>CM035160.1:6297952-6690143 GCA_020205615.1 Panax quinquefolius | reverse complement strand
GAGAAAACGACATAAAAATATTTTTTATCAAATAACTACAGGAAGTTTTACCGTGGTTAACGTTGAACTACTCTGTAAGAAAAAGTACAAGAATACGTGGTCAGATAAGAATTACCAGTATCGATTATCGATGCTTATGTGAGAAGTCACCACTTTTTGATTCCATTATCACGATTAATAATATGAATTATTATAATGATAATGACGCTTTTGTTTTATTCGTATTATTAACGTAATAAAATGTAAACATCTTTTTATATAAAATAGAATACTTTTATTAAAGTTATTCTATAAATGTAATATATTATATTTTATTATGCATAGTGTCGTATAGTGTTTTCAGATAAAGGTTTGCATATAGTATCGCATAAGGTTTCAGATAAGTAAAATGTTTTTATATAAATAGAATATATTATATTTTATTTAAAAGATTTTCTTTAAATACGACCGCTCGATTAAAAGTAAATCAATCGGACCGCTCATGGATTAAGATTACTATGCATTCCATTTTCCTATAAATAAGCTCATTCCTTCATTATTTTCTTACGAATTCATTGAAACTCTGTAGAGAGAAATTATAGAGAGAAAGCTATAGAGAGAAAATTATGAAAGAAGAAGAGTATTCTCACTACTTCACTCAATGACGCCTCAAAATAGGTATACATCACCCATTCCGAAGTCGTCAATACAATGCATGTAAACAACTACAACTTTATTACTACAACAAGAAACTGTGAGTTTTAAATACAAATATTATCTTCTTGCATAATATCTATACTCAAATAAATCTTCATCACATTTATTGATACATTATTTTACAAAAATGGTGAGGACTACTAAACAATCCTTTTCTAAAACCTTCATTCCATACCCCGACTGTGACTCGCTTATATTCTCGCCTCCCCGAGAATAATGGAACAAAAGGAAAAGGGTGAGCTCAACTAGCTTCAAGAAGAATATTATGACTAAGATAATATACAACAAATTATCGTTAGTCTTCAACAGGAAAATTTAATAGAATACAATAGACAACAAATTTTAAATCAATATTCGCAATTGAAGTAATAATTCATTAGAAGAGTTAAGTAGAGAATGCAAACTACTATCTTCTATATATGAATTTAAAAGTTCATCGCCTATCTTTTATCCCCGTAACATCAATCCATAAACATCCTGAATCAAATATTCATCTTTGCACCATACAAGCAAAGATATTCATCACTGGTCATGTTCATTTAAACACTGCTCATCTTTGACTACATGTGTGCCAAAGATATTAATCGCCTTCTGGCTATGTTCATCTCAACACTGCTCATCTTTGCACTATGTGCCAAAGATATTCTTCAGAATCATTCATCTCGCACATGTGCCAAAGATATTCAATAATATCATCATTTAAGACTCTGAGGATGATGAAAATATTTTTAAAGAAACGAATCCAAGTGAAACAAATGACAAGGATTAAGGATTAATGATTCGTACTTTGTTTTATCCATGTTCAAAAATACCTCAAAATAATCATAAGGGTGTAAAATTCAAGAATGATCAAAACATGGATACAATCGTAGCTAGATCCGCATAGATGTTTTGACAAAAAGAAGAAATTTTATTTTTGGGTGAATAGTGCCGTCAGATAATGCGAATAAGGCGTGACACGTGAATAAGAATCTGACACCAAAAGATAGAAATTCCATAAAAACATTTTCACGCTCATAAATAGTACTTGGAATAAGAATTCATTAATAAGAACCTCATGAATAGTAACTCCGTGAATAAGAACTCCATGAATAAGAACTCCATACATGAAAAAGTTCCAAATTTGATAAAAGTTCCAACCAATATTTCAAAGATAATGATATCAAGAAATAATATCATTACGAAAAAAATAATATCCCTTACCTCAAAGAATCAAGACTTCAGAAGGAAAGGCTCTAAGTGATCTTCGAATGAAACTTCAGATCTAACAAAGAACTCTCAAAGTATCTAAATACTACACAAAATACGCCAATAATATAGAGAGAAAAGAGAGAAAACTTTGTTTCGGTGTGATTTTCAATTCTAACTTAGCCCTCTATTTATAGAAAATGTTAGCCCGCCAAGGCATTTCGACACTGCACCGATGGTTTTTACTCGCTACTATTGCCACTTCCATTACATTTGAAATAAATTCAGACATTTCTTCACCAACCATAAGCGTGACGACCCCCCAAATAGGTCCATTCCATCCAACCCATTATGAAGTCGCTAAAAACATGGTATGTAAATAACTACAACTTTATTAATACATTTGTCGCAAAAATACAACACATAAATCGTGAGTTTAAATACGATATTATCTTCTGTAGACAATATTTATACTCAAATAAATCCTCATCACATTTATCGATACATTATTTTACAATAATGGTGAGGACTACTAAACAACTCTCTCTAACCTTCATTCTATACCCGACTCAAGAGTCTTTCGCTACATTCTCGCCTCCCCCGAGAAGAAAATGGAACAACAAGGAAAAGGGTGAAATTAACTAGCCCAAGAAGAATGTTACGACTAAGATAATATACAACAAATTATCGTTATCTCCAACAGGAAAAACTGATGAATCACAATGTATAAACAAGTTTCAGATCAATATTCGCTAATAGGAAATAATAATTCATGTAAGAGTTACGTAGAGAATGAAATCTACTATAATCTATGAATTTAACAAAATTCATCATCAATATTTTATCCTCGTAACATCAATCAATATTCATCTCAAATCAAATATTCATCTTTGCACTACAAAGCCAAAGATATTCATCAATCGGTCATGTTCATCTCAACACTGCTCATCTTTGCACTAAAGGCCAAAGATATTCATCAATCCATCATGTTCATCTCAAACACTGCTCATCTTTGCACTAAAGGCCAAAGATATTCATCAATCTGGTCATGTTCATCTCAACACTGCTCATTTGCACTAAAGGCCAAAGATATTCTTCGTAAATCATTCATCTTTGCACTACGGGTGCCAAAGATATTCAATAATATCATCATTTAAGACCGAGGATGATGAAAAATATTTTTAAAGAACGAATCCAAAGGAAACAAAATGACAAGGATTAAGGATTAAGGATTCGTGATTTTGTTTTATCCATGTCCAACAATACCTCAAAAAATAATCATAGTGGTGTAAAATTCAAGAATGATCAAAACATGGATACAATCAAAACTAAGATCCGTAATAGATATTTTGACCTAAAAGAAGAAATTTTATTTTTGAATAAGAATGAATAAGGCCAGATACGTGAATAGTGTCGACACGTGAATAAGAAACTCCACACCAAAAGATGAAATTCCACAAAAAAATATTTTCACGCTTATTTAATAAGACTTCGTGAATAAGAACTCGTGAATAAGAACTCATGAATAAGAACTCATGAATAAGAACTCATGAATAAGAACTCCATACATGAAAAAGTTCCAAATTTGATAAAAACTTCAGATCAACATTTCAAAGATAATGATATCAAGAAATAATATCATTACTTAAAAAATAATATCCCTTACTTCAAAGAAACAAGATTTCTAAGGAAAGGCTCAAGGATGTCGAATGAAACTTCAGATCAATAAAGAACTCTCAAAGTATCTAAATACTCACAAAATACGCCAATAATATATAGAGAGAAGAGAGAAAACTTTGTTTCGTGTGATTTTCAATTCTAACTTAGCCTCTATTTATAGAAAATGTTAACCTACCAAGTAGATATAACTCGCAACCTCGATGGCTTTACTCGCTACTATTCCCACCCACCACATTTGAAATAAAATTCAGCACATTTCTTCACCAACCACAAGTGGGGCCCACTCAATTCTAGAATTTTCCACCAAAATCAATTATAACCCTAATTTCCTAATCCGACACCTCTTAAAATTCACAACAAATCATTCGTGCATTTTAATTCGCTCAAAATTTGTGGATATATACTCAACTTATGTATGTATAATATACCCAAAAATTACCACAATCCAACTATCGGATTAAAATTATAACTCACGCAATACATCGTAAAAATACCGATTTGATTTTTAATACCTCCAATCCGACAAAATACAAATAAAACATCTCAAAGATTAATTCCTTCATTAATAACCACATAAATAAATCCATCATTTATATTCATATAAAATAAATATTTCTTATCATATGAATCAATAATTAATCATTCACAATAATATTACGTAATCACATTTATGACAACCAAAGTCGCTCCTGTGAGCAGGGGCTTCAACAAGGATCTCTCTCATCATGGCGCCGCAATTAGTGACCAAACCTCTCCTGTGATGTAACTTTCTAGACATCGCCAATAATGTTATCTAATAATATTATTCAAATAATATGAATTATTGATCCGATAATGGAAATACAGGCAAAGGACAATTATCGAACAACAATAATATAAAGTATCAACGCAAAGAATTATCAATCAATAAAATAAAATATCGAACAAGAATTCACCGTGGAAAATTATCAGTAAAGGCCATCTTACGCATTTAGTCAATAATTCAATAATATCAGGCAATACCGTAAGTGCATCAGGCAACCACGCAGACATCGTATTTTAACCACCGTATTCCAAACATTTTAACTGTGAATAACCACGCCTGTTATTTATAACCACCCAAACTTTGTCGCTTTTCCTCATCCAATCGCTCACTATGGGCTCCATACATTGGTCGCTACCGTCGCATTTAATAATATTCCCCGACAGCAGCATTTAATATTCCACGCACCAAACTAATATTCCCCGACAACAATGAATATTTTATAACCACTGCTTATTTTCAAATATTCACAAGATTTTACCCATAACTAACCACATTAATCAAATCCACCCTTACTATTTCAAAATAATAAATAAAGGAAATTCCTTTTTATTTAAAAAATTTCGGTCTTACAACAAGTGGGGGCCCACTCAATTATAGAATTTTCCACCAAAATCAATTATAACCCTAATTTCTAATCGTATAACCTCTTAAAATTCATAACAAATCATTCGCAAGATTTTTAATTCTGCTCAAAATTTGTGGACATATACTCAACTTATGTATGTATAACATACCCAAAAATTACCATAATCCAACTATTTGTCTTTGATTAAAAATTATAACCCCTCTTAATATATCTCAAAATCCCCGATTTAATTTTTAATACCTCTTAACTGATAAAATACCGATAAAACACCTCAACAATAATTTCTTCATTTATAACCACATAAATAAATCCATCATTTATATCCACATAAAATAAATATTTCTTTTATCATATGAATCAATAATTAATTATTCACAAATAATATTACGTAATCACAATTACGACAACCAGTCGCTCCTGTCAGAAAGCAGGGCTTTCTAACAAGGATCTATCTCATCGGGCGCCGCAAATTAGTGACCAAACCTCTCCTAGATGTAACTTTCTGTACATTGCCAATAATGTTATCTAATAATATTATTCAAATAATATGAATTATCGATCCGATAATGGGAAATATCGCGGTGACAATTATCAAACAATAATAATATAAAATATCAACGCAACAATTATCAATCAATAAAATAAAATATCAACAAGAATTCACCGTGAAAATTATTGAGTAAAGGCCTTTCACGTAAAGGATCAATAATTCAACAATATCTGCAATACGTGCAAAGCTATCGCTGGCAACCACGCCAGACATCAGATTTTAACCACCGTATTCCAACAAATTTTAATTCGTGAATAACCACGCCAAGTTATTTATAACCACCCAAACTTTGTCGCTTTCCTCATCCAATCGCTTCTCAAGTTATGGGCTCCACACATGGCGCCTATGGCAGCACGCATTTAATATTCCCCGACAAAGACGTAATATTCCACCACCAAACGAATATTCTCGACAAGATTTAATATTCCACCACCAAACGTAATATTCCTATTACGAATGAATATTTCATAACCACTCGCTTATTTTGAAATATTTACATGATTTAACCCTTAACTATCCACATTAATCAAATCAACCCTTACTATTTCAAAATAATAAATAAAGGAAATTCCTTTTATTTAAAAATTTTCGGTCTTACAACCTCCCTCCTTATGAAATTTCGCCTAGTAATCTCGAATCGACGACGCATACTCGGTGTGTTTCGAAAGGTGAGGATACCTCGCTTTCATTTCGCTTCCAATTCCCAAGTCATTTTCTATAAGATGATTTCAGAAGACCCCAAATTTTTTAAATAAAAGGAATTTCCTTTATTTATTATTTTGAAATAGTAAGGGTGGATTTGATTAATGGTTAATTATGGGTAAAATGCTAAATATTTCAAAATAAGCAAGTGGTTATAAAATATTCATCATTGTTTGGGAATATTCGTTTCGTCATGGAATATTCAGCATCGCTTGGGAATATTCGCATGACTTACTACAAATGGCGTGTGGGCCCCATAACTAAAAAGCGATCGGATGAAGAAAACGACAAATATAAGTCAAGTTAAAATAACTATGAAGTTGTTACCAAGTAAGATCTGGAATACCTATGGTTAAAATACAAGAATATGCGCGGGTCAGCACAAAGAAGACACCTGTACGCATGATTGTTGAATTATTGATCCCACGTAAGAAGGCACTACTCAATAATTTTCACGTAGTTATCGCTCAAAGATTTTATTTTATTGATTCAATAATTGTCGCTGATATTTTATATTATCGTTGTTCAATAATTGTCATCGCACAAGATTTTCATTATCGATCAATAATTCATATTATTTGAATAATATTATTAGATAACATTATTGGCAATGTCCAGAAAGTTCGCTTCAAGGAGAGGTTTGGTCACCTAATCATAGCCATAAAGAAGAAGAAATTTTATCGAAAGCCCTCTTTCCGGGAATGTACCGGTCGTTATAAATGTGATTCGTATTATTTCGTGAATAATTAATTATTGATTCATATGATAAGGAAATATTTATTTTATGTGGATATAAATGATGGATTTATTTATGTGGTTATAAATGAAGAAATTATCATTGAGGTGTTTTATCAAGATTTTATCGGATTCGAGGTATTAAAATCAAATCGGGGTTTCAGATATATCATGAGGTTATAATTTTTAATCCGACCGCTGGATCGTTGTAATTTTTGGATATGTTATACATACATAAGTTTGAGTATATGTCCACAAATTTTGAACCGCTAAAATGCACCTAATGATTTGTTGTGAATTTTAAGAGGTGTCGATTCTGAAATTAGGTTTATAATTGATTTTGGTGGAAAATTCTAGAATTGAGGGCCCCACTTGTGGTTGGTGAAGAAATGTGCTGAATTTTATTTCAAATGTGGTGGGTGGCAATAGTAGGTGTAAAGCCATCGTAAGCAGTCAAGTCTCGCCTTCCGGCTAACATTTTCCTATAAATAGTAGGGCTAAGTTAGAATTGAAAATCACACCGTAAACAAGTTTTCTTCTCTCTCTATATTATCGGTGTATTTTGTGAGTATTTTGATTATACTTTGAGTATTGTTAAACCGGTAAAGTTCCCTTCAAAGACTATATCCCAAGTGCTTTCAACTGTAAGCATCTTGTCCTTCGAGGTAAGTGGATATTATTTTTTTTCAGAATGATATTATTTCTTCAATATCATTACCGAAATGTCGATCCGAAGTTTTATCAAATTTGGAACTTTTTCATGTCGGGGTTCTTATTCATGAGTTACTTATTCACGAGTTACTATTCACGAAAGTTATTATTCACGAAAGCTACATTATTCACGAAAGACTATTCACGTAAGTCGTGAAAATGTTTTTTGTGGAATTTCTATCTTTTGCGTGTTTGAGTTCTTATTCACGATAATGACACTATTCACGATACTCAAGACTATTCATGACACTAAGACTATTCAATCGAAAAATAAAATTTCTTCTTTTCGGTCAAAAATATCTATTTCGGATACTAACTTTGATCAGATCCATGTTTTGATCATTCTTGAATTTTACACCACTATGATTATTTTGAGGTATTGTTCGACATGGATAAAACAAAGTACTTAATCATTAATCCTTAATCCTTCACATTTTGTTTCAATCGGATTCGCTCTTTTAAAATATTTTTCATCATCCTCGCCTTAAATGATGATATTATTGAATATCTTCGCCCATGGTGAAAAGATGAATGATTGATCAAGAATATCTTCGGCACCAGAATGCAAAAGACGAATGTGTTTAAATGAACATGACCGATCGATGAATATCTTTGGCCTTTAGTGCAAAGATGAACAGTGTTGAGATTAACATGATCGATTGATGAATATCTTCGGCTCAGAGTGCAAAAGATGAATATTTGATTCGAGATTTAATATTGATTGATGTTACAGGATAAAATATCGATGATGGACCGTTAAATTCATAGATTATAGTAGATTTCATTTCTACGTAACTCTTCTATGAATTATTATTTTCATTATGCCAATATTGATCTCAAACTTGTCAGTTTATCAGTATTCTATCGATTTTTCCTGTTGGAGACTAACGATAATTTGTTGTATATTATCTTAGTCATAATATTCTTTATCGGGCTAGTTGAAGCTCAACCTTTTCCTTGTTGTTCCATTTTTCTTCTCGTGAGGCGAGTAATGTATGAAAGTACTAGTGGGTAATGGAACGAAGGTTCTAGAGAGAGTTGTTTAAGAGTCCCTCACCATTTTGTAAAATAATGTATCAATAATTATGATGAGGATTTATTTGCGTGTGGATATTGCTCTGTAAGACAATATTATATTTAAACTCACAAGATATATTGTCGTATTTCACACGACATTCAGATTATTGAAGTCAGAGTTTGTTCGCTTGTACTCATGTATTCGCGACTGAACGGGTGTCAGGTATACCTATTTTGGGGCGCCACTGGTATCGAGCTTAGTGATATGATCTCCTGGCGGAGATCGGGAATGTAATCCAGAGGGAGAGACGAAGTAAATCCTTTCTAAGGTGTCCTACCTAAGCTTATTTGTTAGTTGGTCAAGATATAGGATATTATGTGATATATTGATTTCTTAATTAACCCTTATTTTACGATAAAGATTTGAGAATGTCGATCGAGAATATTAACAAATGGAGTAAATGAGACCGTGGAGATGTCTCGCATTTTACCAACGAGGAGAACGTGCAACAGTGGCAATGTTCCTCCGTGAACAATACCACCGAAAGCAGATGATGAACCAGGGGATGTTTAGTAAGCTTTTTGCGGTTCATGCAAAATCGCACGAGGAGACTCGTGTTCAAATACGAGGAGAGATGATAGCAATTCACGGGTGGTGGTCACCAAGCAAGATTCAATGAGTTGGGACCACGTAATTTAAGGGAAAGCCAGATCCGATTACGTATGAAACACGGGTCAAGCAAATTACCAAGATATTCGATGTCTTGGACGATCTGAGAACAGAAGTTCCATTCGCCACCTTTATGTTCCGTATGGCAGACATCGGTGGGAATCTGTGAAGCGTATCCATCCAAACAAGATCAAGACGTACATGGGAGACGTTTCAGAAGCAGTTCAATGACAAGATTTTTCGAAAGTATTCGTGCGTACGGAAGGAAGAGTGGAGTTTATTAGACCAGAAAGAGAATAACACGATTTGTCCCAAAGACGAGGATGTAAGTTCATGAGTTATCCAGGTTCGCACCTCATTTGGTGGAGAAATGAGGAACGTATGACGAGGATGTTTCGAGAGGTTTCAAACCCGACATACGCCAAGATCTCATTTCTCATAAATTTTTTCTATTCAGACAAGTTGTCAATGCAAGGCTCGATTGTTAGAAGCGAGATAACGAAAGTACGCTCAACCGAGGACCATAACCGTGGATCATATTCAAGAAGCTAGCCATCGAATAACGATAACCAATGGAGAAAGAATACTTGACAAAGGCAGAACCACTCGGTGGTAATCGTGGCCATGAAAATAGAAGAAGCGAAGTGGGAGGAGATTTTAAAAGAGGAGATTCAACAACTAATTACGTTGAAGACGCTGGCCAAGGGCAATCGGGTTCCAAGGAGGAGGAAAACCACTCTGGCCGAGTCGATGTTACAAATGTGGAAAGAGGACATATCACCCCAAACCGCGCCCACAACAGTTTTAAGGTATGCTTATAATGTGGGAAAAGAAGGACATATCGCCGAGATATGACGAGAGAATAAACCTAGTTCAATGGGACGGCGACTCAAAAGACCGTTCCAAAAAGTCAAAGTCAATTCTTCGAAGAGCGTTTGTTGTGACCGATAAAATGCGAGGAACCCGAACGGTTAAGACGGGTTAGTTAATTATAAATTCTTGCGTAAGTTTATACCTTACTGAAGATACCTTTACCCATTCTTTTATCTCTCGGCACTTGCCAACGCGTTTGAACTTGACTACAGGAGAAATTAGACTTTGACCTATTTATGGAGAATCCGTTAGAGAAACTTTCATTACATCCGTTGTTTAGAAATCTTGTTTGATTCAGTTTGCACTATCACATTACCTCGTTAACCTTATTTCTATTGAGATATTTGCTTTTGATGTGATTTTTAGGATCGATTCGTTAACTCACTCATCACGCCAAATTGATTGCTTTTGTAAGGTTGTTAGTTTTCATATTCCTAAGCAACCTCGTTATTCGAACTCAAGCTATCAAACCATCAGTAGTCAAACATTTTCATATCGAAGTCACGAAGTCATTCGCTTATTACTGATGTCAAGTTTTCTTAGTCCATGTTATGGATTGAATAAAGACATCGCCGATTTGAATAATATTTTGTTGTTATTGATTTTCCCGACGTATTTCAAGAATTTATCGCTTACTCCCAAAGATCGATATTAAATTTTGTATCGACTTTGAACCCCAGATGACAAAACTCATTTCTAAAATCTCATATCGAATGGCTCCTATCAACTTCGTGGAGTTAAAATTCAACTATAGAATTTGGTACCGAGCCTTTATCTTGTGGACTTCCTTTTCAGGAATTCACCTAAGCTTTACTCTCCGTAGGGACGCCATATTCGCGCGATAGTAAATCGATAGGTGTCATTGTGGACGTCTATCCAAGATGGGATATGAAGTCATAAATTGAGAGCAACCTAAGTCAAGAATCTAAAATAGGTAGCTTTCAGTTTAGTTGGTTATTATCTGAGATTCGTTGAAGGATACTCTCGAATCGCTATTCCATTAACGAATGACTCAGTAGAGATACAAAATTCGAATGGAGCAAGGAATGGGAAGAGCTTCAAGAACTCAAGAGAGACTCATTTCAAAGACATGTTCTCACCACGCCATCCCGGAAAAGTTTAACGTGGTAATGACGTGTCGAGTAGGTAAGATCGATATACAAGAATACGATATTGTCAAAGACTAATTTCAGATAATTTACAAATAATAGAAGGAGATGAAAACTCTAGGTACCCACTTGATGATATACGAGTATAATCGACTTTAATCGACAAAGTTAAAGTCGCTTCAAACCAATCACCCTTGAGTTCCGCTTAGTGAATTCCACAAAGGAAGTCACAAGATAAAGGCTTATGTATCAAATTTATAGTTGAATTTTTAACTCAAGTTCAATAGAGCCATTCGATATGAGATTTTAGAAATGAGTTTTCAGACTGGGTTCAAAGTCGATACAAAATTTAATATCGCTTCGGGAGTGTTTCAAGAAATTCTTCCGAAAATACGTCAGAAAAATCGATAACAACAAGAATATTAATCAAATCGACGTGTCTTTATTCAAATCCATAACATGGACTAAGAAAACTTGACATCCGTAATAAACGAACGACTTCATGGCTTGATATGAAAATGTTTGATTACAATGGTTTGATTGCTTGAATTCTAATAATGTGTTGCTTAGGAATATGAAAACAACAACCTTATTTAAAACAATCAATTTTGGTATGATGAGTAGTTAACCTTAAAATCACATCAAAAGCAAATATCTCTATAAATAAGGTTAATGTGTAATGTGATAAGGCCAACTCAATCAAGCAAGATTTTTTAACAACGGATGTAATGAAAGTTTCTTCCCAACTGAGTCTCCATAAAAAAGTTAAAGTCTAATTTCTCCGTAGTCAAGTTCAAACGCTGAGCGCAAAGTGAAGAGATAAAAGAATGGGTATAACCCAGATCTAGTAAGGTATAAACTTTGCAAGAATTTATAATTAACTAACCTGCGTTAACTTCGTCGTTCCTCAGATTTTGACCGGCCACGACAAACGCTTCTTCCAAGAACCGCTGACTTTGACTTTTTTGGGACATCCTTTCGAGTCACCATTCGCCTGACTGGTTTTGATATCGCATAATCTCGAAGCGATATGTCCTTCCTTTTCACAACTATAGATACCTTGAACTATTGTCAGGGCGCTTGACCGATATGTCCCTTTTCCGCGATTCAGAAGATACTTTGACCGGTGGTCGCTTCTCCTCCCTTAGAACCGCTTGTCGCCAAGACCGCCGCCTTCACATAGTCGTTGTATAAATCTCCTCTTTAAAATCTCTCCCGACTCGCTTTCTTCGCTTTTCACGACTATGATTACCACCGTAGTGGTTACCGCTTCTCATCTGGCTCTCGCTTTTCTCCGCAGTTATCATTATTCGCTGATCGCTATCTCCTGCACGATCCTCGTTATGGTCCTCGCCGACCGTGCATTTCGTTATCTCGCCTAATAATTGAGCCCCTGCTTACAACATCCGAATAAAGAGAAAGTTTATGAGAAATGAGATAATCGACGACGCCGTTTCAAACCTCTAAGAAACATCCGCACATACGCTCCTCATTCTCCACCAAATGAGGTGCAAACTCGATAACTCGCAAACTTTGCCTCGCATCGAGACACCGCCATTGTTGTTTTGCTTCTAATCGATGAACTCCACTTCCTTCATACGATTTAACACTTTCGTGAAAGTATTTGTCATTAAATAGTCTCTCAAACGCCTCCCAAAGACATGCCGAAAAGCGTACCGATGGGTACGCTCACGCACTCCCACCAAAGAGTCTCGCTTCGCCACTTTAACATAAAGGTGGCGAATGGAACCTTCGTTTCTCCGCATCCCAAGACATCGAATATCTTGTAATTTGTTCGACCCATGTTTCCGCCGCATGATCGGATCCGCTTTCTTAAATTCGGTGGTCCCAACTTCGAATCGCTTGGTCGTGGACAACCCGTGAATTGCTATCATTTCTCCTCAGATTTTGAACACGTAGTCTCCTCGTTCGATTTTGCATGAACCGCAAAAAGCTTCTAAACATCCCTCGCTCATCATCTCGCCAGGTGGTGTTGCTCAGGAGGAACATTGCCACTGTCAGACGTTTCTCCTCGCTGGTAAAGACACAGCATCTCCACTTGGCCTCATTTACTCCACTATTAATATTCTCAACGACATTCTCAAATACCGCCATAAAACAAAGGTTAATTAAGGAAATCAATATATCACATAATATCCCTATATATCGACCAACTAACAAATAAGCTAGTAGACACACTAGCCAAGGATTTACTCTGCTCTCCCTCCTAGTTCTATTTCCCGATCTCCGCCAGAGATCATATCCCTAAGCTCGATACCAACCGTGACGCCCAAAATAGGTATACATCACCCATTCTCGAAAGTCACAATACATGGTACGTAAACAACTACAACTTTATTACTACAACAAGAAACTCGTGAGTTTAAATACAAATATTATCTTCTGTATAATATCTATACTCAAATAAATCCTCATCACATTTATCGATACATTATTTTACAAAATGGTGAGGACTACTAAACAATCCTTTCTAAAACCTTCATTCCATACCCCGACTTGCATCGCTTATATTCTCGCCTCCCCGAGAAGAATGGAACAAAAGAAAAGTGGTGAGCTCAACTAGCTCAAGAAGAATATTACGACTAAGATAATATACAACAAATTATCGTTAGTCTTCAACAGGAAAAATTTAATAGAATACAATAGATAAACAAATTTTAAATCAATATTCATAATGGAAGTAATAATTCATTGTAAGAGTTAAGTAGAGAATGCAAACTACTATCTTCTATATATGAATTTAAAAGTTCATCGCTCATCTTTTATCCCTCGTAACATCAATCCATAAACATCTCTGAATCAAATATTCATCTTTGCACTACTGTGCCAAAGATATTCATCACTGGTCATGTTCATTTAAACACTGCTCATCTTTGCACTCACAGCCAAAGATATTAATCAATGGCCATGTTCATCTCAACACTGCTCATCTTGCACTACAGCCAAAGATATTCTTCAGAAATCATTCATCTTTGCACCATGTGCCAAAGATATTCAATAATATCATCATTTAAGACCGAGGATGATGAAAATATTTTTAAAGAACGAATCCAAAGGAAACAAAATGACAAGGATTAAGGATTAAGGATTCGTACTTTGTTTTATCCATGTTCAAAATACCTCAAAATAATCATAAGTGGTGTAAAATTCAAGAATGATCAAAACATGGATACAATCAAAGCTAGTATCCGAATAGATGTTTTGGACAAAAAGAAGAAATTTTATTTTTTGAATATGAATAGTGTCAGATACGTGAATAAGGCCGATATCGTGAATAAGAACTCACACCAAAAGATAGAAATTTCACAAAAACATTTTCACGCTTCGTGAATAGTACTCGTGAATAAGAATCGTGAATAAGAACTCATGAATAGTAACTCGTGAATAGTAACTCATGAATAAGTAACCCCGACATGAAAAAGTTCCAAATTTGATAAAAGTACCAACCAATATTTCAAAGATAATGATATCAAGAAATAATATCATTACTGAAAAAAAAAAATATCCCTTACCTCAAAGAATCAAGATTTCGTAAGGAAGGTCTCAAGTGATCTTCGAATGAAACTCAGATCAACAAAGAACTCTCAAAGTATCTAAATACTCACAAAATACGCCTCAATAATATAGAGAGAAAGAGAAAACTTTGTTTTTCGTGTGATTTTCAATTCTAACTTAAATTTCTATTTATAGAAAACGTTAATTGCCAAGGCAGATTGACCAAGCACCGATGGCTTTACCGCTACTATTGCCACCCACCACATTTGAAATAAAATTCAGCACATTTCTTCACCAACCACAAGTGGGGCCCACTCAATTCTAGAATTTTCCACCAAAATCAATTATAACCCTAATTTCCTAATCAGTAACACCTCTTAAAATTCATAACAAATCATTCGTGCATTTTAACGGCTCAAAATTTGTGGACATATACTCAACTTATGTATGTATAACATACCCAAAATTACCACAATCCAACGGTCCGGATTAAAATTATAACCCCGCAATATATCTCAAAACCCCCGATTTAATTTTTAATACCTCCAACTGATAAAATACCGATAAAACACCTCAACAATAATTTCTTCATTTATAACCACATAAATAAATCCATCATTTATATCCACATAAAATAAATATTTCTTTATCATATGAATCAATAATTAATTATTCACAAATAATATTATGTAATCACAATTATAACAACCAGCCGCTCCCTGTGAAAGAGGGCTTTCCAATAAGGATCTCTCTCATCTTGGCCGCAATTAGGTGACCAAACCTCTCCTTAGATGTAACTTTCTAGACATTGCCAATAATGTTATCTAATAATATTATTCAAATAATATGAATTATTGATCCGATAATGGGAAATATCGCGTGCAATGACAATTATCAAACAATAATAATATAAAATATCAACGCAACAATTATTGAATCATTAAAATAAAATATTGAACAAGAATTCACCGTGAAAATTATTGAGTAAAGGCCTTCACGTAAGGATCAATAATTCAACAATACTGCATGCAATACTGTGTGCATACTCGCAACCACGCCAGACATCGTATTTTAACCAACGGGTATTCCAATACCTTAATTCAGAATAACTACGCCCGTTATTTATAACCACCCAAACTTTGTCGCTTTCCTCATCCAATCGCTCACATGGGCTCCACACACGGTCATTACCATGTCGCATTTAATATTCCCCGACACTGATTTAATATTCCACGACCAAACGAATATTCCCCACAAAGCATTTAATATTCGACCAAACGAATATTCCAATACGAATGAATATTTTATAACCACTTGCTTATTTTGAAATATTTGCGTATTTAACCCTTAACTATCCACATTAATCAAATCAACCCTTACTATTTCAAAATAATAAATAAAGGAAATTCCTTTTTATTTAAAAAATTTCTGGGTCTTACATCACTACTTTATATTAGGTTCTTTTTACTGTAGGGGTGTTATTCTTCTTGAAGAGAACTTCATTATTCCATTCATTATTATTACATTGGAATAACCTCGTAAAAGTGGAGACCTAAGATGGGTGACGATATACCTAATTTTGGGGGGCCACAGGTTGGTATCGAGCCAGGATATGATCCCCGGCTAAGATGTGAGAATAGAACTAGAGGGGAGATTTCGGGAATTCTTCGCTAGTATGACCTACCTAAGTTTATTTGGTATTTGATTGGCCATCGTAGTATAGGATAATATGTGATATGTTAATTAACCCTTGTTTTGTGACAAGATTTGAGAATGATATCCGAAAAATGTTGAGATAAGCAATGAAGCACATGAGAGTGTTGATTCAAATTTCAAAACAAAAGGTAACGACCAACAATACGATAATAATCATACTGTGGTGGCAACTCCGCCATCGTAACAATGATAACCATCGTGGGGAAATTATCATGTTAAGAATGGTAACCACTTCGGTGGTAATCACGGCAAAGATAATAGAAGTGGAAATTGCAAGAAAGAAGGTAATTTAGCTCAATTTTGTTGTGCACCAAGTCAAGTCCAAATTTGGGATAGTGGCACCAAAGGCGGATATGACAAAACAAAGTCGGTGGTTTCAGGAAGAAAGCGTTTTTCGTGACTTCTCAAAAGTGGATAACCCGAACGGTTAGCGCGGGTTAGTTAATTATAAATTTTTAAGTCTATACCTTATTAATCTGGGTTCTACCCATTCTTTTATCTCTCTCTTCAAGGTTCAACGCTTAAATTTGACTCAGGAGAAATTAGACTTTGATTTATCTATTGAAACTTCGTTGGGAGAAACCTTCGTTACCTCCATCGCTTATTAATCTTGTTGTTTCAAATAAACACTTTCACGCTAATTCGTCGATCTTATCTCTTTGAAAATACTTGCCTTTGAGGTAATTTTTAAAAACGATTGATTAACTACTCGTTATTCTTTTTGTAAGGTTGTTAGCTTTCATATTCCTAACCAACTCATATACTAATTCAAAGTAACCAAATCCTAAAGTTAATCACTTGTGATATCAAGCCATAAGTAAAGAGCCCCGAACCTTTCGTTGTCAACTTCTTGTGTGGAATGCACCAAGTCGGACTATCTCGAGAGCGACATCGTGAATGAAGATGGCAAGTTTATAGGTATCATTGTGAGGTGCTATCTAGGTTAAGGATGTAAGTCACGCTTGGTATCAATGTGACGCACTATCCAAGTCTTGGATAAGAGTAATAGTTTTGAATGATATTTCTATCATTAATAAATTTCTTGACGATTCTTGAAGATTTCCTAGCCTACCCTAGAGCGTGAAATCGAATTTTATAATGACCCCAAAGATAAAAACCCATTTCTTAAACCTCAAATATTTCTTCAACTAAATGAACAGCTTTACGTGGTTTATGATGAAAGCCATAATAAAAGCATTGGAATAATGAAAATCATGGGTATTCGTGGTATTAGTAAGTTTTATGATGAGTTAAGTTGGTTAGTATGTAAAAACATGAAAGTTTCTTAGAAATCACAAAGAGTTGAAAATCGATTTTGGTGAAAACGTAACATGAAATTCAATTGACAATATCTCTTATTATATTTTGAATTTTGAATGTGGTCAAGTCCTAGAGTTAGATCTATGAGTTACCTAACTAATCCAAGTGGAATTACTGGAAAAGGTGTTGTGGATTTTTGTGTGGACTGATTTTAGCAAATGAGGCCAAAGCTGTAAATTTTGAAAATGCTATCGCCTTGAAACTTTAAGGGACTGTTTGGCCACTTAAATTATGAGAAAAATTCTGGGTTTTGGGACATGAAAGTATATGGTATAAAGTACCTCCTGTCCAAAAATGAGCTCATTCTAACTTAAAATGAGCAAGTTATGACTATTTCAATATTTAGGTTTTTCCGATTTAAAAACGCTATAACTAGAGAGTTCTATAACTCAGATGACCATGAAATTTAAACTAGAAGCTCACGTTAACATGTGTAAGGTCCCTGCCAAGATTTGAGAATTTTTGAGTTAAACTTGAGGTAGCTAATTTCTTAAGAAATTAATTAGAAATTGATTTTTGAAAAATAGTAAATGAATTTTAAAAATTCGAGAAAAATATATTTTCATCATGGGACTATATTATGATAAATTCAGAAAAGAAATATTTTTGGGACTAATTTGGTATTTTTCATGAAAATAGTTTAGTTACTTAACATATGAGTTAAATATGTTATGTGAAGAATAAAAGTTGAAAATAGGATTTTATGGCTGAGAGAATCCTATATGTAGTATATGCATATTTTTGATGAGGATTTGATAATTGGTGATGATATTTTATGAGTATGGCATTTTTGAATGATTAAATGCATTATATGGTAAAAGCGTAAAACAATTGAGATAAATTGTTTATAAATTTAAGAAGTGATTAAAATATTATTATAATATTAATGTTATTAGATTATGAGATTATTAAGTGATTGATAACATGGGGATATTCTTGAATCCTCGGATAAATTATATTATAAATATTTAATATTTATCCTTTATCTCATTTGGTGATTCTTTATATCATTATCCTCACATGTTTATATTACGTTGAAGTCATCTGTGGCTCAGTAGTGCATAGATGGACTTGGTATGATTATGACCACGGATTATTCTAAGATAATCATAACCGTAATTGAATACACAATTATCTTCGTCAGTAGTGTATGGATAATTTGTGGTCGGATACTTAATGAATACACAATTATCTTTGGTCAGTAGTGCATGGATAATTTGTGGTCGCGATCTTAATGAATACACAATTATCTTTCGTCAGAAGTGCATGGATAATTTGTGGTCGTGATATTAATGAATACACAATTATCTTTCGTCAGTAGTGTATGGATAATTTGTGGTCGTGATCTTAATGAATACACAATTATCTTTGGCCAGAAGGCATGGATAATTTGTGGTCGCGATATTAATGAATACACAATTATCTTTCGCCGTAGTGGTATGGATAATTTGTGGTCGTGATATTAATGAATACACAATTATCTTTGGTCAGTAGTGCATGGATAATTTATGGTCGTGATAATTAATGAATACACAATTATCTTCGTCAGAAAGTAATGGATAATTTGTGGTCACGATCTTAATGAATACACGATTATCTTTGGTCGTAGAAGGTATGGATAATTCGTGGTCGTGATACTAATGAATATCCTCGGCCCGTAGTGCGTGGATGATTCGATGATATGGATTAATTATCGAAATGAGTCTCAAAGAATGAAATATTAATTCATGGATGTGGTAAAAGTCATCTTCGTCAGAAGTGCATTGATAGACTTGGTATGATTATGACCACGGATTATTCTAAGATAATCACGATCAGAATTGAAAAACACGAATATCCTTAGCCAAGAAGTGTATGGATAATTCATGGTTGTGATACTATTAAGTCGAAGTCTCAAAGAATATTGGTTTTATAGCTTGTATATCTTCTACCAGTAGCAAAAGATGAATTGTTAATGAATATCTTTGGTAGGATTGCAAAAATGAATTTAATGTTTTCAACGATAAAGGTATTCAAGGTATCCTCATCTCTTTATAATACCAGTATCGCATTCTAATTTCGAGGGGCTTAAATTCCATAAGGAGGGAGATTGTGAGACCCCTGATTTTATCAATAAAGATTTAAATTTTGTTGAAATAATTTTTTAATATTATGGTGTGAATTTAAGATAATATTATAGTTGTGGGTAGTATTTATAAATTTTGCAAAAGTATGCAAGTTGGTTATATTATATTCGATTGGCTCTGGGAATATTAGGTTTAAATAGGAATATTCGCATAACTGGCTCAATCATGGTGGACCCCACAATGTAATTATTCATTTGATCGAGAAAACAACAAAAATATTTTATTGAAATAACTACGGAAGTTTTACCGTGGTTACCGTTGAACTACTCTAGTAGTAAAAGTACATGAATACGTGTGGTCAGATAAGAAGACACCTGTATTGATTATCGATGCTATGTGAGAAGTCACTCGTTTGATTCCATTATTGTCGATTAATAATATGAATTATTATAAGCGATAATGACATTTTGTTTTATTCAGTATTATTAACGTAATAAAATGTAAACATCTTTTTATATAAAATAGAATACTTTATTAAAGTTATTCTATAAATGTAATATATTATATTTTATTACGATAGTGTTGCATAGTGTTTCTGATAAGCATAGTAGTATTGCATAGTGTGTTTGCATATAAAAATGTTTTTATATAAATATAATATATTATATTTTATTTAAAAGATTTTTCTTTAAATATGGACCGCCGATTAAAGTAAATCAAACTGACCGCTCATGGATTAATTACTACGCATTCCATTTTCCTATAAATAAGCTCATTCCTTCATTATTTTCTTACTTAATTCATTGAAACTCTCTAGAGAGAAATTATGTAGAGAAGTTTATAGAGAGAAAATTATAGAAAGAAGAAGAGTATTTCGCTACTTCACTACTTCTATATTCGGTTCTTTTACTAGTAGTGGGTGTTATTCTTTTCTTCGAAGAGAACTTCGTTATTCCATTCATTATTATTACGTTGAATAACTCCGTAAAAGTGGTATACCCTATACATAACCTCGATACGCTGCAGATACCCTATACTTGGTGAAATCCTTATGTTATTCCATTGCTTATTATTCTTGGAATAACTTTTGTATACGCTGATTTACCCTATACTTGGTGACATTCTTCTATTATTCTCATTGAACATCCCGTTCTGCATGTGTTTTACAAGGACCGGGTTCCGCTTTTTATTATTATGTTGGAACATCCCGCTCAAGTGTTTTACACCGACCGGTTAAAATCTTTATCATTCTCGCTGAATATCCTATCTCGTGTGTTTTACAATCGGATCCGGTTCCATCTTTATTATTCGTTGGAACATCCCGCTTGTGTGAATTTCACCGACCGGTTCCGTTTATTATTATTCTCATTGAATAACTCCGCGTCATGCCAAGCACCGCATTTACGGTGATTTCTTTTGTTATTCCATTCTTTATTATACCCAAATAAGTTAAAACTTTGACTTCTATACTCCGTGAAATTAGTAGAATATCCTCGATATTCATGCGTTTCATCCAATATCTTTTCATGGAAATATTCTTCCGATCATTCTTGAATTTTACTCTACGTAAACAAAGATCACGTCGACAATTTGGACGTTAATAATTCATGGATTAAATAATTCTTGAACTTGTTTTATTGAATTATTATGTCATTGTCATCATCCTCATGTTATATTATGTTATCTTTCGCTTACGTGCATAGATGAACTTAGTATGATTATGACCGTGGATCATTAAGATAATAACATGACTTGATATAAATGATGTGACAAAAGTCCTCAAATGGCTCGTAATGCAGTTGATGGATAGTTTTTGGTATGATTATTGTGACAACCCCAAAATAGGTCCATTCCATCCAACCCATTCTCGAGTCGCCAAATACATGGTACATGTAAAACAACTACAACTTTATTATCACAACAATAAAATCTGTGTGAGTTTAAATACAAATATTATCTTCTGCATAATATTTATACTCAAATAAATCCTCATCACATTTATTGATACATTATTTTACAATAATGGTGAGGACTACTAAACAACTCTCTCTAGAACCTTCATTCCATACCCCGACTACTCAAGACTCGCTACATTCTCGCCTCCCGAGAAGAAAAATGGAACAACAAGGAAAAGGGTGAGCTCAACTAGCCCAAGAAAGAATGTTATGACTAAGATAATATACAACAAATTATCATTAGTCTCCAACAGGAAAAACTCGATAGAATACAATGTACAACAAGTTTCGGATCAATATTCGCAATGAAATAATAATTCATGTAAGAGTTACGTAGAGAATGAAATCTACTATAATCTATGAATTTAACCCATCATCATCAATATTTTATCCTCGTAACATCAATCAATATTCATCTCAAATCAAATAATCATCTTCTTTGCACTACAGCCAAAGATATTCATCAATCCATCATGTTCATCTCAACACTGCTCATCTTTGCACTAAAGGCCAAAGATATTCATCATCCATCATGTTCATTTAAACACCGCTCATCTTTGCACTACAGTGCCAAAGATATTCTTCGAAATCATTCATCTTTGCACTACAAGCCAAAGATATTCATCGATCGGTCATGTTCATTTAAACACCGCTCATCTTTGCACTACATGTGCCAAAGATATTCTTCTAAATCATTCATTTTTGCACTATGTGCCAAAGATATTCAATAATATCATCATTTAAGACCGAGGATGATGAAAAATATTTTTAAAGAACGAATCCGGTGAAACAAAATGACAAGGATTAAGGATTAAGGATTCAGTACTTTGTTTTATCCATGTCCAACAATACCTCAAAAATAATCATAGTGGTGTAAAATTCAAGAATGATCAAAACATGGATACAATCAAAGCTAGTATCCGAATAGATATTTTGGACTTAAAAGAAGAAATTTTATTTTTCGATGAATAGGCAGATCACGTGAATAAGGTCAGATATCGTGAATAAAGGCCAGATACGTGAATAGTAACTCCGACACCAAAAGATAGAAATTCCACAAAAACATCTTCACGCTTCACTTAATAGTACTGTGAATAAGAATCGTGAATAAGAACTCATGAATAAGAATCGTGAATAAGAACTCATGAATAAGTAACCCATACATGAAAAAGTTCCAAATTTGATAAAAAGTACCAACCAATATTTCAAAGATAATGATATCAAGAATTAATATCATTTGAGAAGAAAATAACATCCCTTACCTCAAAGAATCAAGATTTCCTAAGGAAAGGTCAAGTGATCTTTGAATGAAACTTCAGATCAACAAAGAACTCTCAAAGTATCTAAATACTCACAAAATACGCTCAATAATATAGAGAGAAAGAGAGAAAACTTTGTTTCGGTGTGATTTTCAATTTAACTTAAATTTCTATTTATAGGAAAATGTTATTACCAAAGCAGATTTCGACCTGCTACCGATGGCTTTTACTCGCTACTATTGCCACCCACCACATTTGAAATAAAATTCAGCACATTTCTTCACCAACCACAAGTGGGGCCCACTCAATTCTAGAATTTTCCACCAAAATCAATTATAAACCTAATTTCCGAATCGTACACCTCTTAAAATTCATAACAAATCATTCGTGAATTTTTAATTCGTTCAAAATTTGTGGACATATACTCAACTTATGTATGTATAACATACCCAAAAATTACCACAATCCAACTATCGAATTAAAAATTATAACCCCGCAATATATCTCAAAACCCCGATTTGATTTTTAACACCTCCAATCCGATAAAATACCGATAAAACACCTCAACATTAATTCCTTCATTAATAACCACATAAATAAATCCATCATTTATATTCATATAAAATAAATATTTCCTTATCATATGAATCAATAATTAATTATTCACAAATAATATTACGTAATCACATTTATGACAACCAAAGTAGCTTCAGTGAAAGAGGGGCTTTCCAAAAGGATCTCTCCCATCGGGCGCCGCAATTAGGTGACCAAACCTCTCCTCAGACAGAACTTTCTAGACATTGCCAACAATGTTATCTAATAATATTATTCAAATAATATGAATTATTGATCCGATAATGGGAAATATCGTGCGTTGACAATTATTGAACAACAATAATATAAAATATCAACGCAAAGAATTATTGAATCAATAAAATAAAATATTGAACAAGAATTCATCGTGGAAAATTATCGAGTAAAGGCCTTTCTACGTAAGGATCAATAATTCAACAATATCAGGCAATACCGCCGCCATCGCACGGCAACCACGCCAGACATCAGTATTTTAACCACCGGGTATTCCAACAGCCTTAATCTGAATAACTACTACCAAGTTATTTATAACCACCCAAAACTTTGTCGCTTTCCTCATCCAATCGCTTTCACATGGGCCCCACATGGTCGCTACCGTCGCATTTAATATTTCCCGACAAAGCATTTAATATTCCACCACCAAACGAATATTCCCGACAAAATGAATATTTTATAACCACTTGCTTATTTTGAAATATTTCATGATTTAACCTTTTTACTATCCACATTAATCAAATCAACCCTTACTATTTCAAAATAATAAATAAAGGAAATTCCTTTTTATTTAAAAAATTTGAGGTCTTACAACCTCCCTCCTTATGAAATTTCGTCCTCGAAATCGACGACGACGTATTGGTGTTTGAAAAGGTAAAGATACCTCGCTTTCATTTTCGTTTCCAACTCCTGTGTCATTTCCTCAATAAAGATGGTTTCTCCACAAAACTTTAACTTATGGTATAACCTCAGACATATGGGTCATGTTCTTTCCTCTACAAAATCTTGACAGTACCTCCTCGACGTTAAGTCTTCTGCTATCTCGTCTCGGTTCTAACTCAATGACGGTTTTTGGTCATCCACATATTTACGTAACATCGACACGTGAAAAAACGTTATGAACACGTCATACTTGGTGGTAAAACGAGTCTATAGGCCACAGTTCCTATTCGATCGAGAATTTCAAATGGATTAATAAATCAAGGTTTGAGCTTTTCTCACCTCACCGATTCTCGCTTTTAAAATAACAACTTCGCACCTCCTTCTTCAAATTCATCACCCCGTGTAGCTTGAACGACTTTTAACTTTATCGATTAAAGTCGATTATACTCAGATATCATCACGCATCAGATATCATCACGTGGGTACCTAGAGTTTTCATCTCCATCTCTATTATTTGTAAATTATATGAAATTAGTCTTTGATAATATCGACTCAGACTTATATACGATCTTCTACTCAACACGCCACCTACCACGCTCGCTTTTCCAGATGGCATGGTCGTAATACATGTCGAATGAGTCTCCTATCGAGTTCTTCAAGCTCTTCCCACATTCCTTCGCTTCCATTCGAATTTTGTATCTCTACGAAGTCAATTTGCGATAATGGAATAATGATTCGAGAATATCCTTCAACGAATCTCCGATAATAACCAACTAAGCCTGTAAAGCTACGTATTTCGACATCGACTTTAGTTGCTCTCTCAATCGTGACTCATATCCCAATCTTGGATAAGACGTCACAATGACACCTATCGCGCTTTACTATCGCATCTAATACGACGCCCCTACAGAGAGTTCGCTTAGGTGAATTCCACAAAGGAAGTCACAAGATAAAAGGCTCATGTACCAAATTTATAGTTGAATTTTTAACTCCTCAAGTTCAATAGAGCCATTCGATATGAGATTTTAGAAATGAGTTTTGTGACGGGTTCAAAGTCGATACAAAATTTAATATCGGTCTTTGGGAGTAAGCCAATAAATTCTTCAGAAATACGTCAGGAAAAATCAACAACAACAAGAATATTATTCAAATCGACGTGTCTTTATTCAAATCCATAACATGGACTAAGAAAATTTGACATCCGTAATAAACGAATGACTTCATGGTTTGATATGAAAATGTTTGACTACAATGGTTCGATCGCTTGAGTTGAATAACAAAGTTGCTTAGAATATGAAAACTAACAACCTTACAAAAGCAATCAATTTGGCAATGATGAGTAGTTAACCTTAAAATCACATCAAAAGCAAATATCTCTATGTAAATAAGGTTAACGTGTAATGTGATAGTGCCAACCCTGAATCAAACAAGATTTCTAAACAATGAGATGTAATGAAAGTTTCTCCTAACGGATTCTCCATAAATAGGTCAAAGTCTAATTTCTCCGTAGTCAAGTTCAAACGTTGAGCGCAAAGCAAGAGAGATAAAAGAATGGGTAGAACCCAGATTCAGTAAGGTATAAACTTCGCAAGAATTTATAATTAACTAACCCGTGCTAACTTCGTTCGGTTCCTCAGATTTTGATCGGCCACGACAAACGCTTCTTCCGTGAATCGTTGACTTTGACTTTTCGGGACATCCTTTCGAGTTACCGCCCATCGCACTAGGTTTCGATATCGCATAATCTCGAGCGAAGGCTATTGTATTTTAAACCTGGTTGTCTATTGTATTTTATCGGTTTAACACTATGAAGGCTAATGATAATTTATTCTCGCATTATCTTAGTCATAATATTTCATTGGGCTAGTTGAGCTCACCCTTTCTTTCACCGTTCTCTTGTGAAATGAGAACATATGGGACGAGACGAGTCTGGGAACGAAGTAATGGTCCGGAGGATAAGATTAGTAGTCCTCACTATTCGTGAAATAAGTGTGATAATAGTTGTAATGAGGACTCCTTTTGAGTTTGTATAATATCTAGTAGACAATATTTGTATTCAAACTCACGTTTATGTCGATTGCATACCTTACGCTTATATTAGTAAGTCGATTTGAATTTATGTACCATGTAAGTGGCGCACCCAAGATGGGGGTGACGTATACCTAATTTTGGGGCGTCACGGTTTGCATTCTCTACTTAACTCTTCTAATGAATTGTTGTTTCATTGCAGTTGTTGATTTAAAACCGGTTGTCTATTGTATTCTATTAGATTTTTCCTCATTGAAGACTAACGATAATTTATTGTATATTATCTTAGTCATAATATTTTTTACTGGGCTAGTTGAGCTCACCCTTTTCCTTTTTGTTCCATTTTTCTTCTCAGGAGGCGAGAATGTAATGCTAGTACTAGTCGGGGTATGAAATGAAGGTTCTAGAGAGAGTTGTTTAGTAGTCCTCACCATTTTTGTAAAATAATGTATCAATAATTATGATGGGGATTTATTTGCGTGTGGATATTATCTAGATGGCAATATCTCGTATTTAAACTCACGATTTATATGTTGTAATAATAAAGTTGTAGTTATTTCTGTACCATGTATTTGGCGACTCAGAATGGGTTGGATGGAATGGACCTATTTTGGGGGCGTCACACCTTCCCTACGTACAATTCAGTAATGTTTTTTTTATTAAGTAGCATGAGAAACTTGCCAATGAACTCATGCTCTTGGGTAAATTTTGTTATCATTTTTTTGATTTATAGTTTGCTACTCCATCCTTTCCTATAAAAAGTTTTTTTATTACCTTATACATAACTCAACGTACGTGTTATTATTGTTATTGTTAACTTCCGATTTTAATTGTTTTTTTCCCGGGTAGTTGGGAAATGGCGAGTTTGGTTGACAAGAAAGAATAAGTTTTCTCCTTAGAGCTCCCCGCACCTTTTGATCGGATCAAAAAGATTTCTTTATCTCTTTTTTTCCCTTTACATGCATTTATGTTCATATTTTTTTGAAAGTTTATGCTACTTGCCGTTATGAGTTAATTTTATTTATGAGCTTCATTGTTGTTTGTTGGTGTGAATTGAGTTAATAGGTATTATCTAATTTTATGCTCTTAATTTGGCAATAGTAATTTGTAAGTCAAACTCTTAATTTGACTAATTTCATATTTTCATCATAAAGTTTGGTTTAAAGCTTTTGCTTTTGATTCGGGCACTCAGTATGGGACTGAGCTACATGTCTCCACGTAAGATCAAATTGAGGCATATTTCTTCAAAAGTTAAATATTGAACCTGTTGTATCAATATGCCAACTGTGTACTATTGAATTGTGTCCAAAATTTTGTAATAGTATCCAAGTATAAACTATATTATGTTAAATTATTGACAATTATATTTAGTTGTTGAACTTTAAATGTTTGTGAATAAAATATCTTAGGATCTATATTCAACTTTGCACAATTTGTTTAAGAGACTACTGGATTTGATAAAAATACAATGTGTATTGTATTAAAGGTGGAAGCAATATTATAACAAAATCAACATGTTTACAAATGCAAGTGATATGTCATGCAAAAATGTATTGAAAAGTTTATATGATTATCTTCACAGCCATAAAAGATCACGTTTATTGTTGAAGTTACTAGAAAGCATTGTCATTCAGCCTTTACTTTGATTTCCTTATAATGTTATGTGTTAATTATTCTAAGTTTGGTCTGCTTTGTTAGGAGAGATCTCAACTGATAGCCACTCCATCCCAAATTGAGAATTTCAGTCTACATAAATATGACCAATTAATTTTTGATGTTTATTGTGGACTCCTCATTTGTTCATTTTCTTTACCACTCTTGATATGATGAATAAAGACTCAAAGTATGAGGTATATATGGATGATATGACAAATGTTTTGTAATGAATTCATGTTATAAATATAATTAGAAGGTTTACAGTGAGTTTAGAGGAATGAGAAGATTACCATTTATGGTTTCCATATAACTAGCTTCTTGAAAATCTTATTTCTTTATAGTTCTTAAGAGGCATTTTAATATATCAAGTTTTTTTTGTGAAAAAGGTAAGATTTTACTGACTAATAATTGTGTTTACAACCGTTACTCATTTCATAGGCAATAATGATTTTTAACATTTGTACAAAATTGAGTTTCTTATCTTTGGTTGTACATTGATAAAATGTCTTATGTTTAGTGGACTTAATGAAAGAGGGTGCTACTGCGATCCTACATAATGCAAAAATTGACATGTTCAAAGGATCAATGAGACTTGCAGTCGACCCTGTTGAAGGCACTGATCCACCTAATTTTTTTGTGAAGAAAGATACCAATTTGTCTGTGATCGGGTTTGAAGAACTAAATGTTGTTGAAGAGTGACTTTCTAACCAGCGTTACTCCTTCACACCAATAATAAAAACCAATCTCAAAAAGCTTTTAGTGTTTATTAGCAAGTTTGTTTCTTATGTCATGCAAAAATATATTGAAAAGTTTATATAAAAATAATTTATTATAAAAATATATTGTTCTCATTGTAATTTTAACAAATTATATAATCCGTTATTCAAATTAGTCCGTGCATTTCAGGTGTTACCAACTAGTATAACTAAAAACACAAACTGAATTTTGGTTTTGCACCTTATTATTAAATTAGTTACCTAATTAAATTAAAATTCACTAAAAGTTAAAATTTGAACATATCACGCGGTTTAATTATATTCAAGATTATTCATTAACGCTTGAAATTTTAACATATTACATATCACTTACGTGATTTAATTATATTAATTTTAACCATCAATTTCCCTAGTAAACGAGTGTCCTACTCCCGACTAAAGTTCATTTGAACATGAAATCTTATATTATCAAATCACACTATAATTGTATTAAAATTAATATATAATATCTTAGCTGATTAAGTTTAGTAAATAAAATAAATTAGGGACATAAATTATAATTTAAAATTTATTATATTGAAAATTGAGGAATTGGAAAGAAAATTTTTCTATTTATTTATTTTCTTTTTCGCTTATTAAAAAACTCAAAAACATGATAATTGATTTTTTTTTTTTTAATTTTTTTCGCCCATTTTTTTTTTTGTCAATTTTAAAAATCGAGATACTGTTTGTTTGAATCTGAATGTATTAGTCATGTATAGAGTAAAATAATACTCAATTTGTTTCTATTTACTTTTTGAAGTCAATTTAATAGAATTTAAATTTAACATAAAAGTTTTAAATTTATTCAATAATAAATATTATAAATTATTTAAGAAATAAGTTTTATTGTTTCATAAATAAGTCATCGATCGATTTTAAAATATATTACTCTTTATTTAAAATATTATTATTTTCTAAATTTATATCGTTGTAATAATTTCAATTTTTTAGACACTTTCAACAAAAAAAAAAAACCCACTGCTGAGAAAAGAATAGATGCCATAAATTTAGTAGAGTTTGTAACTTGACTACAACTACGGTGACAGTCCAAACACATCGTACGTTCTTCACCTCGTTTCACTGCTCATCAGCGCAGAGTATTGACATTGGCGGGAATTTGCCCTCCAAAATCCCTAGTTTTTTCTTTGCTTAACATCTCTCTCCAAACATACCTATACGTACACATTTCTAAGTCTTGTAGTTCTTAGTATTTGTTACAGTAGTTTCAGGTCATGGAGGACGAACTGGTGGCTCCGGCCACAGTAAGTCGCCGTTCGGTAAGTCTTCTCCAACCCTTTAATCTCTTTTATCTCACCGATCTACTATTTTGTTTAGCCTAATTGTGGTTGTTACTCGGTTTAAACAGAAAAGGGCTAGGGTTCAGACTAAGACTATTAATGCTCAAAGCCCAAGCCAGGAGGAGAGAGATGATTCTCTTGATGATTTCGATGAGTATCGTCCCAGAGCTAACAAGCGTAATCGTCCTACCACTGAAGAAGCTTCAGCTTCGGCTGGGACCAATCACACATTGATTGGTAAAATTTGACTGCAATTTATAGCTTTCTCAAAGAATTAAAGGGGATTGTATGTTTATATTTTACTTTTCTAAAAATTGAAATTATTTGATTTTTTTTATCAATTTTTTAAATGAATGATGATTTTGATGAAAACCGGATGGTATGTGATTTGGTGGGTTCCTAGGTTTATATCATTGATCAATTTCATATGTATATTGCCATCTGCCGTTTCTGTAATTATTACATAATACTCCAGCTTATGTCTGTATTTTCTTGGTTACTTGTGTCAATTACCGTCTGTAGGATTCACAATCTAAAATTGTTTTTATACATATGCTAGATAAACTATCTATTTGTATTGTTTGAATGATTCATGTTCATTGACGAATCCAGAATTTCCGACAAGTTGGGGATTCATTTAATATATACTAGGGGCCGGGACACACGTTGCGTGTGTAATTCATATTCATGTGTAATTAATTTTAAAATTTAATTTAGAGGATATGGTATAAATATTATTTAATTTGAGGGTAAAATATGAAAACTTTTAAACTTAAGGACTGAATTTTGGGGGAAAAGTTTGGTCCGCGCAAAGAGACCAAGTGGCGCCCACTTTATATATTGATTAGAAAATGTACAATATTTCGGTGGGTTCATTAATTACATTACACTCAAAATTTACAAAATTTTACACATAAGAAATAATAATTTCTTAATTTTAGTGGCGCAGTCTTCTCAACCTAGCTTAATCCCTGATCATGTTTAACCAGTAAATGATTAAGGATTAGAAAGGAGCAGCAGCACGTAGGAATACCGACCACTACATAAGCCACTATTGGCCTAGAGAAAGCAAGCAACACCGAGATTTGTTTTAAATTGGCATTTATTGTTCTTCAATTTGGGGATCAATTGAACAGTGCACTTAGTGCAGCAAATTCCTTTTTAGTTTGATCTTTTGCTACAAAGAATGTTAGGTACTTGGGGTTTACCTCCATCATATATGTATATATGTGTGTGTATATATTATATAAATAATTTTCCATCTTATTTATTTCACGTAATCGTATTTCCTTTCTAAGGTTCTAGTTTACAGATGCTGACTTGAAATATTTACTTGTCTTTCTGTAGAGGTTATTAAAGGTAATGGGAAACATATTCCTCAAGTAGTTAAGATATGGGTTGAAAAGTACGAGAAGGATCCAAAACCAGCAATGGTTGAACTCTTGATGATGTTGTTTGAGGTAACCTGCATTTTACTGTAACAAACTTACTCACAGAGAATCTTTAAAAATTTGTTTGAAAAACCATATTTTGATGATATATAAATGAGCATTCTTAAGCTTGTTGATCTAATTGGTGAATCTTACAAATTGTACAGGCATGTGGAGCAAAGTATCGCATTCAAGGAGAATTCCTGGATGAGACCGATGTTGATGATGTGGTAGTTGATCTTGTTAAGTTGGCTAGGGACGTATCCTCTATGGTTTATAATTATTTATTTTGTTTGTATACTTGGTTGATTTACTTTTACCCAATCACCATCTTTTCGAATGAATCATAATGCTTTAATAAAATATGGTAATATATTAAGTTTACGCATCAACATCTATGCTGTAGTTTTGTCTTAACCCCAGCTGAATCTTAGGGAGAAGTTGAGGATTATCAAAATTCTAAAAAGAAGGAGTTCAAAAATTTCAAAGATAACCTAGTTTTTTTCTGGGACAATCTGGTTGCTGAGTGTCAAAATGGACCATTGTTTGATCAGGTCCTGTTCGACAAGTGCATGAACTATATAATTGCACTTTCATGGTTAGTATGCAGTGTTATATGGTTTTTTAAGATTTCACTAGATTTTGGAAGTAACTTTGTGTTTATTTTTCTTGTTCTTTTTAGCACTCCTCCTAGAGTTTACCGTCAGATCGCTTCTTTAATGGGGCTCCAGCTTGTTACATCTTTCATAAATGTGGCTAAAGTTCTTGGTGCACAACGGGAAACTACTCAGAGACAGTTAAATGCTGAGAAAAAGAAAAGAAGTGAGGGGCCTCGTGTGGAATCACTTGATAAAAGGCTATCAGTGACGCATGAAAATATAACCATGATAGAAGAGATGATGCGCAGAATATTTACAGGGTAGGCTTTCTTAGTATAGTTTATTTTAGGGTGAGAGAAACCCTTTTTGACAAATGGTTTCGTCATTTTTATTATAAGAAGCTTCGAGACTAACCCAGTTTTGTGTTTTGAAGGTTATTTGTGCATCGCTACAGAGATATTGATCCTGAAATCCGAATGTCATGCATTCAGTCACTTGGTGTTTGGATTCAGTCTTATCAGTCACTGTTCTTGCAAGATTTGTACTTAAAGTACCTTGGATGGACACTGAATGACAAAGTAAGTTAATTTTTTGTACTGTTTTATTTTGTTTTCTTTTTATCAGTAATTTTCCATTTTAGAAACCTGATCGGTTCATTTTTCTTCTATTACACCTGAAGAGTGCTGGTGTAAGAAAGGCTTCTGTCCTTGCATTGCAAAATCTTTATGAGGTGGATGACAATGTACCATCCCTTGGTCTGTTTACGGAAAGATTTTATAAACGGATGCTTGAGCTTGCTGATGACATTGATATTTCTGTGGCAGTATGTGCCATAGGACTTGTTAAACAACTACTAAGGTATCTACTTGTTGTACATTAAAAGCAAAAATTATAAAGGTATCTACTGGTTATTAAGTAATTTCGAAGTTTTTTATTTTAATACGAAAAGTGCCTTAATAATCCCTTATGATGTGTGGCACATTGCAGACATCAACTGGTTCCTGATGAGGAATTAGGTTCCTTGTATGATTTGCTGATTGATGATCCACCAGATATTAGGCGTGCCATCGGGGCACTAGTGTACGATCACTTGATTGCACAAAAATTTAATAGTTCTCGGTCATCAGGTTTTTTCCAGGCTTCTCTCGTACTATGTGCAATGTTTGATTTGTCAAGTTAAGCACTTCAGTTCATGGAAATTGCACTTTTCAGGTGATGAAAATGATTCTTCAGAAGTTTATCTGGGAAGAATGTTGCAAATACTGAGAGAGTTTTCAGCAGATCAAATACTTAGCATATATGTCATTGATGATGTTTGGGAGTACATGACTGCCATGAAGGTATGTTGGTTTAACTCCTTGAATATCTGGGCTGCTACTCATGTTGGCTTGCTGAATGTTATGGAGCCCGATCCCAAATCAATTTTAAAAGTGCAATGTGGAGATGTGATGTTGAATTTGTTATTTATATATCTACCTAATTGGATTTTGTTGGACAATCTCAACCGACTAAACTTGATTTAATGTATTCTATGACATTCTAGTGCCAGTCATAACTAAAGTATATTTTTCAAGTAAAAATTATCATTATTAGGCGAGTTATTTCATATTTTCCTATATCTGTTTCCATCACAAATGACATTATTTTTTCATTCTGCTGATAAAGTCATTGCCTAGTGTTGGTTCTCGTTAATGAAGGGTGTTGGGACTGTGTAGACTGATTATAGATCTACACATGGTATTTGTACATGCACACCCAAAAACAAATATTTTCACTCAAAAGTTGTTAATGTGTTTTCAAAATTCTTATTTTTTACTTTTTAGTTATAAAAAAGTTGGTTCGAGTTATAAATATAAATGGATCTTTGCAAAGGAACTAGATAGACACAGTGAGTGCAAGAAATGGAGCTTCACTCTAATACCTAATTCTACCTTGGACCAATCTATTTGACCAATTGTCATACTGTCCAACCTGTCGTTCATTTTTCAAATTGATTTTGTTGTTAGACAGGAGGTGGCACTTCCTCAACTACATTAGTTTTGTAATTGTTGCATCCCAATCAAACTTAATGTTAAGTTCTTTACAATGGGGATATTTTTGCTTACCGAGTATGTTCCACTTTCATCATCATAATTTGGCTAATGATTAAAATCAACTATTAGCGTTAGTGAATTTCCTACGATCTTTGATGGGGTAGCTGTAAATTCAAGTGTTAGATTGGATGGGTGAGTATGTCTTCTTACTTATCATTTGAAAGTGAAGCTAATCCTTGCAGGATTGGAAACGTATCATCTCTATGCTCCTGGATGAGAACCCATCAATTGAGCTTACTGATGAAGATACAACAAATTTGACTCGACTCCTTTGTGCATCAGTCAAAAAGTCAGTGGGAGAAAGGATAGTTCCTGCTACGGATAGCCGAAAACAGTACTACAATAAAGCCCAAAGAGTAAGTTACTCGTTACTTAATACCTTTTCAACACTTCATCTAAGATTACTCTTGAAATACAATATATACTAGTTGTATGTTTGTTGCACCTTTTTCTGCATTCTTTAGTGGGCTTTAATTTCACTCCTGAGATAAAATGATACTGAAGGGATATTTTTATGTTAGATTCCTTTTGTTGGACTTGCATTTCGTTTATCCTGGTCAATTTAAGTGTCTAAGGTAACTACTGGTGCCTTACACTGGTTTTTAGATTGGTTCCATGTTCCAGCCAATTACCAAAATGACTTGGGTTGATTCTCAATTTCTTGTACCCAGATGAAAACAATCTAGTCAAAAACTTGGATCTGCCAAAGGAAAGTACGGTTGACGCGGAGTCGGTTTTCACTTTTCAGTTTGGGTTGCTCTGAAGAAGTTAAAATCATGGTTGACCTAGTCTACTTAGCAGGTTTTTTCTGCTTTTGTTAAAAGAGGTTGAAGACAATTTGAAGAATAAAAAAAGAGAAGAACGATATTAGTAGTATTGTTTGACCTACCACCTAGAAGTAAATTGTATTAAAGAATTCAGAGTCATGATTAATATATGCTGAACAAACTTGAGGGGTAGGCTAGAGCGCTAAGGTGCTGGAAAGGGTATACAAATATTTTAATCATGTTATGCTCAACAATTTTTTGCTGCAACAAAATAAAGAGCATATCCATAATGTTGAAAGGCTTTCACAAATGATTTATATAAACACTTTTTTTTGACAAGTACAATTGATTTATATAAACAAATGAATAATTCCAAACAGATAAATCTTTGTTATGTGTGTGGAACGGTCGAACTATTGGTTGACTCTTTACTTAGATTATCTGGTTGATGTCTTGTGTCATCCGAAGTCGAGTATGTTTTTCGGGAGGTTCATGAAGGAATTTGTGGCGATCATATGGGAGCAAAGGCGTTGGCGTACAAAGTGCTTCGATAGGGTTACTATTGGCCAACAATTTTCAAAGAAACAACATACTATGTAAATAAGTGCCCCAAATGTCATCCTATTACTCATCAGCCGCTCGAAGATTGTATTTTGTTTTATCCCCGATTCCCTTTACTTCTGAACAACTTGTAAATTTACAACGATTTTATGGTCATCAATCATCTATTTTTCAAAGATCACTTCCAGTCTTTCACATTTATTAATTCCTGAACAACATAATTTGGCCTGTACGAGGTGCTACTTTTGCACTTAGGAACTCATGGTTTGATAAATAACATTTTTTTGGATAAAAGAAGATTAATTACAGATGAAAAAGTGGTTACATGGTTTACGGAGTTATATTTTTTGGATTCAATATATTGGATGAATATGTAATTTTATTTCCATTTTTTCCCAAAATTTTAAAGGTATAATAGTTGACATTATTTAGTATTTATTTACAAACTGTGTGGAGAAGCTTGGAAACGGGTACACTTTTTCCCACTCTACTCGACCTCGGTTTACAAATGCATCACTTGACTGAATTTTTTTACGATCAACTTATTAAACTATATGTTATTTACAAAAAGTGATAAAATCGTTTGTCTCCGTTAACCATTTAACAGAAAATTGACATGCCAATATGTGGCATAACTTTACATAATACTTGGCAATATAATTGATTGGCAATATATTTTAGAAATCTTTCATTTTTTAGTTTGTTTCAAATTTTTTTTTACACAAATCAAACAATTTAAACGAACTAAATAAATTAAACAAATTCAAATCTAATTTATCATCTTCTTCACCACAAATCCAAATCCAAATTAATTCGAAATCAAAAATCTGAAATTCATCAAAATCAAAGAAATAAGGATGAGAGAGAAAGAGAGGATGAGAGAGAATACCCAATCAACCATACCGAATCAATTATGAAAAGTATGATTTAAGGGAAGAGGATGAGAAAGAGAGGAAATAGGTCTCACTTAAAATTTTCTCTCCCTTATTGATCTATGCTCTCATCCGCCATCTCTAATGGTGAAGATGATGATGTGCAGTGATAAGAGATTAAGAATTTAAGATGATGCTAATTTGTTTAATTTGTTTTTTTGTATAAATAAGTTTGTTTAAGTAATTTATTTTAATATGTTTTAAGTTATTTATTTAACTTATATTTTTTAAGGACTGTACTTTGAAATTTTTATTTTGGTTTAACCTAAATTTAGTTAATTTTAGTATCAAAATATTGTAAGTTTTCCACCTTGGCAGACTATATAGACAAGTGTAAAAATTTAATTTCTCTCTCACATGTGCAAGTCACATCACATGTGCAAGTCACATGCCAAGTTTCTGTTAAAAGTCGATGCATTTAACAGATTTTGTAACGATTTGATAAATATTTGTAGTTCACTGACTCGATTGTAAAAAAATTCAGTTCAGTGATGCATTTGTAAACCGAGGTAGAGTAGAGTGGGGAAAGGTGTATTTAAACCGCTTGGAAACACAGCTTACTGAGCAAACCATTTTCAAATATGATATATATTTGGCGATTATTAAAGAATTCATATTGCCTCGCCGAGATACTAACATGATGAAGGAAGTTTCAGTGATCACTTACAGTGTTAGGTCTGCCTAGGCCCCCTTTGGCGCCTCGCCTAGACACTAGGCCCTCCTTGGTGCATCGCCTAGGCGCCAGGCCTCCTAGGACCAAGGCGGCAAAAAAATACTTCCAAAGGAAATTAGGCAGGGTCTAGGCGGAAAAGTTTTTTTTATTTTAATAACTACCAAACTAGATCTTGATTTATTTTTCTAATGATTTATCATATTTATAATACAGGTTGTAGCATATCAACAATATAAAGTAAAAATGGATAATTTTATTATAGTTGTAATTTTTGAACTTGTACCAATTTCAAATTATTTAAATGATTATATATTTATAATATTTAGTTTAATTCAATATAATTCTTAAATTTTTGTTTAGTTTTTAAGTTTAATATTGAATTAAATTCTTGAAATTTTAAATTTTATTATTTAATAGCAATCTTGTTTATGAATAAAACTAATACGTTAAAAATATGTTTGAACTTTAAACAATTGCATGTTTGTGTTTAAACTTTGACATTAGCAATATAGATGTGTTTGAACTTTAAGTAAAGGCCCTTTATTATCTTTATTATAGATTGTTTTGCTTTATATTATTGTTTTGTTTGGATAAATATAAGATAAAATATTAAAATATGTTTAAAATAAAAAATCCCGCCCAGGCCCTCTAGGCGTTAGGCTGCCCTTTGCTGCCCGCCTCTCGCCTAGCGCCTTTTAGAACATTCATCACTTGTGCAATAACAACATAATCTGAAAGCGTTTCATGAGAAGATTCACTTCTTCTGATTAATGTCATGGGCAGTAATTTGTGTACTAGCCCATTCAGTTTGTTGTCTACCACCTTTTGTATATTTTTGTTAATGAAACTATAATATTATTTAAGCGTAGGAGTGGGTAGGTATTTATTACCCCGTTCCCTTGGAGTGGAAGGGACAGAGGGGACTTTACATGATTCCACAAGAATCTCCCTTGGAGAACAGAATATCTAGGTTTCTGTCAAAAACCTAGTTCTTTTTTTTTATCTTGGTTGGTTTGGTGGGTTAAAGAAGAAAAGCTGACAATGACTTTGAGGAGTTACTTGGCTCTCAACTCTTAATATCTTTCCTGTCAGTCATTTACCTCTGGTTTTGAGAAAGTGTTAAGAACCTTTACAGGATGACATTTTTTGGGATATGTAAAATGGGAACCATCAAGTTATCAATTGCTAACACATCAAAAAATAAATAAAAAAATAGCCACTCCCCAAAAAAGAAAAAAAATGAAAAAACACTATCAAGTTTCTTTAATAGGTTTAAGCAGTTAGAGAATGGGATAGCAATTTATATTATGTTTTAACACTACTCATGTGTGACCTTTGGTTGCATGTGGACAAACAACTATATATCCTAGCAACTCTGGTTCCCAACTATTTATATTAGGATTTGACAGCGATCAAGATTAATGTAGAAAGACAACAACTTATCAAAAAAGACTTTTGTAGAAGTCTACTAGTCATTGGGATAAGTCCTGATTACAAAATCCATTTTATATAGATAATGGTTCTTTAATGGGGTCTGATAGCTCGAGTGACCAAACTATTACTTTAGAACTCGTGGTCATTATACCTAAATTAAAATGCATCTAACCTGTCAAGAGTGTCAGGTTAAATTCTTCCCGAAATGAAACCAAGATGCATAACTATGTTTATCATCTTTATTTAGATTTGATGTTATATATTATTTATCGAATTATGCCTGAAGCAAGTTTTAAAGTTATTCATATGCTTTATTGCCAGGAAATGATTGAAAACAATAGGAGAGATATAACAGTCTCCATGATGAAGAACTACCCGCTGCTCTTGCGTAAATACATGGTTGACAATGCAAAAATACCTTCACTAATTGAGATCATAGTTCATATGAATATCGAGCTTTATTCTTTAAAGAGACAGGATCAGGTAGGTTACAGAATTTCTCAACAATAAGGTTATTAAATAAGGTTATGAACCAGTCACTGAAGGAGTGATTTTTTCTCCTATTTCCAGAACTTCAAAACTGTTCTGCAGCTCATGAAAGAGGCATTTTTTAAACATGGTGAAAAGGATGCTCTCAGATCTTGTGTGAAGGCTATCAACTTCTGTTCTGCTCAAAGTCGGGGAGAGCTAAAAGATTTTGCCCAAAATAAATTGAAGGAACTTGAGGATGAGCTGATTGCTAAGCTTAAATCTGCAATAAAAGAAGTTTCGGTATAGTTCTATATGGCTGATTACCCCAACCCCACTCCGCCCCCCATTTTTGGCCAAATGAATATAGCTGACATGTCTTACTTTGTAGGACGGTGATGATGAGTACTCGCTTCTTGTAAATTTGAAAAGATTGTACGAGCTTCAGTTGTCGAAGTCTGTACCAATTGAAAGTGTATATGAAGACATTGTAAATATTCTTCAAAATTTCAGAAACATGGATGATGAGGTTTGTAAACAGAAGATTTTTCGTTATTCCTTTCTCCTTTGTTTTTTTGCTTTTGTGTGCTTTCTTATTTAATTTTTTTTTCCTTTGTGTTTGCTTATTTAACTGCTTGTGCTCTTTCAGGTTGTCAGTTTTTTGCTTCTCAATATGTATTTGCATGTTGCGTGGTGTCTGCACTCAATTATAAACAACGAGACCGTCCCTGAGGCATCTATCTCTTCCCTTTTGGATAAACGAAAAACCTTGTTTGTGCAACTTGAGCACTTTCTGCAACCCTCATCCGGCGTTCATGAAGAGGGTAATTGTGGAAATCTTCTAGCATGTCGAGTAAGCATTTTTTGACGCTTTTTATGAATTTCAGTCATGTCTATATGTTTTGAAGCTTTTTGTTGAACTAACTTTTTCATGACTAATGATTTTGGTCTAATAAAAAATTTCTTTTTCTCAAGGTATGTACTATACTTGCAGAATCATGGTGTTTGTTCAGGAAGACAAACTTTAATTCAACAAAGTTGGAGAGTCTAGGATATTGTCCTGATGTTTCTGTTATTCAAAGATTCTGGGGACTATGCGAGAAACATCTTAATATTTCAGGTGACCTAAGTTTCTCAATTTTGCATTGTACTAAATTTGTGTAGAAGTTGCTATCATGAGATCATCAGCTGCCGGTGTTTGTAAACTGCATAAATCATCTTAAGGGAATAATATGTTGTGCTGAATGAAGTGTTTTATCAACCTGGCAGATAATTGCTATCAAAAGATTTAATCCCTTGTGTTTATTATTTTGGACTCATTTTCATGCCCGTCTTGGAATTTGGTGGTAATCTTTTTGTGCATCAATAGATGAGACTGAAGACGAAGATGCTAACAAAGAGTATGTTGAGGAGACAAATCGGGATGCGGTCATGATTGCTGCTGCTAAGTTGGTTGCTATTGATGCAGTTCCTAAGGTTATCATTATGTTTCTTATTTTCTGTACATGGATTTTTGACTCTTAAAAAGTATCAGGTGGACAACAACCCATTGAGAATCCTTCATAGGGTATAATTGAACTTATGACTTGAGAATATATTGTTTGGGGTACAGGAGTGTAACAGGAGTTCTTGAGTTGTTTCCATTTAAATTTTTTTTGGTCGAACATAGAAACATGGTTGCCATTCTGTTATGCTTTAATGTGTAACATGCTTATAAACATTTTTTTTGGTTAATGTCAATTTTGACTGCAGGAGTATCTTGGTCCAGAAATTATTTCTCACTTTGTGATGCATGGAACAAGTGTGGCTGAGATTGTTAGGCATATGATAGTTGTTCTAAAGAAAAAGGATGATGATGTCTCTTGTATATTTCTAGAAGCATTGAAAAGGGTGAGTAAACTTTGTGGAGGAAAATAAAGTTCATTTTAATTTAGTTTCCTATAATGCATCAAATTGTAAGCAATGACGACTTTTATGTGCTCCATTACGTACCCGTAGATGGTGAACGAGTAAAACTGGGGAAAATAAAATAAAATTTGAAGTCCTTTACATTTTTTAGTTTCAGCAATGTCTTTCTCCTGTGTAGATGGTAATAGATTTATGTATTTATTGGCATGAGTTAGATAGTGTCCCTCCTTTTTTCCTTTTGTTTTCATTTTCACTTTTTAATATGTATGCAATTATGTTCATATTTGTGTGTTCGTAATTTTTTATTAATTTTCTAGCATTCTATCTTTCTATGTATTTTATTAATTGTATTTGTTTCTTATTTATTTATTTATTTCCTTTCTTGTCTTTCTATTTTTTTGTTGTCAAATCTGCCTACCCCAATTAGTGGGGGGTGAAAGACGTCAGTGAGTTGAGTTACATGCTAATATTGATGGTATATTTCATCCTGCCTTGGTTTGTCTAGGCCTATCGGCGACATTTGGTGGTAGTCTCCAATAGTAATTATGAAGAAGACTTGTCAGTCAAATCATTTCAGGAGTGCAAAGATCTGGCTGCTCGGCTTTCTGGAACTTTTGTTGGTGCTGCTCGAAGCAAACATAGAGCAGACATTTTGAAAATTGTGAAGGATGGTATTGAGTTTGCCTTTTTGGATTCTCCAAAACAGTTGTCATTCTTGGATGGTGTTGTTCTTCACTTTGTATCCAAACTTCCTACACTTGATATACTGGACATGTAAGATGTTCCCTTTTAACTATGTTATAATAGAAGTTCTATAATTGCTCTTCCAAAAAGGCGAGGGTTAATGATATAAAATTGTTTTTGCAAGTAGTCTGAAGGATGTCCAAAAACAAACAGAAAATGTGGACACAGATGAAGATCCCAGTAGCTGGCGCCCCTATTACAGATTTGTAGGCGGCCTGAATGAGAAGTATGTCAAAAATGAAGGTGTACAAGGTACTGTCATACTGCAATACCAATATTTTCATTTCTTTTGGGGCTAAAGTTGGTATTTCGTGGAATAATACTTTTCTGCTGATACCATTGCTTATCTTAAATACTCACTAATCCACGGCAAAAAAATTGACGAAAGGATGATTAGAGATCATAATAGCCATGAGTTAGTTGGGAGCATATACTGAATTCATGGTCTTCTCTGCTTTTTTCCAATCATGGTTTTTCTACTACGTAGGGGAATCCTATATTCCTCTTCATATTCTTCTGATTCCATAGGAAAGGAAATACTTTTCCCTCTTTTGTATCAGAGGCAACATATTTTTCTTGTTAAAGTAAATAATGAGCAGCTTTATATTGGTAGGAGATCACCATTTTTTCTTTAGTTCTTTTTTACCAACTTTCCTGCATTTTGTAATGATTAGAGAGATAATTCTAGAAAATTTATCCAAAATGAGAACATTTATTTTTGGGTCAATGTAACTCTGAACCAACTTTGTGCTAGATTGAGATGCTATCTGTTATGTCTATCTTCCTTGTTTTCTTTATGGTGTTATACGTGGGGGAGAGACAGAAAGAGAGTATTATGTACAATTTTATTCTGTTGTAGCCATCATGGAATTGCTTAAACAATTTGTAGACGAATAATAAAGCATTGATTTCACTTATTAAAAAAATGAAACATTGATTTCTCTTTTTGAATTTTTTTATTGACTATATGAGACTGTTTCCAACCATAAGTTGTATATAATGTCAATGGATAACTTCTTGGGTCAATCCTGTGGTCGTGGCCCAATACGACTTCTCCTTTTCTATTCTCTTTTCTTGTCTTCCCTTTTTAAATTAATTTTAACCTGTTTTTGATGTTCAAGTTTAAATTGATTAGAGCATTTTGTTCGATCTTCTGTTTGTTAAATTTTGTTGTCCTTGCTTATTAGTTGATTACTTGCTTTACTTTTCGTGCAATTGATGGTCTGCATTTGGAACTACTTGATGTACCCTGTTCTATATTACATGAGGATTGATGAGGCTTTGGCTTGCAGATGAAAAACCAGCGACTTCTGTGAAACGCCGTGGTCGTCCTCGCAAGAAGGGAAATATACATGGAAAGAAACTTTTTGATGAGCACAGTTCAAGTGAAGAAGAGGATTCTATCAGCACCTCTGACCATGATGCTCAAGATCAGCAAGTAGAGGAGGAAGAGGAGGCTCCTTTAATAGATTCAATTAGAGCGTCATCGAAGCTCAAGTCACTGAGAGTTTCAAGAGAGGAAAACAAAGGACAGACAAGAATGGGACATTCTGGGCAAGCTACAGAGAACTTGGCTGCTACTAGAACATCAGGTAGTGACACTACTATGTGCTGTATTACAGGTTAAATGATTCTTTGTTAAAATGAAGAGTCGTGCAGTCATTCTAGCTCAGTCCATGACTTGTCACTGATTCTTGTTTTTCTTTCACTTACATTCATGTCTGTGCAATTAGGATGACTCACATTCAATGCATGTCACAGGCTCACAGCAGAGTTTTGATGCTCAGGCTACCGTACTAATATAGCACTATTGCATGAAGAGTAATGCGACCGACTTTCTAGTAATCTGCTTAATAATTTGTAGTACTATTTTAATAATACTGATATTCCAAAGTATCTATCATGACTGGTAGATGTTAATTTGCTCAATATCAGACTTCAGTACGTTTATACCCGATTGCAGTTGTTCATCAACGCTTTATTGACCTAATTTTGATAGCATAGCTTTAGAGGTTTTTCACTTCTCCAGCATAATTATTTCCCACCCATCTTCAAATAGTAAATTTGCTGACTATTAAAGTGCAGCCGCTCTCTGTTATAACTTCCACACTGAACTTCCACTTCTGTATATGTTAAATGGGGAGGCCTGAAGTTTCCCAAATCATCAATGTAAAAGTACTTTTAACCTATCTTCTTTCCCGGCAGCATTTTTTTAATTGTTTTGCCATTTGATTTGGACTGAGAATCCTGGTACTCTGTGATCATCTATGTGGATTCGCAAATTTTATGTTTTTTTTTTGGCAGGGGTATCGAGCTAGAGATGGCCATTCTCCAGGTTATTTAAAATTCCATCGACACAATCCGCCTTGGTGCTGATTCCTGGAAATAATCTTGGGCGAGTTGATGAAATTCTGCTCCATGTGATAGTCTCAACGATGGAACTACTAGTCTTTTAAGGATGGAAATTGCTGGAATGTTGGGTATTATTGTAGCGCCATGTTGAATTGGTCATGTAATTACTGCTATAATATAATAGTTACCCTTTGGATTCCTTGGAATGTAGTCCGATACCATTATTACGTTTGCATTATCTAATTGTTCCTAGCTCGAAATCAAGTTTAGTCCATGTTAACAGTCCTTTCTAAGAGAGCTCATATGTTCTTCTATTAGAAATTGGTCCATGTGTGCAGTTTAGTTTGCGTTGTGACATAAGAGATTAATGTTTTATAGGCAACAGGTTAAATTTATTATGGCAGGAGAGATTAATAGTAATGGGTTAAACTTGAATTGATTTGACATGTGCAATATTGCCTCTCTGTTCGTATAGCAATCTCCTGTTAGAAAAGCCTGTGAATTACGGAAGACAAGCATATGAATAGAAGTTGCATGACCTAGCTAGGAAGGTCCAGCGGTGCGTATCTCGTCACTGCATAATTCATATCATATGGTGGCACTGGACCACTCGAGTGGTATGGCTGCAGTATAATGAAGGATTTTGGCAAAACATTATTTCTCATGTGCCACCAAGCAAAAAAGAGTTGGCGAAAAATTTATGTTGAATTGTAATTGTCAAATCAATACATGAGATTAATACTTTTAAAAAAATTATCATAAATACTTATCTACCTCAGTATCGTCTCGAGTACAAAAAAATAATCATTAATACTTATCCCATACGATAATCAAAACTTTGACGTAATTGTATCATTTTCTAAAGATACATTAAGGTGAATAGAAAGGTAATAAGAAATTCTTAGGAGTCTTAACCTTCCACTTCCCTTTTGGTTATTGATCTTTGTAACAAAAAATGAAAAGGGCATACCTGCACTTATTCACGGAGTGTGCCATCGTATCTAATCGACAATCGGAATAAGAATTGCAATGTTTTGTCGCAAGATATAGTAGAAACTAGAACTCTTACTCTCTTAGCAATAACAGTACCAAGTACAGCATGTATAGACTGCTCAAACACATGAACACATTGAAGCCATTTTGAATTTACCAAAAACTATACCTAATGCCATAACATCCTTCTGAACACGGCATATGCACACCGCCTGGACACATGCACACAGTTCCGAAACATGCAAAAAGGTTTTAGTTCAGACATAAACTCGAGCCATTTTGACTGCTTGGATACAGTTATTCAAGTGGTTATTTTTACCGCCAACATATCCATATTCTTTCTGTAACCCTTACACATCAAGAAAGTGTCTGCTTCTGATCTTGTACCAACTTAAAATTCACATCTACAAAAGTAATTTGAAAATTCTTGGCGGGGACTAACAGAGAATCACGATATAACAAATGCAAATTAGTGCAAGAATTCTTCATTGTAATTATACTCGTAATGTTCTGCACTACTGGAGAGATGTCAAGTTTCAAAAATCAACCCAAGTATACAAGGATATAATAAATGCAAACTAGTGCAAGAATTCTTCTTTGTTATACTCGTAATGTTCTGCACTACTGGAGAGATGTCAAGTTTCAGAAATCAACCCAAGTATACAAGGAAAACGATTGCTGCTTAGAAAAAGTTGAGTTATAAAAAAACACTTCAATAAAGGCAAGAAGAACACCACAACTTTATTCAAAATAAGTCTCGTTTATTTCTAGCAGTTCTGCTGCGAGCAACAAATTTAAGGAATATATAACCGCCAAGGACCATATGAGTAGAATATAATTAACATGAATAGAAGCCTGCCAAGAGAGCAATATAGCATAATCTTGCCAAAACCCATAGACTGCATTACTCACTAGAACAACAGAAGCCAATCCATGGATAATGTAAAAGTGTGTAACTAAGCATCACGTGATCAGACATGGTTCACACTAAAGGAAGGTTTTCAATTCTTCATATAATGTGGGTATTACATGGATCACCTTTTTTAAATTGAAAGAGGTATGCTTGCTTCCCAATCCCACTTTTAAGCTACCACAGTCCAGTAGATTGTTGTTAAGTTGTTAACTCAACTTCACCTAGAATGTTGTCTATTTCCCAATCATCGCTAAGAAGTAGTCTTTGTATGCACAATAATCAAGCTTTCCTTTCGTATCGCCAGAGCAATGTTGTATTAACGAAAAGAGATCCAATTATAATCATAGTTTGTGAGCGTTTATGTATGTAAGAAATAAAAACCGTCCTTCATGACATCAAGAGCAAAGTACAACACAACCAAAGAAATCCATAAAAATTAAGCATATAGATAGGTACACCGAGGATAATCTGGTAACTCTTGGCCGAAAGGCACTACTTCCCCCCTACAATTTCATTGAAGCATCAAAACATAACAATACGATAAGGATAGTTCCAAATTTGTAATACGATTTTGTGTGTTGTACAATGTACAGAGATATGTGCATTACTATATACTCTCACAGTTGCAATACTCATATTATGTTGAGAATTCTCTTTATCATCGGATAAATGTATTTTGATGTCATGTAGATTGTAAATAAAGACAAAGTCCAAGAAGGGAACAATGAAGCTTATGGCTACATCATCACAATGGGGATAGTTGTAATACTAAAGGGAGCTGTCATCCCAGACGAAAGTGTCCTATGAGAATCATTTCAGAAGCAAATAGATTATGGAGTAATTCAGTACAGAAGAATATACAGCTTCAGGGGCTCAAATGTATACCCGAATCTCCCCTGATTTCCGTTTCTTTGTATTCCTTTATTTGTCCCTTTTTTTTCTATTGTCATATTCTTCTCCACCTCAGCCGAATAACTCATCTTGACTATGATATGTCATGTCATACAAAATAATTTAGTTCATGTGAATTTCAAATCTCAAGTACTCACACTATGAGAAATGAGAATAAGTTCTTCAACAGCATATATCACCAACTCATAAAATCCTCTAAACTGTCTGTACTCAAGAACTTGCAGTTAATCATATAAGTAGAGTAGTGAACAACAAACTATTTTTGCTTTCACAATGCTAACTGAAGCTACACTCTGCACTGAACCAGAAAACCCAGCAACATTCACGCATATTAAACATCTGCTTCATTATTATTACTGTTTCTTTCCACCAAGACCCTTTACATGGGTCATATAATGTGGGTATTACATGGGTCACCTTTTTTAAATTGAAAGAGGTATGCAGTGCTTGCTTCCCAATCCCACTTTTAAGCTACCACAGTCCAGTTGATTGTATGTTAAGTTGTTAACTCAACTTCACCTAGAATGTTGTCTACTTCCCAATCATCGTTAAGAACTAGTCTTTGTATGCACAATATGTATGTAAGAAATAAAAATCGTCCTTCATGACATTTTCATACATCAAGAGCAAAGTACAACACAACCAAAGAAATCCATAAAAATTAAGCATATAGATAGATAGGTACACCGAGGATAACCTGGTAACTCTTGGCCGAAAGGCACTACTGCCCCCCCCCACCCCCACCCCCACCCCCACCCCCACCCCCACAATTTCATTGAAGCATCAAAACATAACAATACGATAAGGATAGTTCTAAATCTAATGAATAAAATTGCAAAACTTCTCATCTTGAAAAGAAATCCAAGAAGACTAAAAGATACTCCTAAGAAGTACCCAACAGTTGATCAAACTACTGCTACGGTTTATCATCTTCCAGCAATCCTCAATAAAGGAGAAATTATACCCTGAATCTCTTGCATTGCTTGTTGTATTCTTATCTCCTCCTCAACCGACCGCTTTAGGTTTCTAATATGACCCTTCAGTTCATCTGAAGCTCTTACGTCTTCAGCTCGCATCTCAATAACTTTCTTAGCTAGACCCATCAACAAGCCTGCATATCTAGGCATTGTCGTGTGCCTCTGCAGAAATCCCAACAACAGACCAAGCTCCTCCTCTGTCTCCAAATTTGTAACACACGTCAACAGCTTCCTTCTTGCTACCAATTCCTCCATAACAGCCACCACATTTTCAGGATTCTTCCCCTTCAACGCAGACATCAAAGCTTCCTTATGCCTAAACTTCTTCAACAACTTGTCGTGCTCTGCCAGTTTCACCTTCTTTGGCCTCATAATCAAAAAATCCCCATCTGAAGGCTTCTCATTTTGCCCCCGATGGAAGTACCTAAAATGCGAAGGCTTCAACTCCCTCTTTCTATGCACCTCCACATCCACAATATCCCCCATTTCAGCCCCTGTATCTTCTTTCATTTTCCTCTTTCCTGCATACAAAACTCCATTTGAAGCACCAATCACCCTCGTAGAACAGTCTGGAGAAAACGCTACCGATAATAGGGCAGCAGGGAATCTCATTGAATGAGTAACCTTAAACTTGGCATAATCATAAACTTTCATATATCCATCTAAACCCACACTCAAAATCCTGTACTGCTGAGCTTCTTCTCCACTCTCTCTCCCAATTTTTCCAACACAAATTGAAGTCACGGTCTTGTTATGACTCTCCATTGAATGCAATAACTTCCCACCTCCAATCACATCCCAAATTTTCACACAATTGCCCCCCGCAGTGGCAATTAACCCCCCCAGATGGCAAGTAAATTACATCCTCAACCGGTTTACCATGATTAAAGTCAATTACAGAACTTCCTTTTGAAACCCTAACGTCCCAAACCCTAACTGTATGATCATACGAACCCGTAACAAACATATCATCACTAGCAGGTGAAAAATCGCTGCTACGAACGTAATCTTTATGCCCGACGAGATTATGTATCGGAGTCTCCGAAGCCACGTCCCAGTACTTGACAACGGCATCGTCGGCGCCGGAGAGGAGGTGGAGCTTATCGAGGCGAGGGTATTTAACTACATGAACGGGGCGGGAGTGACCGCGGAGTTTCCTGAGGGGTAAACGGGACTTGGCGTCGAAGACTTGAACCAGACCGGAGTGGGATCCGGCGGCGAGTAGGCGTCCGTCCGAGCGGAAAGAGGCGGATGTGGCTGTATCTTTGAAGGCGGAGATGGTTGCTTTAGGTGTTAGGCTTTCGGACGAGAAAATGGAGACGGTTGCAGAGTGAGTGGCGGCGAAGTGGTGAGGAGAAGTTGGCGAGAAGGAGAGAGAAGTGATAGATGAAATTAGGGTTTGAATTGGGGTTTCTTTGGGGGATTTGAAAGATTTCCAGTATTTGGATTCTGGAGTTGGTGTGGTTTTATTTAAAGTGGGTTTTAGCTTTGGTTTAACTGGGAAGGTTTTGGCTATTGACCTGTCTTCCGCCATTGATGCAGAAAAATGAAGCTTTGAGTTTGATAGCTCTTCCTTCTGTATTTGTTGGTTAGGTTTAGGGTTTGAATAAGTCTAGCCGGACAGGAAATTGGGACCGGAAAATTGGACCGGTCCAATTTTTTTTTTTTTTTTTCTATTGTAATTTTTAAAAAATGTATAGTATTTATTTTAACATGAATTTTTATAAAATATAGTGTTTTAGGAATAATTTGGATACATATACAAATACAAATACAGGATTATACACAGAGAATAAATACTATACATTTTTTGAGAGACAATAAATAAATAGAAAAAAATTTGACCGGTCCAATTTTTCGGTCCCAATTTCCTGTGCGGATAGCATCACTGTTAGGGTTTTGGTCCGAAGGTCAAAAAGTAGTGCTGATTTCCTTAGGTGCTTGACACGGCGCCGTTTCCTCGCTTCCCAAAGAAGGTCAAGTTCTCGTATAACCATGTGTGAGTTTTAAAATTTTAAATATGAAAAATGTTAGATAAATAGACAGCTTAAATAGGACATATTGAAAAAGAAAAAGAAACAAAAAGACACAGTTTTCTATTTATTTGGTTATCCTTAGTCATCGTTCATTCGATGATCGAACGGTTTAATTAGGATTGGGTAAAGTGTTCGATTTTGCCGCTTTTTCTGGACTGGACGAATCGACCTGGTTTTGCACAAAAAGAATCAAATCTTGGTTTTTGCAGACAAAAATGGTATATACCGGTTTTTCGATACCGATTTCCGTACGACCTTTTTATGGTTCGGTATTACCAAATCGGACCGGTATATACCGATTTTCTAAATTTTTTTTATTATTAATAATAATAATAAAATAATGATTATAATAATAAAAATAATATTAATAAAATAATGATTATAATAATAAAAATAAAAATAATATTAATAAAAAAATAATATTAATAAAAAAATAATATTATTATTAATAAAAATAATAATTATATTACTTTTCGGTAAAAACCAGTACTGAATCGGTAAACCGATTTAGTATACCAGTCCAACCGGTTCCGGTATCAATATTAAAATTTGGCTGATTTCGGTTTCGATTCAGTACTGGTTCGGTTCGGGACGATTTTTTCCGGTTGCCCATCCCTAGGTTTAATAGAGCTCTCGTACCCTTCCTTCTAAAAGTTCCTTGTTCACAGTTTATACTGCAAACGCTAGGTATGGCCAACTGTAACGGGGAATAGAAGCAAAATCTTAGAGTAAGAATTTTTCTAATCCCTGTTCTTTCTCTCTATTTCAATTTTTGATTTTAATGAGTTGAAATTTGACTTTTAATTTTTTTTTCCATTACTCATAACTCTATTGACGTAAGAATGGATAAAGGGACAACAAAGAGATTGGTTTGAATAAGGAAAAATGAACAAAACATGACCACATCCTCCTTCCTCATCCATTCCCTCCCTACTTATTCTACATAAATTGTAATTAATGTAAAAGTAAGTGAAAAAGTTCAACTATTTGGTATTCCCTCATCAAATTGTAATTATAATTTTCTATTGATACTCGATTTATATTCACTAAAAAAGTTCAAACTATTTGGGTTCAATTCGAGAAAGTGCTCGACTCAGTACCTAAACGAGCCTCTATCAAATTTTATTTCAAACTCGATAAATTTTATAAACAACTCAATACTCATTCAACTCGGTTTATTTAAACCTTTTCCACAACCATGGCCCCTAAGAATTTTAGATTGATAATTAAATATTAATTTTATTACTCGGTTCTCCTTTATTTTGTGGCTTGTCTGTCTTAAAAACTTAAAGCAAAAGATATCTTGCTTTCTTATGAGATGCATCTTGATCATATGTGCTTGTTATGTCATTCTGCAACTAGATCATTTAGTGAATCATTTACTTATCTGTTCTTCAAGTGTTCCTATTCTTTCCTTGTGCTTCAATGATGTCTTCAAGCACTACTCTTGGTTCTGGCCTTCTTGTGATTGGGACATGCTCATCCATAACATTTCAAGTTTCAACGACATGAAACTAAAATCCAACATCCTCAAGCTATGTTTGGCCACGGTTGTCTACACTGTATGGCGAGAAGGAAACTCCAAATCTTTTGAGAAAGCCTATACTCCTGCATCTGTTATCATTCTTGAATGCATTCATATGATAAAATGTAAGTTGCATAAATTTACTCCTTTTCAACAAAGAGTGCTCTCAAATTCCTGTCTTCTTAATTGGTTGCTTTTTGCGTAGGCCTTTTTTAATTAGTTTGAAAATGTATTATGTTGTTTGTTTGCTCCTCTTTGATAGCAACTTCCAAGTGTTAGCTTTTAGTAACTATAGAATGAACATCTGCTTGATGTTCAGCATATTGTAGCTGGAGTATACCCCTTTGGCCATGCAAATTGTTTCTCTTTTAATACATTTAAATTTAGCAAAAAAAGTGTTAATACTAATTTTGATTCTTCTACTTGTATTAGTAATCATCATTTTATAATCCATGTAATACTCAAATTTGCGACATATATTGTTGTGATGGTGTAAAGTAACTAAATGAAATTAAAACCTAATCACCCCCAAATCAAGGGCTGATGAATAAATAACAAATTAAAATTTTAATATTGTTATAATTTTTTTATACTTGGTGAAATTATTTATAATAAGTTGGAGGTTGAAAATTATGACCAAATTATATAAAATTAGTCACATTATCATTTTTTTTAACAAATCTTGTTGAAAATTATGACTAGACTTGCTAAAAGGAATACAAAAAAATAAAAAAGATTTAGAAGTTAGTAGGTTGAGAATTATGAAATTTTAATCTTTGGTACTACATTGCAAAAGGTTGAAACTTTAAGGCTAATTCTTGTAATTAACCAAAAAAAAATGTTAAAATGGTATATAATGCTCTCATAGCACTTTTCTCCTTTACCATTCCTCTATTTTTTTTAATCTATTTCCTAATCCCTAGTCGGCGACCGTCTGTATAGCTTGGTCACTTCACAATCGACCTATTTCTCTGGATCAGTTCATCGTTGATAATCTCTATTTTATTCGGTAATCACTTATCGTCTTTTTTCAATTTGTCTCATTCTCGTTTTTGCATCGTTCATTGTATCGACAACCTTTTCCATCTATTAACCTTTTAAATTTCCCTTTTTCCCTCATAATAAATCTTTTTCTCATTGATCTATCGCTCGCACGTCAATGACGATTCACTTTTTCAACAACGATGTAATAACTTTCCCTTCTCATTTTTACTTTCTTGATTGATACATTGGTTTGAATTAAATTATTATAGTTGATTTAAAAATTAAAATGGGATGTTGTGACAAATTGAGTATTAATTCAACAATATTTATATGTACATTGTTCTCGATTGTTTAATATCACAATAATAATTGTGGACTAGGGTTTAAATTGAGGATATATGTCAATGATTTGCTTTTTATATCTTTTTATCTATTTATTATTATTTATGTATTTTTAAATATGGTTGTGTGACATACTGAATATCGTTGAGCTATTTATTCATCTTATATATATATGTGTGTGTATATATATATTTATATATATTTGCGACACATATTCACAGTTTTAACATATTCATTCTTTGCTTGAGTATTGCAAAATTTAATAAAATTTTACATACTCACATCATTAATATAAATCCTTCGGGATTGAAGTACCAGGATTTGGGGTGTTACAAGTTGGTATCAAAGCTTTAGGGTATGAATCTTAGGTGGGGAAACCTTAGGAAATAACCTTATAGGAGATCAAAAATATAGTGGAGATAAACTCTTATCGAGTTATAAGGAATGAATTAAGGAAATTCATCAAAAATAATAAAAGACCTTATGTGCTATGTGTTTATGTGTTAACAACCTATGTGCCGCGAGTGTTATCGAGTAATAATTAAAACTTAAAATTTTATTGTCAGGATGTCTGATGTTGGAGGATCCAGTCAGCCTAGGGAGGATGATCCCCGAGTAGCTAGAGAGGAGGAGCTCCGTGACATCCATACCCCTTTTTATTATTATTGTTGATATTGAATTATAACTGTTTCTATTGTATGTGTTAAAATAATGTTCATGAGTAATGCAATGAATATGGAAATGTCAAAAAAAACTATGTGTGAAATTTAGTTATTTTATAGACATTAATTTTTCACAAATATAGTTAGTCTTGAAATAAATAAAAAATGAATATAGTTCTTAAACAAATTAATTAATGTTTCATTGTTCTACATACAAAATGATTAGCAATTATGCTTTACTTTAAGAAATTGTGAGAACTTAACTTGGAATTTTATATGAGGTTTGTTGTAGTGTTTACTAGGTTTTTCTTAACAATAGGAGAATTAGATAAATAAAAACTTTTAATTTGTATTGTGTAACTTCAACCCAGTATATATATATATTAAATATAATGAGTGAATATTTGTAACACCCCAATTTCACATCGAAAAATATGGAAAAAATTTGTCTGTGTATAAGGAATTAAGTTATTAATAATAGTACTTTTAATCATGACCTTTTGGGTGAACATGTGGTGGGCTAAGATAACCTAATAATATATTATTGTGCTAGTGGTTTAAGACATTATTTAAATGATTTTGATTCTATTCGGGCTTGGGATTTGACCCAAGATTTATTCCAGACTTGAGATTTGACTCAGTTAGAAATTTAATTTGTCTGTCATGATCTTTTGGGTGAACCTATGGTGGACTAAGATGACCCAAGAAGATACTATTGTGCTAATGATTTAAGGCTTTGTTTGGATGGATTTAATTCAATTCGAACTTGGGATTTAACTCAAAAATTGTTTCGGACTTGAGATTTGACCCTAGTTGTTTCAATATTAATTGTATTTTGGTTAAATTTTGTATATGAAATCACAAAACTGATATTTATAGTTAGTATAAAAGACAACTAACCTATTGAGGATATTTTACTAGATGAGTTGATTAATACAACATATCTTTACATCTATTGTTATATATAAAAAGAATTTTTATTTTGGAAACAATACTCAAATGAATTTCAAGGTTTTTCATTGATACCCACTCAATTTATCTGCATAAACAATTAATAATTGTGAGGTCGGGGAAATAATTATACAATATTTCTAAACTTAATGAACATTAAATTGCATTAGACTTGGGAAAAATAACTACGTAAATATATCGATTAATATGTATATTTTCGTAGTTATTACATATATATAGTAGAATATATGGTATTGATGACATTTTCTAGTCATTTTTTAGTGCATCAGAATTTGATAACGTAACATAAGGAGGTGGTGGTGACAAGTTTTGAAGTGTGACAATAATTTTGGTCAACAATTTTAAAGGTAAGTTCTACATTATCTATTAATTATGTTATACTCTTCCGTTCTAAAATTAGAGATATAATTTGACTTTTGAGGTCAAACGACGATATATTAAACTTTAAATTAATGTGAATTTATTTAATTTTAGTTGATACAATTATTATAATTGTATAATATATAACAAAAACTATTAATCACAAAATTTATTTCATTTTAAACTTTTATGAATTATATTAATTTTGAAATTTAATATGTTGTCGTTTGGTCTCAAAAGTTAAATTGTATCTCTAATTTTGAAACGGAGGAGTATTATAGAATATCAGGTTATTTAATTTTTGATGTAAAAATGTAATTTGTTAAATCTATTTCATTCTCACGGTCCCTTTAAACTTTGATAATAGTTATTGTGAAGCTAAAATTCATTTCTTTGGTTAGAAGATACTGTATATATGGTTAACAAAATAGTTTTAAAATCTCCATTTTAATTTTTAAATGTTAGCGTTCTACTTTATAAAATAATAGCTGGGTCCCGTACCTCCGGCACCGGCACTGTATGAACGGTGAGATTTATCTCAAACTTTGAACGGCCCAGATGATTTATTGAGTGAGCGAAAAATTCAAAATCATTTGTATTTTATTATATAGATATATACTAGCTGGGTCCCGTGCTTCCGACACTGTATGAACGGTGGGATTTATCTCAAACTTTGAACGGCCCAGATGATTTATTGAGTGAGCGGAAAATTCAAAATCATTTGTATTTTATTAGATAGATGTTTCTCAATTCTGGAAAAGGTATTACTTGAATAATACTAGTAAACTAATTTTAATCGATTACATATTTGAATATAACGGAGGGGGGACAAGTGAAGATTATGAGTTTGAGAGGGATTAAATTTGTAGTCTAAAATAGGTCTAAAATGATATGATATTAAATATTTTAATAATATTTATAATTTATAATATTGTTAGGATTATAATCCCGATTATAATGTTTACAAACAAACAAACATAGCCACGGTGTAATGAGAATAGGCCTAAACATTCTCATTGATTGTTTATGAGATTTGACTGACTACATTGATTAGGCTGTGGCGATACAATCATGGATTTAAGGTGAGAAAATAAAAATAATTGATCCCATATCAGAACATGTGAGATACTATTAGAGTTAGAAATGTATGCGTGATCAAAAATTTAGCTATATGCACACTTAAAATGTACAACATACTCTTAACTCTAAAAAGAGATATCCTAGGTTTTTAAATTAGAATTGCACTGATTTTTGGTTTATATTGTAATAATAAAAAAACTTTTGCCTTTTATAGGAAAATATTATAGTAAATAATTTAATGGAACTATTAGCTTACTTGTTGAAATTGTCAAAATAACACCATGGTTAGTTTTTTTTTAATTTTTTTTTAAACGACTTAATATAACAGATGAGGTATGGTTATTTTAGTGTCTTTCATCAATTATCTTTTGATTATTATAAAACAGGAGATTTAATACAATTTAAAGGCTCATTGAGTTATTATATATGATTATAACTTATTCTTATTTCCTTATCTTAGTCATGAAAGATGCAGGGTGGGCTCCACAATGGAAGCATAAAAATGCTCAAGCTTCCGGTTCCAGGTAACATATTCTATCGATAATATATAGTATGTATTATTTTTTAGTTTCAGTTAATTTCTTATATTATTTTTGTAAATTTTAGCAGTTAACTTTAAGGGTACAACTCACTAAAATTTTTTATCACTGAATTATTACATATATATACAATTTATGAATTATATACATATAAAATATAATGTTATATATTTAACATGACACAATTTATTATAGAAATTTGAGACTTTAGAACTTATCAAACTTATAAAATAAAGGATATTTTTTCAAATTTTTTTTGTTAAGTTTCAATTTTCTATTTCAGTTATATTGTGCGTATTTTTATTTATTTATACGATGATATTATTCTTAAGTACATTAATTTAGAGTATTGTGACAACTTGAGCCAAATTTTGAGTATGAATCTAATCAAAGCATAATAAGGCCTAATGCGTTGTATTAAAAATAATTTATTGGGTCATCTTCGTCCACCACAGGCTCACCCAAAATTTAACGGCTGAAAGTATTAATGTTAACAACTTGAATCTTTATGTACATATTCAAGTATCCCACATGTTACGATATGGAATTGGGGTGTTACAAACTCCTCCGTTTAAATACTTGATGTTTCCGTCAAGTTGAACACATATCTTTGTCCTTCTAGTCATTGTAGGATACTAGGACCGTCTTTGTGTCTCCACCTTTAGCAATCCAATCAGATGACTCGACCCGAGTTTTCAAAAGTCGACTCTGATACCACATGTAACAATTGAGGTAAAATTCTGAGTTCGAATCAAATCATAGCAAAATAAGTCCCAGTATGTTGTCTCAGTAATATCTTCCATCACAAACTCACCTCAAAAAGTCATGACTGAATGTATTAATAATAGCAGATTCAGTTTTTATATACATATCCAAATATTCCAACATCCAAATATCTTATATGTTAAGATGTGTAACTTAAGTGTTAGGAATATAGTTATAAATTTATTTTCCTTAGATACACTTTGACAATGAGACATTTGTGTGAGACTTTAGAAAGCTTATTGGAATAGCTATTATTTTGTGTCTTATAATTTAATGTATACTACCGTGGTTTATAATGTGTAATGTGATATAAGTAATTGTTTTAAAAATTTTATAAAGTGAAAAGCTATATTAGCTGGTGCTTACCACCCAATTATATAGTAGGAATTACTGTTGTTTTTTTTATAATTATAAAAATGAATAATTTCATCCACAAATAAATTTATATAAATTATAGTTGAAAAAAATACAGTCATCCAACCAGTTTAATTTATACCCAATTATTATTGTTAATACTCTCTTCGATCTCATATTAGAGATATATTTTAATTTTTTAAAATCAGCAAGTCCACTAATCTCATGTGAAGAAAAGGGTGTATGTTTGGAGATCTTCCCAACTAATAATTGGAATATCCAATCGAATGCATTATTGATAATGAATTACTCACGACTTTGAGAAAATGATGTTTGAATTAATAAAATTCATTATTAAAATAATTAGTTAAATAATATAGTGTATATTTTATTAAGAATTGATTTTTATTTGGCTAGTACTCTTTGGGATGATGATTATTATATAATCGTATTTTTATATATGTAAGAAATGCACTTTTAGATTATAGTTAATATCTTTTTTAACAATTTAAATAAAAATTTGCTTGATATATTAATTTGAATAGAAATCTAAATTCAAAATTTAGTATGTTATAATTAATTTAATTATGACACTAATTTAATAATAAGTCTGTTATTATTTTAAAACTAAATCATAACTAATATGAATACTATTAAATCACGTGATATGATAAGATTTTAAGTATTAACGAATTCTAATTTAATCAAAACACTAACTTAATAAGAAAGTTAATGACTTGTTAATATTATAAAATCAGGACTTTAAAATCTAATTTATTAACAAATTAATTTAGTAATAAAACATATCAGTGCAATTAATTTGCGCCTATATGTCAAGATTTCAAATCTTAATAAATTTTAATTTAATTAGGACATTAATTTAATAAAAAAGATTGTTTCAAAGCAAAACTAAATAATTAATGTATATATTATAATTAATAATTGATATTTAATTTTTGAAATTAGAACAAAGGGTGTAATAAATAATTATTTTGTTTGGTGTTTTAAATAAGGTTAAAAGGAAATAAATTTAAGAGAATAGGATTTACGTTTTGAGTGTACTCAGGTTGTGATTAGGTTATAAATTACACAACACTGGCGCATATTAGCACGACCCACATACTCGAACAGGTATAAATAGGAGTAATACTCTCAAAATCCTAATTCATACACTAACCACGCGTATAATTTTCTCAATATTCATCAGATTTTCTTCCCGCTCAAAATTTTATAAATATCTCAGAATTCTGATTGTATTACTGTATGTTTCTTCACATTTCTTTTGATAATTGTTCTATTTAAATTTTATTATGATATATACCACCTATATATATATAATTTTTATTTTGACAGGTTCAGAAGAATGAGGTTGCCCAGAGAACCTGAGGCGATTCCAAAGGTAAAAATGTTGAATTTTGTTATTTTGCCTTCATTTTTATTTTTTTTGGGTTTTAAAATATAACACTGGATTGTAAATTTTTTGTTTTGAAGTTCCAAAAGTTATGGACGCCTTTGAGTTTTGGAATTTCACATAATTTTAAAACTAGTATGACATAATTTTGTGACAATAGGACTTGTAATTTGGGATAGAGAGTATGCTGCTTAGGGTATGTTTTGTTTTGATTATGTTTGCCCTTGTAATGGTCATTTAGTTCATTGTCAGATTTAAGATCGAATAATAGACACAATCACACGTATAAAATAGATGTTCTTGAGCAGAAAAGTAAGAACACACGATATATGTGTTCACCAAATTGTGTCTTGCTTGTCTGATGTATTCATACACCAAAATCTGCTAACATGGGCTCAATCATAGCCCAAAACATTAGTAAAATACTGCGCTACTAATAAATCTCGAAACCCAAATACACATGTTGCTTGGTATCGAGGGCCAAGGCGCGCTGCCCCCTTGCAACCCCCGCCCACTCACTCACCAGCAAGCAGGGTAGTCACTTGCTCACCGAGGAGTGAGACCCTGACTACCCTGTGCCATTGGTCGGGCCTGTCAATCCCAACATCTAATTCACATGAAATTAATGATTGTGAATGTTTATAATTGATTGGAATGGTGTTAGATGTTTGAATATTCTAAATTATTTTGGTTGATGTTATTATTTTCAGCCTTGGCAAATTTTCCACACCCAACATTTTTCTTATAATCGATATATATGATAATAACATTAATAACAGTGATATTAAATGAATCTGATATCTGTACGACTAAGAAAGAGATTAGTCTTAACAGAGAGATATTGCTTATTTTGCTCTGAACGGTCTCTAGGAAATACTTCATTTCTAATTGATAAAGAAAATGAAGGGAAAGAATGTAGATGAACAGTTCCTCAGTTATAGGTTTTATCCACTCAAAGTTTTACTGACGTAAATAAAATGGTTAATTCAGTAGACAGTATTTGTTATGATTAAGTTTGATTTATGGTCTATGAGGAATCCTTCTCAGATAATTTGGTGCTTATTTAAATTACTCATCTTAGTATGTTTATTCTGTTGAACTGTAAAACTTTTTGGTCGGGGCTATTATGTTCAATTTAGCACTAGTCTCTTTCCAGTCATACCATTGTGGTGTTTCAATTCTCCACAATCTTTCTCTATGCCCCTTCTCTTTTAAATCAGCTGCTTTTAATTTACTAAGTTTTGGTGGATAGGTTGTTGACTTAATTTCCACTGTGAAAAAATTGCATGGGCTTAGTTCTCTGGAACTTAGTAAGCTAATCAGGGATTCTCGAAATAACACCCTCCAGCTCAGTATTGAAAATGGATTATCTATAAAGGTCAGTACCAATATAAGGAATAATGGTTTTGCACTATATCATCATTTTTGACTTGAAAAATAATTTTTTATTTCCCAACATTATCATCATTGTCAAAATTATTATCATAAAATATCATCTTATACCCTGATTTTCACATCTTTTCCCTAAGTGTGATTATCTTTATATTTCAGATTGATGTTGAAGATCTTGCGAAAATTCCTATACACCTTATTGCGAAGCTTGTACAGTTTGATTTAAATGAAGCCTTGCTTAAACATTTGTTGTCCGGATTAAGCCTCTTGCATACCTTGTATGACATAGCACCTCGGTTCCCTAAACTTGAGCAGGTTAGTATATGTTAATCTATATTTATATTTTCCAACTAGTTAGGACTAATAATTTATTTATGGTTGGTAATCCAAGTTGAACAAATCTGGAATTTCAGGAGGTTATTAAATAAGAATATGGATATTATTATTTGATAGAAGTAGAGACATAGACGTATGTTCACAGTCACAGCCTTAACAGTTTAAAGGATTGGCATTTTGGATCCCTAGATCTTAGAGGTATTTCTGGTTAAACATTTTTTGGTTGCGACTACTATTGTATTTTAGTTGTTAATTGTGGTTAGCATCTCTAGTTGAATGAAGGAATCCTCTTTCGATTGTTTCATGTTCAATGTATGCTATTAATTTTTCTTTTCAAGGTTTTAGATTTTCCAGTTTTGGATATGCAAAGTTGCAAACAATACTTTTCAATCTGTGTCTCTTGGTTTTTTTGGTTATCCTTTTATAAAGGTATCCAGGCCTCTAAAAGAGCATGATAAAATCCTGTTGGATGCCTGCCATCCACCCTTCTCATTTTATTTGTTATGGATAGGTAAGCTGACATTAAGCAAAATTGTGATATGTCTATGGAGAATTACATTATTAGGCTGTTGGTACATAAAATATGGGATAACACCTTGAACTAGACCGTAATTGAATATTTGGAGGTTCATATGATATTCCTTTCATTTTACTAATTTATGCATGTAATTGGTTGATGGTACATGACTTTGTTCTCCTAATTAGTTCACAAGATCTTACCTCCCAAGTAAGCAACTCTTTGTATTTCTACTGGTGACACTATAAAATTGTGGTTCTCAGTATCTGATGACCTAATGGTTATGGAATTATTTATTTAACCTTGAAAAGCAAAAAAGCCCTTTTGTCCCTAGAGTGTTCTACACTTTTACCTATAGATATTTCCTTTTATGCCATAAACACATAACTGTAAATCACTTTCCTCCTGCATCTTGTTTGCTGATCTATACCTACCTTTCTTATGGTTGAGGAATTAAATATCTCATGTTTCATCTCTTTCATTTGTATGTTTATTGTCAACCCATTTTTGTAGATGGGTGATAATCAGCTGTCTTCTCTATCTTATTTGTTTCGAGTATACACAAAATATTCACCCACCCACACATTTATAGGATTGGTTGAAGAGTTCAGCAGATGTCTTACTGTATGGAACCTAAGTCATACTTATATTTTTTTTGATATATTTGTTGCAGATATTGCTCGATGACATCTCCTTGTCACGACAGTTGTTTGATATGATCTTTTATATACTTATCGTGGTTAATAATAATACGCAGGTTTCCCTCTTATTTGGCCCTTTAAGGTCATAATTTAATTTACTGCCTTTTACATTTTCTATTGACAATGACACTTGTGTTTTATGATATAGGAACTTCAACCATCGACTCCTATAACCCTTTTGCATTCTACACTGGTATCCAGCAGTCTATATCTGTTAACAGGATTTGTTTCTTCACAATGGCCAGAGCTTGCTAGTGTTTTAGTTCATCACCCTAAGGTAAAATTATTTATTTTTTCCCTTTATGATTTTTTGCACAAACTTGCAGTCTGACAAAGCTCTATGTGACAGGTTGACAGATTTATGGATGCATCTTTTTCTGCAGTTCGTGTGGATATCGAGCTTCTTCAGATCATGCTGTCAGCCCATCCTATCGATTTATGCGAGAATTCAAGTCCTACTGCTGAAGAACCAATTAAGCATCTCTGCCAGCAGTGTGAGGCGTCTCTACAATTTCTTCAGACATTGTGTCAACAAAAGCTGTTTCAAGACCACCTTGTGAAACATAAGGTTTTTGATTAAGGCTTGTATTTTTGTATGTGCTTGTCAAGAGGAGTATTATTGTCTGTTCTATAAGCTTGAAATAAGTTGAAATGAGCATATGTTGGTATTGATCAACTGGAATGCAGAGTTCCCTGGGTACTGGGCACAAGCAGAAAGGGTCAAAGGAACACTAAATTTCGCCTTTTGATTGGGTTAGTGGAGTGAAGAATACCAGGATGCTTTTCTAATTAGTAATGCAGTCCTCAATAAGAACATAGAATTTTGTGAAGAAATCATGATCAGCAATTGGAGCTTAGTTAGTACTATTACTTTTGCTATTCACATATAAGATCTCTCCAGTGAAGCGCATATATGCGAGTAGTAACATTCTACTCTTCTTCGATGGCATTGGTTGATGCCCTGTGGTCTAAATACTCTAAACTAACAAATATAATTTAATGATTTATAGACAAAGGACTCTGCGAAATAAGTTTACTGGCAATAGATAAGAAAAGATTCTGCAGCTACTGACCTTTCTTTCCACTTGTCATCTACGTAGTATAATTTTTATTTTCCAGAAAATTGGAGTATTCCAAACTGGAAATTTCTGTAGCGTACTCCATCAATTAAGGTCTCTGTGTTTCCTTTAGTTGACAACACACATTTGTATCTATTTCAGGAATTATGTGGAAAAGGTGGCATTATTTTACTGGCTCGACTCATTTTGAACTTCAACATACCAACATCACTATCTGAGCAAAACTATTTTGCAGCGGCTGTATCTAGAATGAAGTCCAAAGTTCTATCTATTGTAAGTCAATGTGATTTCACGATCTCGTGTAGGCATTTGTCTGGTGGCTTATACATCTTTGATAATCCCCTGCAGCATTTCATGGTATGATATTTTTGTCTGTAAGTGCAATTAATTGAATCAGTTACAATTCCTCTTCTGCAGCTATTGCACCTTTGTGAAGCAGAAAGCATATCTTACTTGGATGAGGTTGCTAGTACTCCTGGAAGCTTGGGTTTAGCCAAGTCTGTTGCATTAGAGGTTCGTTTGCCAAAATGATGTAATCTTGTTTTCTCCTGGGATATATATACGTTTTTTCGTACATTATGCGTATTGTTAGAATAACTATGGCACACCATCTGTTGACGCATAGCTATGGCACACAATCTGCTGACGCATAGCTATGGCACACAATCTGCTGACGCATAGCTATGGCACACAATCTGCTAACCCATAGCTATGGCACACAATCTGCTGATGCATAATCTTCATGACCTCCAATCCCTTTATAAAGTTGAAATTGAAAGGCTGCCAACTGCTCCCTAAAGGATGACCACAATGAGACAAGATGCTGATACTAATAAAGAATCTCGATTTACAAATGCAAAAGGAAGATATTGATACTTTAAATTCTTCGAAATCTGTTCAGTGCAAAGACCCAAAAAATTGTAAAAACATAATGTCTCCAATGCTTCTTAGCATCTTGTTTTGTAATAGCATTTAAATTTTAATGCTCATGGTTTAAAAAGTGTCCAAGAAGAGTTTAATTCATGTTTAAAAGTAGATTTTTATTTTCAAAATGATATGGCTAATATCCTATACTAATGATTGAGTATCGGTATCTTATATTAGATTTGTCACCATATGTAAAGTATTTGTACCTCCCAACATTGTATGCTATAGTGTTAGATCATTGCCTCTAACAACATGGTCTCTTCTAATTGGTTTGAACTACCTGTTTCGAGACTAGGCACTCAGACATGTGTTCAATATTTTTCTACTATGGCCATAACAAGTAGTCCATATTACTTCTTTTCCATGATTGACATACTTGGGAAGATCTTTCTTTTGTTCACAGGTCTGCTTTAGCTGCCTAACTGAATGGTCTTAATATAAATGTTGTGGATTAGGTTCTTGAATTACTGAAGACACTATTCAGTGGATATCACAAGGAGCTCAGTTCTTACTTGGACAAAAATAACCCAAAGGGGATTTTGCAACTTAACGCTATGTGCCTTGCAGATATCTTATCAGATGATACAAATTTTCGATCTTACATCACAATACATATTGTAAGTATTTCACCACTAACCCGATTTTCTGTTTTATTTATTTTTTGGTTTTTGGGTGGAAAAAGAAATTTTATGAGAGGAATCTACTACCTTATTAAGTGATTCTGTAATCGAAACTTGCTTTGTTTTTTTTATACGAAATAAATTACTTGCTTCAAACCTGTTGGTCTCCTTTTTGATGTTTGTAGCATTTTTATGTATTTTCATTCTCCCTTTCCTGGGGGGAAATCTTTTATTTTCTTGATATATCCACACTTATGACTGCTTTTATATAAATTGTTTTGGTAAGGCTCGTGACAGTTATTATTCATGTCTCTTCAGACTGAGGTTTTGACCGGTCTCTTTTTACTCCCACATGGAGAGTTCTTATCTTGTTGGTGTGCATCTGATCCTCTGCTTTGGGAAGAAGATGCCACGCTGGAGTATGACCCATTTGTGGCAGCGGGATGTGTTTTAAATTTACTCTCATCATCAGATCTATTATTTACAATGAGTTCAGAAACTACCTTCATCCCTTGTAACATACCTCGGGCTTCATACGCACATCAAAGAACGTCATTATTGGTCAAAGTAATTGCAAATCTACATTGTTTTATTCCGGATATTTGCAAAGGTAAACACTTCAATCAAGCTTTGCATGTTCAAATCTGAATATTTTGACCCTTCTCCTATCTGTGTCATTTTTCCTTATTTCAAAATCAAGCTGTTTGTTTTAATTCGCAGAGGAGAAGGATCTCTTCCTTAATAGCTTTTCCAAATGTTTGCAAAAGGAATTTCCTAAATTAGCAGATGGATTTTCCTCCAAATCCGCTACTGAAAAAACTGCTGCTATTAGCAGGAATCTACGTAAGTATTTGTCTCTTGACATGACTTGGATTATTAACTTAACATCTGTTTGTTCTTTCCTAACAACTGACTTGCATATGAAGGTTCCTTGTTGATTCATGCTGAATCTTTAATTCGTAGCTTTCTAAATGAGGAGGATGTGCAGCTTTTAAGGTGATTAAAAATGAGCCATACAGTGACTCCTTTTATTTATGTTGTACTGAAAACCAACCATCTGTTGCTGGAAATGATGTTATGACTTCTGAACAGTTCTTGCAAGGACTAAAAAGTACACATTATTATTGCAAATTTGCAACATGCTTACATACTAATAGGATTATTATTTCTCTCCTCTTTTAGTTCTATTATAGAACAGGCCTATTCACCAGAACTTTGTGATGGTATTGTATATCAAGCTAACTACACGTGCAATTGCTCATGTTTTGTCTAGAAGACATCTAAATTAGTTTGAGAGCAGTTTCTTTGTGCATTCACTTTCTGCAAACACTTTTAAGGCCTGGTTGAGGTCCAGTGCAAACCCCCCTACAATAGGACTTTGCCAGTGTATAGCTTGACTTTTAATGGTGCATGGTTACCAGGAACGCTAATCAACTGAATACTTGGAACAAAATAAGGTACGAGGAATGCTACATATGTAGAATGCACATGGCATCTAAGTTGTTGTACCATACCATGATTCGGATTGATTACGCGGAATGTGGTGCAATTAGAATTCTCTTGTAATTCTAAGTGGGTATGAGTATGGAAAGAAGCAATAATTAAATTTCCATCTATTTAAGCTCTCTTTTCTTTGAGGTTTGCATCTATATATATCCAACGTCACAATTAAGGGACTTACTTAATAAGCAGAAAGTTCAATCAGGTTGGAAAAGAGAAAGATGCAAATGGATTATACCTTCGTCGTCTAGAGAAAACCTTTGAGGTGGAGATCAGGAAATCAGGTTATTTGAGCTTGTAGGACTTGGGAGTGAGTGGTGAGGGTTGTTTTGGTGAACAAGGAGGAAATTCTTTGGCTATGTAGGCTCTTCAAGGAGATCAGTTAAGGGTAGTGTATGAGACTCATCTAGGTTTACGAGTCCTTTTTTGCTACATGACTGTTTAATCATGGTCGTGAGAGATAAAAACTTTGTTTTGGGGGAGGGGGAGGGGGAGGGGAGGTGGTGGTGGGGGGGGGGGGAGTTTTAATATTGTGGAGGTGAAGGGATGTTGGAGTAACACAATTGAAATTATTAAAAAGTATGTGGAAGTAGTGTGATGTTGCCAGGGATCTCTTGAAATGATGTCAACCCGGTTTAAAATGCTGGAAGGCTTGGACTAAATACAAATAATACTAATTTTATTTTTTCCCAACGCTAACCACTAATTAGCCCGAGTCTTTTTTTTTTCTTTTTAATTATTTATTTTTCTATACATGAATGATTATGTTTGTATTTTTACATTAAGCATGTTTTCATAAAGGATATTATGCCTCTCTCTTTTGATCAAATGACATCATTTCTTAATTCTGCTTAAACCTAACAGAGGTTCATCAATTTTCTGTTGCAGGGTATTCCTAAGTCAATTAGAACCAATAATTAGTATTCAAGTTCAAGTAAGGCCTTCATCCTTTTTCTTTCAAGTTTCAATATCCTTATATTGTAAGTTTATTAATATTTACTTTTTTCTTTGCTGTGGAATGTATTTTTACTTTTCGTTTTGATATTTTTGAAATTCTCATTATGTGCCAATTCAAATTGATCAAACTACACTGCTGGAGGAAATACAGGAAAGCCAATTTGAGAGGTCAATATCATGGGACAAATTATCAAGACTCACTATCAATGAACATCATGAGGTGAATGCTGGATGTTTAATTCATTAACTTGCAATTTGTGATCACTTTATCAACTTTATTCCTCTTGCATTGCGGTCAAACATTTACTTTATGTTCCCCCAAGGTTTGAAATTCATTGATACAAGACATTGTTGGTGGCTATAATCTTTGACCTCAGTGATGTTCCTTTTTTGGTATGAGTCACCTATAAGACTAATACGAGCTATCGTTCATTACAAGCCCGACTAAAACAGTGTTAAATTTTATGGAATGATAATGGCTTGTAAGCTGTCTCTTAGACCATCTCATCCATTATCATCTTATATTTATGTTGTTTAAAGACAACACATGATCTGAGGATAAAATTTCATTTTAATTAGGAGGCTCAAAATGCAGAGGGATCTCCAGATCATAATAATAGAAGAGGTCACCTAAAAGAGGACAATTCGGATAATTCAGCTCTCCAAGAAGTAGACGAGTTCTATATCAGGGGCAATGCTATATATCGAGCTGATGATGAACTGAGACAAGATAAGACAAGAGATGAAGGTAAGCCTGGTAACTTTGTAGCTGGAGGTTTGAAAGAGATGCTCAAAATGTTAAATCAAGTGGGTCAAATTCAAGCTCTATGCGGTGCAAGAGCTCCATTGATCAAGTATATAATTTTAAGCATATTACAGAATCTGGCTTTGGTGGAGTTCAAGTGGACGAAAAGGCTGAAACTATTCAATGTGCAGAGACGCAGCGAAGAAAACGGAAAAGAACCATAATGAATGATAAACAGACCAGCCTAATCGAGAAGGCCCTCTTGGATAAACCTGACATGCACCGACATGTGGCCTCACTACAAATGTGGGCTGAACGGTTGAGTCAACATGTATGTTATAAAACTGCATTTATAATTATATGTTATGAGCATTTATCATACAAATTTATTGACCCTGAAACTCTCTGAAATGTCTTTATTAGGGTTCCGAAGTTACGGCTTCCCAGTTAAAAAACTGGTAAGAAAGTCTTCTTCGTATTCTTGATACATGTTTCAGTGGTTTAACTTCTTTTTCATTATCAGTTTTATATCTTATTAATTGCAGATAAGATTTGTGAAAAGAAATAAAATATTTGATTTTTTTTACTGGTTGCTTTGAAGTGCCTGTCAGAAGCTTTCTACAATTCTTATTTTATTTTATGCCGGGACTGTTTTCTCCTTTTCAATTTGGTCTATGCGAAACACATTGCTTAAAACATGAAAAATTGTCTAAGGTGTCGTATTTGTGGACTAAATGTTTTTAGATCTCGGCTCTTAGGCTATTATGTCCCGTCACTTTGTACTATATTGACCCAAATGCGAATTACTATGAGATGACAAAAATGCCCAAGGCAATCAATATGTACAAACTTCTATCTGGAAACAGAAGAAACTTCTCACCGTTGGAGAGTATTACCATGTGAATTTAATTAATATTTTGACTTACAATTTCTTCACAGAGAGATTCTTTTTCTTTTTGGTGGTAGTTTTACATCTTTCTAGCAAGTTAAACTCGAGCCGAGGCCCAGGGGGTAGAAAGGTCCAGTTCTTCATGTTTAGATGCTGTTTGACTTAGCTTTATGCTGGACCTAATATAATAACACAAAGACCTGCTCATGTTTAGTTTTGAAACATTCTACTATATCAAGTTTAGCTCGTTCTACTAAATCAAGTTTAACTTATGGATAGGAGTGAATAATCAAGTTTGCAGTAGTACTGATGTATTGAAATCATGGGAAATCCAGCAAGATGGAGAAAATATTGAAGAAACTTTTCATCTACCTTAACTGGGGAAGACTAAAATATTTAATAAATCTGTACAAACTTGAACAAGAACTTATGTTGATGCACGAAATCCAAGAGCTTCGTGGGCTTCAATCTCCCTTTGAAATCTTGGTTGATTTCTGAAATTTGATCTAATACAAAGCAAAGAAAGTGCTGCTTGGTAAAGGAAAAGAACAGAAGCATAACGAACATAAGGAAGAGAGTTTAACATAGAGAAAAAGAATGAATGACAATCACTTGGAGTTGTTTACAATTTTGTGGCTATTAAAGCCCTCGTAAAGTAGAAGATTTCAATGAGGTATGTGCTTTAATTTACTGATTCAAAATTTCAATCTTTGATTTCCACAATTTAAAATAATATTTTACATATTTCTTTTGCTAAACTTCACGTCATGGTGTCAATAATTCGTTTACACCACTTCTTTACTGAATCTACTACCATAAATTGCTGAAATCTTGACAAGTCGTGTAGTAGAGCTTGAGTTCATTTAAGTGAGGGAAGATACTGCTAATAAATGGCTCTATTAAATTTGCAGCCCTTATATCTAGTCCTAATAGTACCTCCTAATCATTGTTAAAATATGGTGTTGCAAGATGTTGTGTTGGTTTGTTAGATTGGTCTTACCTTGTTAGTAGTTCCGCAGGTGGTTGTTGTCAGTGAATTATTTGTGTACTCTTTAAAATTGACCAATTATTCTCATTGATTTACCAATACTCATAATTGGGAAAAAAAATTTGAATTGTAAGCTTTGCACATAGATTCTGGATTTTTAGATGCGTTTCTATCCAAAAGATGTTAAAGTGTCGGTCTTCATAGACTCATAGTGAAGGTTGTAAGTTTCCCTCTTTTCTTTTTTTCTCTTGGTAGATAATTTTTTTCCCACAGTTTATTTTCATCTTAGATGGCGTGGAGCCAGCTCTTATCTTTATCTAAATACCAAGTGCATTTTGAAAATAATTAATGATGGTTAGAGTGGATTAAGCTGTAACCTTATTCATCCTCCAATGCTCTAATAAGTTTCTTTTGTGATTGCTGTATATCTTTTCTCCATCTCTCAATTATTTTCATATTCTGTGGAATGAACAGGCTCAATAATCGGAAAGCCAGGCTTGCACGTGCAGCTAAGGATGTTCGCGGACCATCCGAAGGCGATAATATTTGTATTGACAAACAAGGTGGGTCTGGAACCAGGCCTCTCAATAACTCGCCTGAGGATCCTATGGAGGATTTTTATGTCCCATTGGCTCCACAATTGGATCACCGGGATGAATTTCAGGGAGCACCTCCTGCTTATAAAGGTCTGGTAAGAGTTTTTGGCTTGTTGCAGGCTGTAGATTCTGCATATAACTTTGAACAGTTTGCATTCCGATTTAGAGCTTGTATAGGTTGAAAACTTTGTAGTCAATCACTTTATTAGTGTCTCCTAGGCCTGGCGAAAAGTAAGTTGGGTCAGGTTTGGGTTACGTAATAAAGGTTATGGGTTCGTTTAAAACTAAAAACATAGAACCCATATCCTTGATAGGTTATATAGTTTGGACCAAATAGTTATAGGTCCAATCTAAGGCAACCCACATTTCAACTTTAAAGTCTAATGTTATGGTCAAAAGCATATTTTTATTATTATTTAATTTCTATTGTCCTCTCACTCTCTCTTTCTAAACTCTTTTACACACTCTCTATAATTTTTTATTCATTTTCTGTCTAAATTTTTTCATCTCCTCTCACTTTCTCTCTTATCCACTTTTCTAAAAACTTTGAATTCACTCTCTCTACTTTTTTGATTCACCTTCTCTCTAACTTTTTTATTCACCTTTTATCCCTTAATTTTTTTTTCACTTTCTCAATTTTAATCTTTTATACACTTTCCCTCTAAGCTTGACTTGCTGAATACCACTAATGCACCAACTACATTGAACAGGGAACCTGCGAACTACTGCAAAAGCAGTTGTGTTCAGACATACATTGAATGGAACTGACAATCTATAAAAGCAATAATGCTTTGGTGACTAAAAATTGGATACTAGAATATGATACAAAATTATGTGTATGATAATAATCGGTTATAACCATTGAGCCCACTCATGTATAGTGAAACATTAACCAATTATAATTTGACGCAACATTTTGTATCTTGTGTTATATAAAAGACTGCTTCATGTTCAGGTTTATTCCAGTCAAAAATTATTAAGGGAGGTTTAATAGCTTAATATATATATATATATATATATAATTATATATTTATATATATTTGACAGCCCTATGGTAGTTGTGAACCAAGTAAAGGGGCTTGATTTATCTGAACCTGAACCGATCGTTAGCAGCTTAAAGCTAAGCTTATCAAAGCATCACTGCTTGATCAGTGGGGAGGAGCCATCTCATTACTCGAAGTATGGGGCAAAGGATCAAATGCTTTGACTTTGTCCCCTGGATACATCACAAGTTGGGTTTGAGAGCCGTTTGATGGGCGGCTATCCAGCTCAATTCAGAGAGCACTATTAGCTGCGCTGGTGAATGAATGCCCCCTATCAAGCTAAAAAGAGTAATATTCTAGCTCTATTTCCGCAATAACTGAATTTGAGCATAAAAAGGAGACAAAAGTGTAGTTACTGTAATAATCAATAGTCGGTAGGTAGGTCATTGTACCTCTATTTTGATCTGCGATTTAATAGACTTATAAAGAGAAATTTGACGAGAAATATTACTTCATTGCTGGGGTTAGTCAACATGTTTGGGTAAAAGTTGTTAACTAGTTTGAGCCCATATAAATTCCAAACTATGTCTAACCCATGACATACAAAGTAGACGCCCAACCCAAAAACAATCTAGGTAGGTTGGATTGTTTAAGTACTTTGCCAGGTCTAGTGTTTCCTTCTATATTTTCCTTTTGCTTGATCTTGGCACTTTATTATGAGCAGCTCTATTTGCATACACTTCCATATATGAGATTGAGGTGTATATGAAGTGAATTTCCATTGTGGGGGATGTGATTATCCTTCATCAATGTGAGTCCATCAGTTGACACTTGCTTATTGATTTGTGCAGATTGAAGCTACAGTGCAAGGCGTAATATCTACCTGGTTGGATGATCACACAGACTATCCATTTACTCACGAGGCAGCCAGAGTATAATTGGTTCAAAGTTTTGACAGGAGAGCTCACTTCTAAATTTGCTGCAGCATCAACAACTTATCCCAACCCTGTGAACATATCCCTGGCAAAATGGATTCAGTCAGCTCAATGTAGTGGTCGACATTGTATCACTTGGCTGAAGAAAGGGGAACCCATCCAGGCTGACTTTCATGGCACTGCAGCCGGAGATTTGATGCCCTTATTACCCCCCCAACTTGGGCCTCAGGAATGTGATTAATAAGATAGGAAATGAGGTTTTCACATTTTAAGTAACCTAAACTTTTATAAATTCATCATATGATATGATATGGATTATATGGACGGTAGCATTTGCAGTGATGTGCGGTTTTACTTGGTTATTGATAATCCATTTCATTAAGCAACATTAGGCTTTATATTTTACAAACTTATTTTTAAAGTGGTAGTAATAAACTAAAAAGGAGAAATAGTTGCATATAAAAAACTTATTTTATTATTGTAATATTAATATATTAATAGATGTTATATAAATATATAAACTTGATTTGTTGACGTCCTCCGGTCCGCAATGCATGAAGTTGGAAATGAAGGACGAGGAGGGAGGAGTGAATTCGGAACTACTAATGTATGTATCTAGGGAGAAGTCTAAGCTTCAGGCCTTGGCCTTCAGCCATTAATTTATTTTTATTTCTAACTATATTTTTGAAATCTATATATCGCACCTTTTAATTATTATTTTCAGTAGTGGTGAAGATAAAATAAGGAGTCATTGCATACATGCGAGGTGTTTGTGAAAATGACTGACTACTACTTATATCTATTAACACGCCTAATGTTTATGCTGCCATTTTCGTCCAAGAAAAATCAAAACTATGAGCCATTGTAATCTTTTTGTTTAGTTTATTTTGTTATGGAGACATTCCCAATCAAGCCATTTAAGTTTTTAGTCGAGTTGCAACGATTCCCAGACCAATGAACTAACCCTGCCTGCTTCACGCAAAATACTGAAATAGTATGGGTCCATGGGTCTTTTTACATTCCCTATATATGCACTCTTTTCATTCTAGATTTCAATCATTTGCTTTAATGTTTGTTTACTGATAGATGAATTGATATAACAGCAATGCTTTCTCTGAAAGATATAGTACCAGCAGCACAGAACAATATAAACACGCAGTCGGACAAAGGAAGGATTAACATTAGAATTCACCATGGCTTTTGTTGAGATGAGATGAGATGATCTGGGTACGAGATCTCATTCTTGCTATCAAAATGATATCATCGATAACTTTATGGAGATATTAAATATAAATTATTCCTCATTTATATTACACAACAAACTGACTCTTCCCCATCACAACGACTGGCCTGATTTTACAAGTACTCCATAAGCGATACAACAAAGAATGCTAACCACCCCTCTAACAGCTAACATTTTCTAACAATCTCAACCTACGTATAAAGAAAACAAGATTCTCTTGTAAAAAGTACAACAATGGAGTTCTATGCAATGTGACAGATTGCGGATTCTTCTGATTGTCATCGAACTGAACAATGGTGCAATCTAAAGGCTAGGGATTTCCACATTAAAACATTGACAGATGCAAGTAAATTAACTGAGGTCATATATATGCGAGTGAATTCCTATCAAGTTCAGGCTGTGGGCGACCTCTGGTAGGAGTTGGTGGTCTTTGAATGTTAAGTTCCTGCAGCAGTCGGAACAATTTTAGGAGCGAGTAGTTTCGTTAGTGCGGGGTAGGGGTGGGGGGCTTCTTATGACTAGAGTTTGTATTCACAAATTAGGAGAATAGAAGCTAGATGGAAAATGCATTTCTTAAAGAAATTTACCTGCATCCATGTATCTTCCGTTACCCGTTCTGGAGATGTCTCTGGTGAATGCATGGGAGGGGCAAGGGATGTATCAATTTTGGCACAATCACAAGCCCTCTGCCAACAACCAGTATTGCTCCAGCATTGTTGGCCGTCCCTGGATACATATTTTTTTAATTAGACTGAAAAAATTAGCCCTAAATACCAAATATATCAACAGTTACCACAATAGTTCGTTGCAGAGAAAAGAGTGATCAATTGCCCCTGAGCAAAACGTTCAAATCCATCCATAACACATTCATGGGCTCTTATTATCAGTTGTAACTTGTTCCTCTTACAGAATTCTGTGACGCGATCAGGCTGCAAGTAGTGACAATGCATTATGGTTTGTAATGCTAGGGATATATCAAAAGTTGAAAGTAAAACCACAAAGGTAGTAAATTGATTTCTAACATCAGTCACATCTAGAGACGAGCAATTTAATATGTGGGAGGTATACAGGAGAGAATTATTAGTGTCACATGACCTTCACCTAACTGCTCAAGCCAATATTTCTAGAAAAATAACCCAAGATCAATATTCCCTATGTAAAGCCAAATCTTTTCAAGTTATCACATTTGCTCAATTATCTACTAAATTGGTATCTTTAATATGAAAGAATACAGGTTATTGGCAGTAGTCACTTCAATTGAATATCTAGTTTGCTCAGATCAACAACATGTAGCTCAGATTGCTCAAAGGGGGTGCTGTTTTCTACTTGAAAAAAGTAGGCCATTTAACAACCAAGTACTCCAAGGAAAGATCATTGCCCTTGAAGCAATAGTTAATACTCCTGTCCACTAGGACTATTGGAGAAAGCTACTCCTTTGTTACTCTTCACTGTGCCCTAAAGTATCCATCTCCTACACTCTCACTCGAACAAGGGTACGAGTGTTGGTACATCATTTTAGTGTGCAAATTTCACAAAATTGAGGAGTACCCAAGTCGGACTCTTGACTCTTCAAATTACCCGTGTCCTTGTAACATGTTTGTTTTTTATGGGATTATTCATGGGATAACTTAAAATAATATCATGTTATGTTTATTTTTTCCAGAATTAATTAAAGGATTAGATAAATAAATATCGTTTGGACTATTATACCCTACCAATAATAACATATTTTAAACTATAATTTAAATTTGTTTATATATCAAAAAATGATGAACAATTAATTAGAAACTTTTAAATAAATGGTTATATTAATCAATCAAATGCTCAGTGATACTAATTATATAATGTAACTTTAAGTAAAGTTATAATTTTGTCGAACTATTTATATAGTACACACTGTAATACTAATTATCTGTACATGATATGAAATATTTGGAACTGGATTCATTTGTCATGCCACTTGTGTTAAATTGGAGGGCTGTTGATTATGAAGTGTCCCTTGCAAGTTTTATCCTCATCTTGTTAGTGTTGAATAGTGGGGGAGAATGTAGTTTATAATTCAAGTAATTAAATCAAATAATAAAATTACAAAAATATAATTAATTAATTAGTATAATTTTACTAATTACAAAAATAAAATATATTACAAAATTATGAACAAAAGTTAAAACTGAAATATATTTTTGTCATTTTGTAATATATTTATATTTTATAAAATATATTTTTAGTGTTTTTATATTACAAAAATATAAAAATATATTTACTAATTAGTAAATAGGTTTATTAAAATCAGGATAAAAACACTAAAATATATTACACAATTGTGAACAAAAGTTAAAAATATTTTTTTACAGAAAGATCTCTAATAAATTTTATTTGCAACGTCAACATAATTTTGGTAGCAGTTTTAACTTTTGCTCATAATTTTGTAATATATTTTAAAAACTTTACCAATGAAATTAATTACTAAAAGAGTACAATTATACTGTTTTGTAGTCAAGCTGGAACACCACCAATCATTATGGATCTTTAAGTCTTTAACGAAGGAAATAATAGTAGCATTTAATGTATACATGCAAGAATAATAACACGCATACCCCAAAGGTGACAAGGCCAGGCCCTCTAGCATTCGGTCTCAAACCCACTACGCTATCATTTTCTGTGGGATCAGACCTGCAAAGAACATGAAGTAGTGTAAACAGAACTGAAACGCAATCTAAATGTGCAAATGAACTAAAACTTACCACAGCAAATCCATTAAGATTATAGATCCCGCATCCATGGTTATGGGCCTCTCTAGTTTCTCTATCTGTTCTACTGAGTGTATTGACCTCCCTATGCCTCCATGCATACATATAATTTTCTTCTCAATAAGGGCGGCAAGTGGAAGATAGTTAAAAAGTTGATTGAACCGCGTCCATGCCCAGATTCCATCATTCTCTCCCTACACATCGATTCACCATTAGAACAGAAAAACATCTTCAAAATAACAAATGACAGCATACATTAATTCATACCATTCTCTCGATGCATTCAAGACGAAAACCAAAGAGTGCATTTATATCCGCAGCCTCATGATTCCCACGTATCAAGTGAACATTCTCAGGATACTCGATCTGAATATTACAACCAAGGGCCAACACCATCAAATAAAGTAACACCGAAACTGGTACCAAGTAATAGAATTATTAGGGAAGAAGCTTTGCCTTTAAAGCAAGGAGCAGAGTGATGGTCTCCAAGCTGTGTTGTCCTCGATCAACATAATCTCCCAGAAACAAATAATCAATGTAACTGAAACATAGAACAAAGTTGGTATTAAACACTCAACAGCAGAAGGATAACAAAGTTCGCTCAAAATCTCAGTTTCAAATTGAAGAAATAAAGTATATGTCAGGGAGAATTCAGTTAATTGATCAATGCAGCAGGGAGAATTCAGTTAGGAAATAACATTATATCCAACTAAAACAATTAAGAACATAGTGAAAATTTAAGTGTGAAACATTGAATTAGGGGATATATGCAATTTTGTTTGAATTAAATTTTGGGAATTAAAGTTTTTGGTTATATGGAAAGAGATTTTTCTTTTCTTTTATTTTTTGGGGGAAAGGGATGGGCTAAACACGAGCGATTTTAAAATAATCAATAATGTGTGTGTCAACATTGAAATACTTCAAAACATTAGGGACTTCTAAAAAGGTATATAACAAATTGGATAGAATTGCTTTTAGAAACTTTATCAGCAAATAGAGAACAGAGTACCAGTTAAATTGTAATACAAACGATTACATAGAGATGATCTAAATCTGAGGGGCCATGGAATATAACAGGTCTGCTTTTGTAAACTGTAGAGTACAGAAAACTATACTCCATTGCTCATCTTAGTCGTCTACCCACCAAACACATAAAACAGGGGGGGGGGGGGGGGTTTACAGACCTGGTACATCTCTCTAAAATATTTGTCAGATGGAAGCTGAGTTAGGGCTTCTAGGCCCACAATCACTGTGAATCTATGCATGTGCACCAGGATGTATCCACCAGTCTACTGACTAGACTGTAACAATATAACTGAGTAAACACAATTCTATGCTTCACAAGCTCATAAAGTTGGAAGCCTGGAAGATATAAATTCCTACAGCATAAACTCCAGTTTCAACTTACGTTATATCCCCTGCCGTGGAAGGAAATCCATATTCATCAAATAGCCGCATCAAGTCACCAAATTGTCCATGAAGATCACCGAAAACTTTGATAGGAGCTTTCAACTGAAGAACTGTAGGCTCATGCATGAAGATCTGCTCAGCAGCGTAACAAAGCTCACCCACTTCATAAGAATCCAGAAAAAACCTCCTATTCGCAGGTGGTTTCCAATTTCGAGGCCTAAGCAAATTAGATATAATCTGCCAAGAAAACATATAATAAATTAATAACCCGAGAACAATTCATATCTTTTCTCCTATGGAAAAGATAAAGAAGAAAAGGACAGTAGCATAGCAGTTTAGTGTTGCGTGCCTTCTTATGCAAGCCTTGCGGAGATTTCTGCCTTGTGAACTTTTTGGTAGGATATGACAAGTCATTTTGCAATGGTACCATTCGTCTACTCTCATTCTCAAATTGATCCAGGGATAACTGCCTTACCATTCCGCCTAGGTTCCCTACAGTCTCTTTGGCAACCACTACCTGCAGAATAAACAACAGCATGAATTTTTCAGCTTGTAGAGGGAATGAACCCTATATTACAACAAAAGTTCAGAAGATACATACAGCTCTAGGGTGAAGTCGAACATCTGCCTCAGTGTCACTACCCTCTGAAGTAGTCTCCATGAGCTTGTAAGTTGTCATCTGACACAGATGTTTCTTCAGGAGTGCCAGATGATGATTGTACAGCTTGCCAGACAGCAGTAGCAGCCTCAGCTTCCGCAGCAGAAGCCTCAGCCAGTTTCTCCATAGAATTTCTGTTCATGCTGACAAAGGTGAATGGCACTCAATTATTAGGAAGCAGTGTTGAAATGTCATACAAAAATATAGCATAAGTGACAAAGTGTAAGAACACATAGATAAGAACAGGTGAAAAAAAGTGCTTCACCCTCAAGCGAGATCCGCGATGCCCCCTCTTGACGCTTTAATAAAACTATTTACTTATAAAAAGCTCCATTAAACTTGTAGGATATACAATACTTACAAAGTAATAAAAACCCTAATAACACAAGGACAAGTACACAGTTTAGGAAAGAAATCTAATTACCTAAACCAACTTATACTAGAAAGCAAATACCAAACATACTCTCCAAACTAACCTTAAGTATTTATGTGTTTGGTTGGAATTCAAAGACTTACTTTGTTGTCAAAATTAATTAAATAACTAATCTATCATAATCCATGAAGAATGCTAAGATCTTTTGATATGCATCCCGATTATTCTTCCCACCATTGAGAACAACTCGCCGTCGAGTATTGAAGTGGTATTAAAGAATAACCAAATACTTATTGCTTAACATTGATTCAAGAAAGATGTTCCCAAGGACGCATTTTCTTCAATCATTGAAGACGAAAGATTCCTGATTTTCTGTTGTCTTTAAATTTGGTTGGAAGACAGTCAACGTCTGTTATGCCTTGAAAATCAATGATTCCTTTTGGTTATCTAAAACAAATTCCTCAACCGAAGATGCCAAAATTTTCTTAAGATATTTTCAAGTTATACTTAACTAGATAATATATAGGTACAACTTTTTTCAATTAATATGTATAAATATATATAGATATATTTTTATTTCCAAAGTAAAATGGCTACAATTTTTTTAAGCTCTAGTTAGGTACTATATAGTATGTATAATTGTTTTTTTGCTCACTAGTTTAAGTACAATTTTATAAGTTGTAGTTAACTTGAATACTAGGTTTATTTTATTCTTTAATACCAATTAAGTACTACTTAAAATGTATTAAATACATTTTTTGTGTGTGTTGTGTTTCTCCCCTTTACGTTGAAATTACTACCACGATTTGGTCTGAACCGTTATGCAACACCAAAATATGCCTTTACATGATGCAGTTCGGCAAGGGCTGAAACCAGTCCAATACGCCAAATATTGGCCGATACGCCAAAACTTTGAACTATGGCTACCACAAATAGCATAAAAAATAATTTTAATTACCTAAACAAATTTATGCTAGAATGTAGATACCATATATACTCAGATAACAAAATTAAGCTAGTCATCTTATAATCCCCAGTAATCTAAAATTACAACAATAAAATCCAATGAAGAATAATCCATGAAGAACGTTAAGATTCTTTGACATGAAGACATCATTATATTAAAGAGAGAAAAAAGTCAAAATTATAATTAAAACATGTAATAATAATAAACCTTGAGCCACCAGATGAGGGAATCTGAGATCTGCCATCTGGACTAAGTGTGGAATTGGAATGGTTCACTATGGGGCTTGTCATAGTTGAGCCAGAAGAATTAGTGTCGGACTGAAATGGTGAATTTTCTGCAATAAGAAAATCATCTAACAAAACATCTGCACCATGGAAAGTAAAGCTCGTGTTATTTCTCAAAACAAGGAAAAGGAAAATGAAGCACACATAACTTGCTCTCGACTCTTCTAAGCCTCATCAATCATTCAAAGAAAGAAACCAACTAAGAAGGGGGGAAAATGTAGTGGCGGTATTATCACTACAATGTAAGTATGATGCCAGATGCCAGATTCCATTACAATTTAAATGCATAACATCCGAATACCATTTCAAAGCATAAACCATCAGACCTAATTTAGAAGATGATTTCTTCTCCACTCTTTAATATTTGTACACTACAAAAAAAAAGGAACTCCAGAAACATACGAATGAAATACTCACAAAGAAATGTTTGAATGCATTCTGTTCCAAGGAGTACAGAAAGAAAAGAACAATAAAAGAAAAGAAAAGGTTTTTTGGTACAAGCTTAATTGATTTTTTGAGTTGTACTTCTCTCTTTTTTCTGCTTTCTACTATATGAAATATGAATTGAAGACCACCGGTTATTCTTTAATTATAGATACTAACAGATTATCATCTCCAATATTTTTTTCAATGGAGATACAATAGGCTGGGTTAAGTTCGATCATGATGATAATAACTAGGACCTATATTAAAAATGTGAGGAAATTGATATCAATCCAAAGAATGAAAATAATTAATAATATCAGCACTTTCTGTATAGCGAATAAAATTGAAGGCCGAAGAAGGGAATTTCTTATGACAGAACTTGAGTAGATTTGTAAAGATGTTACCTTTTATTCCCTATTTTTTGAAGTTATTACACTTTGCCCAAAATTTTAAAATCAACTTAATTACACCCCTATAATTACTACTTAGGTTTTCACCCAGTTAAGTAGATAATAAGGAATAATATTAATATTTTTCCTTTAAAGTCTGGATTTAAAGCTGGAAGGATGTATGTAGCCTATAAAACAATTGACCTTAAATGGACTATATTGCCGCATGAGAAGTGTTTTGTGGATAAGGCATGGTGCTTCACTTAAGCTGTACATAAAAACACTTCCGTAACTTTTCATGTAAAAATTACCTACAATGTCACCTATAAATTTCGAAACCTATTAATGCGGTTCATTTACCATGTAAAGAGCCACTCCGAATCTGGGATGTTTAGTTAACACCATCTTTCTCCTTCAACCTCTTTCTAACTTTTCCCAAAACCCAACTACTACCTAATATTCTTAAATTTTATTTAGCTGATTAAATTGTACGTTATCGTTATTATAAAAAAAATCTAATATACTGTTACAGAAATGTTAAACTAAGCATGCCTTTTGATTCACTTCAATAAGCATATGGGCTCTTCAAATAGTTTCAATTCTAGTAAATATAAACAACCTGTAAAACAATCAACAATCAATAAACATTTGGGAAGTAAATGGGTTGGCAGTAGATACAATATCAAATGGATTACATCATAGTAACAATGCTTCCATATGATTAGATAACTAATTGAAATCAGTCCCTTCAACTTTTATTACTATCAACTGGACAGGATACAACTTGCAAGAGCATGGAATAGTACGGTCATACAGATATTAACAGAAAAAATAGTCAACACAGTTGTTGCTTCCATCCTTGAATACCATCTCCGTTTCGCTAAGTGTCCTGCTTTTGTTTCTTTTTTGCAAAGATTTTAAGACAAACCAACATGCTTTGATACATTATATCTTAAACTACCTTTAGTATAATGGAAAATATAATATACATATATACTGCGACCGTAAAATATATATAAATTATGTTTTTGGCACATCATAAAATCTGTGCCAAAACGCTCCAAAAAAGGTGCACTCTGAGAAACGGAGGAAGTACTTGTTTATGTAGTTAAGGTTTTAGTTAGACAATCCACGTCTGCATTTACTACTAACAGACAGTACCTCCTCTGAGACCGCCATAAATATATATACGAACACCAATAGATGCAGCTGCATGGCGACAACGACGCATGAGCTCCAAAGAAGGATCTTGCTCAGTCTGCCCTTTACTGGTGCGTGGAGAAGTAACCAGTCCATTTCTATCTAACCAAACTCCAGCAGCAGTATCCAATACTTCCATAACATAAATATCATTGACAAGAGAATGGTTTAGGATTTATCAAATAGCAATATGCACAAGCATCAATGCTAATTAACTAAAAACCTAATCCCAAATATTTACCTGCAATAGCGGCTTCACCGTCAACTCCTCGTCCTCCCCTAAGAACACCTCCAGTAACATGCAATCTAGCACCCACAAATACCTGATACCAGCAAAGTAAACTGAAGTTGGGTAGCGAAAACTATAAATAGAAGATTAAACTGTCAACCTAACAGAACAGGACCTGAAGTCATTATTATATAATACCCAATTTATAGAAAGTTTACCCCCTCAAGAACATCGTCAGAATACATTACATCCATACAGAAAACAAAAACTGCAGAAAAGAGGAAGAAGAAGAAGAAGAAAGAAAGCCGAAAGAACTTGCTAAATGAGCAAGCAAGACTTACCGCAGCATGTTGATACCTTGATGAAGGAGAAACCCCAGGTGCAAGAGTCCATTCCCACTGGCCATTCCTATGCATAAGCAGTCCATAAGCATCCGCCAGTGGCTGCGGATGGGCATATACAATCAGCAGTCACAGACAATCATATCAAGTAAAATATCTGTAATATATAATTTCAATCCAAAAATAAATAAATATACTGTTGAGCATATTTATGAAATCATAAGTTGATTCAACACAGTCAGGTTTCTTTAGGAAGGATCATCATTTCAGGGCTTGGCTTCCCTCCAATTTCATCCAATACACCAAAAATTTATATATTTAATAACACCTATCATTTGATTTATAGTATTGAGTTGTATCATTACTCCAAAATATAAGTAATCAGACACTTTTTCAACATTTGATGAATATAAACATTTTTCATTACAATTTTAATGGTTAAAATTTCTTGTTCATTTTTAACCGTAAAAAAGCATTCAATAATTCTATTTTTTTGTAAAACTGATCTCATTATCATGAAGTATCTATTTACAGTTTGATCATTACTAACAAAAATATTAAGATAAAAATAATAGCTAATGGGATAGAATTGATGGAAAAATGTACTGGAGGGGAGCCAAATCCATCATTTCCATAAACCATACCATGCCGGAGGTGTCTCTTCCCCCACAAAGCAAAAACATGCCATCCGAACGGGCACTGGCTGTTGCATACCTACAAAAAATAACATAAAGAGCTTAACAGTGTATGCTGGTAAGAATACAGGTGTTCATAATTTTGTAGTTGACATGAGAAAAAATTTAATTCAAGTGATTACAGATCTATTAAAGTTTCAAATGACCGAACCACTGCAATTTATTACTGTGTAACTCCAACACAAATCAATGATGTGTGCTAAGTCTCTAAAACTGCTACCAGGTGGACCAAATGAATTAAAGTTTGGCAGTGGCAAATATTGTACAGCACGAAAGAAGAAGGGAAAGAATTGAATTGTATACTGAAGATTTGCCATCACAGCCAGGGGTAGAAGTTTGATACCATTTGGAAACAGAGAAACACTCAAATTAGAACATTACAGCAAAAATCTGGACAAATATTAGAAAATTAAAGGGCACAGCTACATACAACCAAAATATCTAATTCAGGTTCCTCTAGAGTAAATATTGAGATATATTATTCCTTCTGGGGATAATGTGCATGATACAGGCTATGACCACGAAAAGAAAGATTAAGCTGTGAGGAAAAAAAGAATGATGATCAGTAAGGAACACGAAGCTCTTTGAGAAATGACAACTTCACTTTAATTTGTTTTACCTAGAATAAGGAAGGTGTTAAAATATCAAAGAAAGATTAGGTATTAAACATCTACATTCTACGTTCTACATTAGATTAGCTATTAAAAATCTACACTCTACCTTAGAATAAGTGCCTAACAAGTCACTAGGTAACCTACATTTTCCATGTGCAAGTCAACAAAAGAGAAATTCTAAATTAAAACAGTTTTCTCAGCACACCATTCGGCAAAGCAAACAGTAACTTCGTGACCAGAATATAACTCACATTCTAGGAGAAGGTCTATCGCCTTCGGGATTGAGCCTCTGCCATGCATATGGTTTCTGAGCAGTATCCAAAGCCCAAGCATCTGAGAGCACTCTTTTTCCTGGAGAAAAATATAAATTACTTTTAACTATGACAAAGATGTACAAACATACTTCTATTATGTGCATGCATTACTTTATGTTTGCGTTGAGGAAATAGGTGCTGAGACAAGCCAGTATCTACTAAAGATTATCTCGTTTCAACCTTAATCATAGACATAAAAGGCACAACTGTAATGAGAACTAAAAGGTGGTCCCTATGAACCAGAGGTAAATGCAAGGCCCCAAACTGATTGTCCTTCAACCTACTTCTTCTGGAGTAACCCCTGAAATAGAGAATGTGTGTAGGGTAACCCCTGAAATAGAGAACGTGTAGGGTAATCCCTGAAATAGAGAACGTGTGTAGGGTAATCCCATGGTCACATGAGGTTAATACCGCCATTTCCTGGAGCTTATGTTATGACAAGGATAGAAATTTTCTTTCAAAACATTTCCATTCCAGGAACAATTAAAATAACTAGAACTTATCCAATATGACCAAAAAATTACAAAAAAAAATCAATTCCAATTCAACTGAAAGAGCACATCAAATCAAAATATATCCTTGTTTTAAGGAGCAAAAGCTATTCGCTAAGCTTCACGACAGGACTACTGATATCAAGTTGAGGGAAGATACTATACTACAAGAGGCCGTCAATGATTTCATAAAGATCACATTTGGCTTCTTAGTAGGATTCTACGGTAACATGCTCCCTCTTCTTTTTCAATCAATAAAGCACATCTTTTATACTCAACTAGGGGTATCAAATAGTTTTCCTACAAAAACCTATTCTGCCACCAGCTCAATCATAAGAATGGACACAAAAAACGGTTTGATATTAGGATGGGGACATTATCATAAACAATCTCAAACCTTGATAAATCATAACTTTGGTGGATCTGGTAATACCCAACTCAACTCAAAAAATGCCTTTTTGTGCCAAACTAGTTGGGTTTGCTAGTTTTGGCAATATACACTAAAAATGATTATAAAACAAAATTAGTGAGTTCAATCAAAAATAAATGTGACCCATCAAGCAAGTAACTATATTCACCAAAGGACATACAAAAGTAGGAATGACCTGTATTCGGAGGAGAAATGATCTTGGAAACTATCTCATCATCAGTGAGTAATAAATATAATCATTCCTCATTCCATTGCAATATAAGAACATATCATATAAGTCAGACTACCAAGTCAATTGTTGTTAGTTACTCTCTGAGAGGTAACCTCATACAAGTAACCTGATTGATTTCTTTCAAGAGAGTATGACCACTAGCTTTTCCCAATTGACGAAATGTGAACAAATGATCTCAAGCGAGAAGCTAAACAGAAAATCTGGCTGCACCGTCGACTATAGCAAGGTATCATGGTGAATCTGTCCATGACATCAACAACCGAAAGGTATTGGATGAGCTTCATAATAGGACCATGCGACCATCTCCTGTCAGCAATTTTCCTCCCTACTTTTCGCACTGATTCTTATAAGATTGATATCAGATTGAGGAATAGTCTAATACTTGAAGGGGTCTGTTACAATCAATCAAATCAAATTTGGAATTTTTTTTATAGATGAATATAGAACCCTGTATCAATCTACCTTCTACCTTCATTCGTAAGACTCTTCCTATTTTGAGTGGGGTTATTCTGTCATTAAGTGACCTTCAACTACATAATCAATAACGAAGATGTTTGACAAACCAAGGAGAGTCAGTGATGCTTTACCCCGAAACCTCTTCTGCCACCAACATCCAGCTGACTCACAAAATAGGGTCACACTGGGGAACTGACTTTAGCGCAGGAGAAACCATCGTAGACAATGCGAAACCTGGGTTGATTACAATTAATCCATGAAACCTACCTTAGATAGTTCAAGTGACATATGATTATTGCCAACATGGAAAAATTCTTCTGAATCCAACTATAGGTTACAAAAATGATACAAATGAGACCTACCATACACGTAACTATATCCCCGAAAATACCAGAAAATAGGAAAAGAAGGAAGGGACCATCAACCACTCAGGAGAAATGATCGTGGCAATTAATCCATTGTGCAATTAAGACCATAAGATCCCAACTAACAAGAAGTGAACAATGACCTGAATTTATAAACTACACAACAGCAATAAATCCCTTCTACCTTCTTTCTTAAACTCTTTCCTGTGTTGTGCAGGATCCATTTGTGGTCACCTGATTTTTTTTTCCTTTTTCTTGATAAGTGACGTGGTCACCTGACCTCAAACTAGATAAGCATTAGCTAGGTGTTTTACTAGCCAAGGTGCATCAATGAAATATTACTCCAAAACTCTCTTCTGCCACCAGTTCGCTCACAGGAATCGGGATATCGAGGGTTACTTTTGGACGGCTAAGATCATCATAAACAGTGTCAAACCTTGGAAATTATTATTTAATCTTTTCATTCTTTTCCAAAATAGCTCACGTAGCTTTTGGCTATTATCTACTGGGTAATAGAATTTTGAAATATTTAAGGGATTACATTTCTTTTTCATAAAAATCGAAAGGTTTTTGTCACTGTACGTTGTCATTGAAATAGAACGAAATTGAATAATAACAATACATATATATTACATATTAATTTAAATTAAGCATTTCCTCATTTTATATGTATTTTTTTGGGCAAAACTAAGGAAAATCCCAATGTAGTTGACACGTTTTACTTATTACACCATTAAACTTTTAAAAAATCAAATTACCTCATTGAACTAATTAAAAGTTTAAAATTATACCATTCTGTTAATAAGATTGGACGCCCGTCAAATTGGCTTTTTTCAGGAAAATCTCACTATAGTTGACACTTTTTACTTATTGCACCATTAAGCTTTTAAAAATTGAAATTACACCATTTCGTTAATAAGATTAGATGTCTGTCAAATTGACTCAGATTTTTTCAGACGTGGCTAGTGAAAAAAAGAAAAGAAAATGGCATGTGTCATTCCTACGTGGATTAGGCAGTAAAATCAACCCATCTCCCAAGCATGTCTCCAAAGCCTAAATAAAATAAGCAGAGAGAGAAAACCTACCAAGTGTAGGAGAAGGCGGTGGCACAAGGTGAGGCAACGGTGGAGGCTCCATGTGGCGGCGGCGGAGGCGACAATGGAGGCCAATTGTGGTGGTGGCGACGTTGGCGGATGGTGGCGGTAGCCCCTTTGGTGTTGAAGCTTTTAACGACGGTGTGAGGTGCGCTGCTAGCTGGTTCACTTCTTCTCAATTTTTTTGATCTATGCTATATGGGTTGATATTGCAACGGGGTTGGGGCTAGTAATTGGATTGGGCAAATAGAGGCTGATTTGGGATGTTGGGGATATATTTTGGTAAATAGAATCGGGCCTTTGATAGAGGCAACTAGGGCTTGAAATTGTGATTGCAAAAAGTAGGCGAAGGAGGATCGAGAAGAGAAAATTGATAAAATGAAGAAGTTAGGGTTCTAAACCCCTCCTCTGCCTCTATCTAGTCTATAAAAATGGTGGTGTATATAATTTATCAAATTAATGATGTAATTTGAATAAATTGAATATCAAGAAAAAGAATCAAATTTGGGTATATTTAATTTGGCCAAATAACATCATTAATTTCATCAATTTCATAAATCTGAAGTACAAATCTATAGGATAATTCCGGTTAGTTTGTAAATTTTAACTAATGTTTTCACTTTGGAGTCCATGAGATGTTAAGTTTATGAACTAAAGGTTCTACCAAGTTAGTTAGTTCAATTATTTCTATGTTGGTGTCGATGGTGGTGGCTTACTGTGGTGGTGGTCTACAATAGTGATGGTGGATGACAAAGAAGGCGGTTTCTTAATTATGTAGAAAGAAAAGAATGGGAGAAAAAGTATTTGCTTTCAAGTGTCACTGTTCTAAGCTCTTTTTTAATATTATTATTTTCTTCATGATGCCATATAGATAAATAATAGACGTCCATCCAATCTTATTAACGTAATGGTGTAATTTCAAAATTTTAATTAGTTCAATGGGTAATTTCAATTTTTAAAAGTTTAAGGATGTAATAAGTAAAACATGCCAACTATAATGGGGTTTTCCTTAGTTTTGTTTGAAATAATCTGAACAAATTCGACGGACAACTACAAAGTTCAATAGGCTAATTTGAATTTTTAAAAGTTTAATGGTGTAATAAGTAAAACGTGTCAACTACAAAGGGATTTTAGTTTTGCCATTTTTTTTAACCTGGAATTAAGTAATCTTCCTGCAATCTTGACATAAAGTGACTAAAATCAATGTTCGAAAAAGCTAAAAACAGTACGCCATGTTTTTCTCCATACAAGACGAGGCGTAAACCTTGATTTGAAAACCTAAAAGTCCTCAAAAAATTATTAAAAAATGCTAATAAAATCATAAAATAATCCATCATTATAATCAAGGTTATAAAAGACATAAATAACCAAATGAGGCCCGCATCTTCTTATGGGAGGAGGCATATTCCTATTTCTACAATCTTGTCCTTTTCTTTTACATTTTTGCGCCTTTCGCTCCTCGCCACTTTGATTTAAATCCACTAGTATTTGTGATACACATATATACAATAAATTAAATTATAAAATGTGAGAATTTTTTAAAATAAAATAAAATATAGGAGCGAAAAAGAAAGTTACATGTGGTACCGTCTTAAGAATACAGTTAATTTTATTCCTCACCCATTATCTATTATATAATAGATAGATAAATGGGGAAAAACACCTTTATCCCACTGTGTTCGTCGTGTTTTAAACATTGAGCCACTGTACTTTAAAAAATTCAATTTGACCACTTTGTTTTTAAAAAAAAAATAATTAGGTCATTCCGTCCAAGAACGTCAAATATTTTCAGATGTGGCATTGAAAAAAAATCAAAAAATATTTATTTTCTTACGTGGAAACACAAAAAATAAATAAAATAAAATTTAATTATGTGGCAAAAAATGATTAAAATAGTAATAAAATTAAAATAAATATTTTAATTCATTTTCTTTATAATTTTTTCTATTCCTTTATCTCTTTAAATCATTAAACATAACCAAACAAAAATAAAAAACCCAAAAACAAAACATAAAACATACTAAATCAAAAACCCAAATCATACTAAAACATAACAAACTAAAAAAAACATACTATTAAAACCTAAAACATAAAACAAAAAAAAACCCTATTAAAACCTACTAAAACAAAAAAATATAAACAAAATAAAACCTAAAACAAACCAAATAACAAAAAAAAACAAAAAAGATGTAGTTATCGTAAAGGAAAACTAGATCTATAGATAGATACACACACCTTTAATCTTTTAATACAGCGTACACAGATAAAGAAGATGAAGAAGATGAAGAACACCCTTTTCGGTAGTTAGAATGGAATGGAGTGGTGGTTCTTTGGAGCGATTCTTGTCGCTACTTTATTAAGCTAAAACAAAAACAAAAAACACGACTACATGTTGAAATACTCAAAATCCCCTCCCCAAACTCCCTCCCCACCAAACTCCTCCCTCTCTCCTCATCACGCAACCTCCTCGCCACCATCGGCGCCGCCGCCTCCTCCCGCCCCTGACTCCTCGCCGAGGAATTGAAAAAAAGCCCAACTATTCGACTTGATCTCACCCTTCCAATGATGGCCGAAGTTTTTGTTCCTTATGTTCGCTTCTAGGCAAGGTCTATTACTCTCCACTAGGTAAATACATGTGACGATCGGGATATCGAGATCAAGCGAAGCTAGCGGCGTGAAGGACACCTAAGCGGATGTGAAGCGGAGGAGGAGGAGCAAAGGGCGGTGATGAGGGCGGCTGTATGAGAGATATCGCAACGCTTAAACCAAATGAAGAAGAGAAAGCGGAGGTAGAAAGTGAAGCTAAGCGGAGGGAGGAAGAAAGTGAAGGCGGAGATGAGTAAGTTCGCTTGTTGGATCCCACAAATTTTCAAGTACTAGGAATTTGATTGACTGGCTTGCAACGTAGGAAATAACTTGTTTTTTTCTTCAAACATCACGTAAAAAAATTGATCCAATTTCTTAACGCCCGTGAACAAAATTGGACAGAATGGCTTGATTAACAATTTTTTAAAAACACAGTGCGCCAATTGAATTATTTTAAAGTACAGTGGTTCAATGCTTAAAACACGACGACCACAGTGGGGAAAAGGTGCTTTTTCCAATAGATAAATAAAATTAAAAATATCATGTTGTAGTATCAAATATTAAAATTTGTTACTTACAAAATCAAAAAATATTATGCCAAAGTATGTCTTTTAATATTCAAAAGAAGGATCAAGGAAATGAACAAGTGCTACTAGAACATTCACGATCAATGAACGACGAGTGACAGATTATCTCACCTCCTTCACTTGTTTTGCATATAAGTGTCCTTCCATTCATCAACCAAACGAATATCCATCACTTTGAAATTTCATATAATCCTTAAAGCAACTATAGATTAACATTTGTTTCACAGTTAAAAGAGATTCACAATTTCTTGGGATTTTTTTAATTCAAATCAAGGCTACACGCTTGAGCGTAAACGATTGACGCGTAAGCCTCTACTTAACGAGTATGAAGCTCAGATTTTCCTTTGAGGCCTAAGCCTCGCCATAGCAAATTACCGTCTCGCTTTGAGGCGCGTCTCGAGGCTTACGCCTCGAACGCAATTTCGAACCATGACTAAAATATATGAATTACCCCGTCTCAATCGTTGTATTAATGGGCGATGATTTGCTGATACAAGTTAGTTCTGTAAAAGTAACAACAAGAATTGCTCAGATACCCGTGAGTGAGGCCTATTTGGGTAGTGTTGTAATTGTAAATGCCTTGGTTAAACCTATTGATGGTATTGGTGAAATTTCAGCTTCTGAATATCGGTTAATTAAATCTCCCACTCTCAATATTATTTTACGATGTTTAGTATATGATGAGTCTCTTCAAATGGGACTTATTGCTATTGACTCGATGATCCCTATAGGATGCGATCCTGGTTGCTATAAATTAAAAAGTTGACTAATAGACACTTTGCACCCCAAACTTTACACAAATATTGACGTTTGCACCCCAAACTAAAAAAAGTGTCTAAGTACACCCCAGATTTCAGTTATACATAACAAAAGACACACTTTCTTCAGTTAACCGGTCAAAAGTGACCGGCTAAGGCACACGTATGGATTTGGAAGGATGTTCAAGTCTTTTCTATATCTTCTTCATCAACTAATTCCTCTCCTGTTTCTTCACCTTCTCTTCGCCACCAGGCAATTGCTCTCAATCCCCAATTTCCCCCACAAAAATTCCATTGTACCAAACCAATTTCAGCCACAATCATCCCATCTAAATCAAACACACATCAACAACAACAAATTCTATCAAATTTTTCGATCATCCCTCTCCTATTCTCGTCCCAATTCCGCTCCTCGACACCAATGGTCGCTTGAAATCCTCGCTAATCGCTTCTACCTATGGTTTGATTACACCCTTTAATTCCTCCTTACCAGAAGGATTCAGCCCTCCCACCATTAAAGAAATCACTGGAATTTTTGGCGTTGAACAGAACCGCCTTGTAGTCACCGTTCAAGTTAGAGACTCGTTAGTTCAGTCTGAAATCGACCCTAAAATTTTATGTTATTTTGATTTGGGTGGCGATGCATTGTTGTATGAAATTCGTTTGCTGAGCATCACGCGGCGCGCGGCGTGGTTGATTGTGGAGGAGAAATTTGATGGAAAGGGGGCACAGTAACTTGCCCAAGCTATTAAGGATTTTCCTCGCCGGCGAAAGGAACGGGGGTGGGAGAGCTTTGATTATATTGTTCCGCATGATTGTTTATCGTTTATGTATTATAGACAAGCACTTGATCATCAGGATTTGGAGGTGAAGAATGTTGGAAAAGGCCTTGGTAATGGTGGGTTCAAATAGGACTAAAAGTAAGGTTTTGGAGGAATTGGAGAGGAAAGATGGGGATGTGGTGGGTAAAGAGAATGTTGCAGGAGTGAGGGTTACGGTTGTTAGGATGAAGGTTGGGGAGGTGTCGCAGGCGACAATGATGGCAGTTTTGCATGTGTGTAGGTCAAAGGAGAGAGAAAAGGAGGTGATGGAGGCACCGTGGGAGTGTGGGACGGAAGGGGAGTTTGGGGTGGTGGTGGCGGAGAAGGCGTGGAGTAGGTGGGTGATGTTGCTAGGGTGGGAGATGATGGTGGGATTGAAGAGAGGAGTGGTGGTGGGATTTACAGAGAGGACGGAGACACCGATGAGGAGGACACAAATTTGGCATAAATGTAAACTACCAAAAGTACCCCTCTGTAATAAACATTACAAGCTTAGCCGGTCACTTTTGACTGGTTAACTGAAGAAAGTGTGTTTTTTATTATGTATAACTGAAGTTTGGGGTGTACTTAGACATATTTTTCAGTTTGGGGTCCAAACGTCAACATTTATGTAAAGTTTGGGGCAGTGTTCTAAAAATCCTTCGCCAGCGCTTAAGCCTCCTTGGCGCCACTAGGCTCTAGTCCCCTGGCGCCTCACTGCACCTGTATGCAAAAATCCTCTAAAAAATTAGGTGGGGCTTAGGCGAGTTAGATGGGGTCTAGGCGGAGAATTTTTTTTTTACTTTAATAACTACTCAAACCAGATCTTGATATATTTATTTTTTTAATGATTTACCATATTCATAATGCATGTTGTAGCATATCAAATCAACAAGTAGTGAACAATATCAAGTCAAAATGAATAATTTTATTATAGTTGTAATTTTTTAACTTGTACTCAACTTCAAATTATATAAATAATGATACATTTGTAATATTTAGTTTAATTCAATATAATTCTTAAATTTATGTTTAATTTCCTAAGTTTTAATATTGAATTGAATTCTTGAATTTTAAATTTTATTATTTAATAGCAATATTGTTTATGAATAAAACTAATACGTTAAAGATATGTTTGAACTTTCAACAATTGCATGTTTGCGTTTGAATTTGACATTGACAATATGGATGTGTTTAAACTTTAAGCAAATGCTTTTATTATCTTTATTATAGATTGTTTTGCTTTATATTATTGTTTTGTTTGGATAAATGTAAGATAAAATATTAAAATTGACTTACAATAAAAATTCCCGCCCAGGCCCAGCCTAAGCCCCATAGGCGCTAGGCCCCCTAGATGCTAGGCCCCCCGCGGCCGCCCACCTCCCGCCTTTTAGAACATTGGTTTGGGGTGCAAATTGTCTTTTAGTCTAAAAGGTTAGAGGAACTTTATCAATGAGACTCCCATGGAGTTATATATTCCTATTAATATTGAACACTTAAAGAAAGAAGGGAGGTTTATCAAGGATAATTACCTCATTTAGCCTACAATAAGAAGAACAGCCATTGACTGTATAATTGCAGCATACAACCATTACAACTCCAACTGCTATGTCGCTTTATGACGTATTTGATATATATATATATAAAACAGCACGATACAAGCTACCAAACCTTAAGATGGGATTGCTAACCTAGAAATTTATTTAAGTAAATCATTGTAACTTACTATCTAACACGTAACTTAATAGTGTAGTTGGTAACCATAATTAATATCTCTTACGATAGTAAGAAACCAATAGCTATCACAAAAACGAGAAGAAGAAAAACAACAAACCCAAATGATAAGCTAAACAGGAAAACTGGACTCACCGTCGTTGCCACTGACAGTAATAATGTATCTTTGGGCAACCAAATCCATTACATGACCATATCGAGGCCCAGGACCCTGTCCTTGAACGACAACTCTACATTGAAACAATAGTAGTCAAGTCGAATGTAAAGAAAACTCAACAAGCAGGCCGAAAAAGATGGCAATTCCAGAAGCCTACCGATGCCACTTGAATTTGTCATTGGTCATGTCAAGCACGTAAAGATCATCAGTTGAATGACCAGCAGGACCTATTCCCCCCTAACAATGCAGCACGAACCCATCAAAGATAAAACCAAAAGAACTATATAAAAAGCCAATCTTTTCTCATTACAAGTGAAGTTCTAATCACCTGAAAGACAACCATGGTGCCAACAGCTGCAGCTGCGTGAGCTGCCCTAGGAGAAGGTGGATCACCAGCTGGTCTTATTCTGAGTGATTGGAACACCGGAAAAACAAGAAAATATCAATAACATTCAATTTGAAATCAATTTAACAAAAGAGAGAACATGTATAATTAAATTCAAAGTCTTTCTACTGAATTAATGAAATAACAAGTAGTATAATTGAACATGCCTGATCCATTTCCTAGTGACAACATCATAGGAATGAACCGTATTCGTTACACCAGCTAACCCTAAAAAAAGAACAAAATCACACAAACAGTTCAGTTCAACTCAGACAGACAGAGAGAGAGGAGGGAAGAGGAAGGGTATGTACGGATTCCGGGGGCGGAGGAGGCGCCGCCGCCTTCGATGGCGGTGGCACCACCGAAGAGGATGAGGCGAGGGCCGTGAGATTTGGTGGGAGCGACGGCAGTGAGAGTGTGACCGCAACGGGGACCGGGGTTGTCATCGTCGGTGTCCCAATAGCTTTCGAAGGGCTGATACGTCGGAGCCGGAGATAGCCACGGCTTGGGAGAAGCCATCCCCACCCAGCCGCTAAAATTGATGGTTTAATTACCCAAAAATATATACTGATTTATATATAAATATACAGTGCAATTGAGATTAATATTATATGGAAGACAAATAAAGAGAGAGTAATTATTATTAATTAAAACATAGAGAGAAAGAGAATGTATGTGGGGGCAAGAGGGAATATCATAGCAACTCCACCCTAGTGGTGGAGATGGACGGTGGGGCCCAGAATCGGCGGTGGGGCTGCCACCGGGATCGGACACTGAGTTTGTTTCTTTGGTTTGAGTCGTTGAGGTGTACGAAGAGCTCAGGTTTGGTATTTGAGAGAGAAATTAAAAAAGAGGAGATTGAATTTTGGTGGTGGCAGTCAACTGTTACGAGGGATTATTACAGTTTTACGAACGTTGACAGACATCGACCAACGTTCTCCAGATAATTCCTTAATTAGTATTAGGCCCTGTTCGGGAACAAACCAACTTATAAATTATTTTTTATTCTTAACATGTCATTTATTTTTTGACTTATAAGTTGAATTTTAAATTTAAAAAATAATTAATTATTTGTGATTTAAGTCATTTTTAAATAAGTTAGTTTACCAAATATAATGTATATTTTTTGCTTTTCTATTTTGTTTCTCTTTAATTAATGTCATTATTAATGAATACATTCATAATTTATTTTAACTTAATTTCAATTTATCTTTTACTTGTTAATCATAACTTATACTAAATCACATTTATAGTAAGCTTAAGCTTTTAATTTGACTCATTGTTGAATAAGGTAGTTAGATTTCTCAAATAGTATAGTAGCTATTAGCGATTTAACTCATTTAGTTTGACTAATTGATTTATTTAGCATTTAACATTTTTTTAGTAGCCTTTATTATTTCATAAAAAATAAATTATTTCATGTGATAAAGATGATAATAATAAAGTTACTAAAATCTTCTTCTTCCATGAATATTAAAGTGAAAAGGTGATCCACCATCAACTTTTTCATTTTCTCTCTCCCCCTGCCCCACGAAAAAAAAAAAGACAAAAACCAAAAAGATATCCATTTTTCCTTGTGGCTCTTTAAGAAAAAGTTATCTGCTACAAGCTGCCTACTAGAAAGAAATGAGGACAGATTAGCACAAAGGTATGTTGTATCTTCAGTGTCTGTCTTCACTTTGAATTCGTGCCCAGTCAAAGATTCAACAAATTTAAAAAAACAAAATTAAGAAAATTCAATAGAATAATAGTAGTAGTACATAATTTGTCTCTCTGTCTGTCTTTATGGATAGTCAAAATTCATGCAATTATTTTGCGGGATAATATGAATGTTGCTGAGGGACAGGGAATTTGGGAACCTTGTCCTAATTTTGCGGGATAATAACTGAGCGAGCTGCATGCCTCAACTTAATTTGTTGCCTCAAGACAAAAGGCTGCTTAAAAAGAGTTTAGACAAGGAAAGGGTACTACTTCTGGTACTAGATAAGGTACAATTAAACTACTACTACTCATGGACCTAAAGCCCCCACACATTAAAACATAATATCTCCACATGCAGATGTAGTTAGTATTCATTCGGTTACATTAGAGCCAAGTCAATATATCTCCATATGCAGGTGAATCCAAGCTCCTATTGTATACATATGACATTCTTCAAGCTTCAATAATACACACCTCACAAACTTACAGATATTTAGCATCAGCACCAAAACTATAAGCAAAACTAGACAAAAAACATAGAATGGCATGCCAATAACTCCATCCTATATATGTGTATCACAAAATCAACTAAAAGTTTGATTAAGTGTAATATCTTCCACTTGAAAGTGCGCTGAAGACACCTGAATCAAATCCTTTTTGTAGACATTTTATGTCAGAAACTAAAGCCAAAATTAATTAGGAGTAATAATTTCTGTTTGGCAAACTAGAAATGCAGCCAAAAAATGAATAGTCTAGTTTCAAAAATGTCACATAAAAGGGCATACAGAAACAATTGAAGTTAAACAAATAAGAGAAACTGACCAATTTATGAACTCCAAGATAGTAAGCCCAACAAGAACTTTTTTTGGCAATCAGTGGTGCACCAAGAACCACCTCACCAACTAAGGTAACAACAAAGATGAAAAACATACAAGATGTTTCCTGAAATAACCAGGTTAGCATGATCCATCCATACCCATCTCAAACAAACCGATATAAAACCATACAGTAACATTCCTGCAATCCCTGTTCAGCAAGATCCATATTCTTCCATACAAGTCCGTAGGCATGTTCCAAAGTTTATGCTCACCATGGAAACACTCGACACATTTGACATCTAAGATTAAGGACGAAAAATTATTAATAGTAAAATAGTCATGAAATAAGCATATTTTCATGTCATACTACATGCAACAAGAAGTACAATTATTCCTCATTAATCAAGAAAACGAAAACAATACCACAAAACCTAGGAAAAATGAAACAACACGAGTAAAACTAAGATGAAGCAGTCGAATAGAGTGTAAGGCATAATGATATACACATAAAGCACGACTCTAACAGAAATTGCAATAAGTGATCATAGTTATGAATCTAGACAAAACCGTTGTCGCTCAAAAAGTTGCTTCCAGTTAACTATCATTCTGACTATCTATATCAGCTCACACGAAGCAGAACTAAATCAGATTAATCAACTCACTCACAAAACAAACAATCAAATATTCTTCAAAGATGATTTACCTTTTCTTGAGATGTATCAACTCACACTAGTGAGAAAAGCCATTCATTTATGCGCCCGAATAATGCACAAATCAAACAATCAACCCAGAAACAATTCCATGTCATCTCAAAAAATGGAATAAGGTAAAAAATGAGAATAATAAATTATATCAAATAGTAGAAATTAAGATAAACATAAGTTACTGTATTTCTTGTGTATCCATTTCATCACAAATCCCAAAAATGGGGTTATACATCAGTTGAAGTCATAACCAACAACTTGTAACCACACCCTCCCTTGTATATACTTAAACATCAACAGACAACAAAAACCTCCCAAAGCTATAATCCTAAAATTCTTGTGAAGCGGACCCTATCCCATCATTCCCTTTCCCAGATTTCTTTGGCAACAGATTTTGGTGAATGTTTGGTAAAACACCACCATTGGCAATAGTAACTGTGCCCAAAAGCTTGCTTAACTCCTCATCATTCCTCACTGCAAGCTGTATGTGCCTCGGAACTATCCGGTTCTTCTTGTTATCCCTTGCAGCATTTCCAGCAAGCTCAAGAACCTAAACACATTAATAAGAATCAAACCATTCAAATTCCAAGTAAATCTTAACAACAAATATGAGTTAAAAATTCAATCCTTTTAACCTTTAATAAAATCGGGATGGTCAATTGTCATTGCCAGAGCAAGGTAAAAATCATTAAAATAAAGAAATCCTTCTTCCATAAGCAGAATTTGCTCCGTCAATGGCAATATCAACTGAGTAAAAATCTCAAATTATACAAGGTATTATAATTAGATCATACAAAACTATTAACATTCCAAAGATTGAATTTTTACCTCAGCGGCAAGGTATTCGAGGACGGCGGAAAGGTATACGGGAGCACCGGCGCCGACACGTTCAGCGTACTTACCGGCTTTGAGAAATCGGGCGATTCTACCGACGGGGAATTGGAGACCGGCCTTCTGAGATCTGGAAACGGATTTGGTGGACTTTGGCTTGCCTCTGCCTCCTTTGGTTGTACCTGTAGAAGTCATTATTTTTTTGCAGGTTTGGATGAAGCTAGTTCAAACCCTAGGAGAGAGAAAATATAAGGTAGTACTATATGCCAATGTTTTTGATTGTTGGATGATGAGAGAAAAATGGAGGGGAAGCTTGGTTTATATAGGACTTCAGAGCGACGGGGGTTTCGAAATCTTTGTTCTTATTGGTTGATACAAGCGGTACGGACAGCCAGCGTGGCAATAAAGAATAGTACCTAAAAAATTTCCCCTAATTATTTTGAGAACTGATATTTTCAGGTCCTTTTTTGATATCCCCTCCCGTCCATCAAAATCCACCCTCCAAAATTTGATTCATATACTTAAATTTCTGAAAAATCTCAATTTTAAATAGAGAGCGCTTATTTAAAGTTTCAGATTTAAAATTATTAAATTTTTAATTTAGAAATTGTTATCTCATTTTAAAATTATTAATTTTACTCTAACCACCTTATTTAAAAGTCACTAACCTAACTCTAGTCATTAATTTAATATAACACTAATATTATTATTATTATTATTATTATTATTATTATTATTATTATTATGTCCCTCATTGATTTTTTTAATAATTATTTATTATTGTGTATTCTGTTTTTTATGTGCGAAAGTTATATACATATTTTGTCTAAATATTTATTGAGTGGAGCTTTGTGATGAGCACTTTATCATGTTAAGATTATGAATGACAAAAAAAAAAGAATAATATGTCAAAAAAAAATTTATCATGTAGTATTATTTTAAGATTGTACATACATATATTATAAAGGGTTAATAAACTTTAATTTATTTTTTTGTTTTAAACAACCAGGTTAAATTTTTCTCAATTAAACATTAAAGTCAAAAAAGTGAATTTATTTTCACCTCTTTTTTTAACAGAAGTTTGTTGACCATTTATTTAATTTGAGGTGGCTTTCTAAATTATTTTTAACCAATAAAGAATGACGTGAATTATGTTAGAATTATTTTTGATTAATTAATTATTCTCAACACACCATACTAAAAAAACTCCAAACCTATGTTTTGTCCCCTCTCAAAACCACCGTCCAAGCTCCACGTGAACAGTCAATGATACTCCAAAATAGCTATATAACTTTCACACAAAAAAAACAAAGAAGAAAAAAATAGAATACAAAATAATAATAATAATAATAAAATTATTATTAAAAAAACCAATGAGGGACATAACAAAGTGTTCATAATAATAATAATAATAATAATAATAATAATAATATATTAGTGCTATATTAAATTAATGGCTAGAGTTAGGTTAGTGGCTTTTAAATGAAGTGACTAGAATTAGGTTAATTAGTTTTAAATGAGTTAGTTAGAGCATTAACAACAGTTTCTCTAATTAACTCTTTATGTGACGCCCCAAAATTGGTGATACGCCATCCATCTTGAATGCCGCCACTTCATACATGATACATAAATTCAAATACAAACTTAATTATACATCCGTAGGCAGTAACATACGACAATACATAAATCGAGAGTTCTAATAGGAATATTGTCATTTAGACAATATCCATACTCAAGGAGTCCTCATTACATTTATTGTCACACTATTTAATGTAATAGTGAGGACTACTAATGCTTATCTTGGGACCATCACTCTTTTTCCCGACTCGTCAAATTTATATTTCTCATTTCAAGAGTACGGTGTGAAAGAAAAGGTGAAATTTCAACTAGTCCAAAGAAGAAATATTATAACTAAGATAATGCGTAATAAATTATCAATAGTCTTCAACAATGTTAAACCGATAAAATACAATAGACAAACGGTTTAACTACAATGAATATCTTAATCCATTAAAAGAGTCAAGTAGAAAATAAAAGTCTACTATCTTTTGGTTTTAAAAGGTTTTCATAAATTTTTATCACTAAGACTCGGTTTAATGAATAAACCACAATATCTAATCATCCCCTGCACTCACTGGTCGAGGATTTTCATCAAATTATCAATGGTCATGACTATACCGAATCACCCACAGTCATAATCATACCAAAAACTATCCATCATTGTAAGACCTAAATTTTTAAATAAAAGGAATTTCCTTTATTTTGAAATAAGAAGGTTGATTTGATTAATGTGGATAGTTAAGGGTTAAATACGTAAATATTTCAAAATAAGCAAGTGGTTATAAAATATTCATTGTTGTCGGGAATATTCGTTTGGTCGTGGAATATTCGTGATCGTCGGGGAATATTAAGACGACGACTATGACCATATGTGTGGGCCCCATAACTGAAAAGCGATTGGATGAAGAAAACGACAAATATAAGTTATTTTTAAATAACTGGCGTAGTTGTTGCCTTTGTTGGAATACCCGGTGGTTAAAACACACTAATACGCGTTGTTGAACGAAGAAGATACCAGACGCACCAATTATTGATTCTTACGTAGAAGGCACTACTCAATAATGGTTACTGAATTATTCGCTCAAAGATTTTATCGAGTTAATAATTGTTTGCGTTGATATTTTATATTGTTTGTTGTTTCAATAATTGTCATTACACAAGATCTTTCATTATCGAAGCAATAATTCATATTATCCGAATAATATTATTAGATAACATTATTGGCAATGTCTAGAAAGTTACTGTTCAAGGAGAGGTTTGGTCATCTAATTGCAGCGCCAAGAAGAAGAAATTCTTATTGGAAAGCCCCTCTTCCAGGAACCGCCTGGTTGTCGATATTGTGATTCTCGTAATATTATTTGTGAATAATTAATTATTGATTTATATGATGATGAAAATATTGATTTTATGTGGATATAGATGGAGAAAATTTTAAAATGACAATTGTTAAAATTAATATTTTATCTTTTCTCGATAAAATAATTCATTTAAATATATTATTTTAATAATATATTAACTGGTGATATTTTTACAATGAATGTGGGATATATGAGTATATGAGGAGGAAGAGTATTTTTGTGGCATTAAATGTTTAACACATGTTTTGTGTGTTGGTGGACACAATTATCGAAGAAATTTGATTATAACCGTAAAATCGCATGTTTGTGGATTTCGGTCGATTTTTGTTTGGAATTTGGAAAAACTTTCTTCTGCAAAGTTGTAGAGAATTGAATTCCTATAAAAACTCAAGAGATTCGAATTTTCTGATGAAAGGGCTATTTATTATGAATTATTGAAGTTCAAGTTCAAATAATTGATTTTGGGAGTTTAAATTATTTTTGTTAAGAAAAACGTTTTTTTGTATTTTTTGGACATCATTAACATGTGTGGCTGGTGTTTTGACCAAAAGGTGGGCTAAGGAAAATTTGTATAATTATATTAATATTATATTAAATTTTTTCGCTTTTGGTGTTCTAAGCATTTTCCTATAAATAGGGTGCTTGGGTTAGAATTGAAAATCACACCGTAAACTCAAGTTTTCTCTATTTCTCTCGATATTTTGAGCGTATTCTTGTGAGTATTTTGAGTATACTTTGAGTATTGCTAGACGGTGGCAAGTTCCTTCAAAGACTTATACCGGTAGATTCTAAATTGTAGTAATCTTCGATCTTTCGAGGTAAGTGGATATTTTTTTTGTAATGATATTATTTCTTCAATATCATTATCTTTGAAATGTTGATCTGAAGTTTTTATCAAATTTGGAACTTTTTTCATGTCTGGGGGTTATTTATTCATCTGATTATTATTCATGAGTTACTATTCACGAGTTACTTATTCAGATGAGTTCTTATTCACGAAAGTTACTATTCACGAAAGTACTATTCATGAAGCGTGAAGATGTTTTTGTGGAATTTCTATCTTTTGGTTTGAGTTACTATTCACGTATACTAAGACTATTCACGATACTCTGACTATTCAATAGAAAAATAAAATTTTTCTTTTTTGTCAAAATATCTATTCGGATACTAACTCGATTGTATCCATGTTTTGATCATTCTTGAATTTTACACCACTATGATTATTTTTGAGGTATTTTGGGCGTGGATAGAATCAAGTACTAATCCTTAATCCTTAATCCTTGTCATTTTGTTTCCTTTGGATTCGTTTCTTTAAAATATTTTCATCATCCTCTACCTTAAATGATGATATTATTGAATATCTTTGGCCCATGTAGTGCAAAGATGAAATGATTTGAAGAATATCTTTGGCTCAGTAGTGCAAAGATGAATGATTTCTGAAGAATATCTTTGGCTTGTAGTGCAAAGATGAACAGTGTTTAAATGAACATGATTAATCGATGAATATCTTTGGCCAGTAGTGGTCAAAGATGAATATTTGATTCGGATGTATATCGATTGATGTTTGAGGGGATAAAATATTGATGATGGATCGTTAAATTCATAGATTATAGTAGATTTTATTCTCTACGTAACTCTTCTATGAATTATTATTTCACCGCGAATATTGATCCGAAACTTTGTTTATCAGATTCTATCGATTTTTCCTCGTCAAGACTAACGATAATTTGTTGTATATTATCTTAGTCATAATATTCTTTTCTCGGGCTAGTTGAGCTCACCCTTTTCCTTGTTGTTCCATTTTTCTTCTCGGGAGACGAGAATGTAGCAATAGTACTTAGTCTGGGTATGGAATGAAGGTTTTAGAAAGGATTGTTTAGTAGTCCTCACCATTTTTGCAAAATGATGTATCAATAATGTGATGAGGATTTATTTGAGTATAGATATTGTCTAGAAGATAATATTTGTATACAAACTCACGCTTTTCTTGTTGTAATAATAAAGTTGTAGTTGTTTCGTACTCATGTATTTGGCGATTCAGAATGGGTGTTGTGTATACCTATTTTGGGGCGTCCACAATATGGACGAAAATGTCGTTCTCAATATGTTGGGATGAGGTGGGTGAAGCAACATTGTTGGGACCCAAAATAAGACGTATGATCACCGAAAAGATCCAAATGATTCGACAACGATACAAACAAGACAAGATCTACTAAAAAGAGTTATCGCGGATCTTCATCGAAAGGACGTGAAATTTAGTGTAGGGATCATGATATCATGCGAAGTCGCTTCGTGGAAGGAATTACAAGATTTGGGAAGAGAGGAAAGCTCAATCCACGATTTATTGGTCCATTTCAAATTCTTGACCGAGTAGGAAATGTAGCCTATAGACTTGCGTTACCTCAAAGTATGTCTCGTGTTCATAATGTGTTTCACATATTTGTACTTCAGAATATGTGAAAGACCCGAACCACGTTATCGAAAGTTAGAATCCAGGACGAGATAGTAGAAGACTTAACGTATGAGGGAGGTACTGTCAAGATCTTGGATAGGAAGGAGCATGTCCTTCAGCAAGAAAGGTCATACCACAAGTTAAAATTTTGTGGAGGAATCATGCTGCTATAAAGGAAATGACACGGGAATTGGAAACGGAAATGAAAGCGAGGTATCCTCACCTTTTCAAAAACACAGTACGTACGACGTCAATTTCGAGGATTTAAATTTCATAAGGAGGGAGGTTGTAAGACCCGAAATTTTTAAGGAAAAGGAATTTCCTTTATTTATTATTTTGAAATAGTAAGGGTTGATTTGATTAATGTGGATAGTTAAGGGTTAAATACGCAAATATTTCAAAATAAGCAAGTGGTTATAAAATATTCATTATCGCTTCGGGAATATTCGTTTGGACGTGGAATATTCAGATTGTTGGGAATATTAAATGACGACGGTGCCAAGACCATGTGTGGGCCCCATAACTGGAAAGCGATTGGATGAAGAAAATGACAAATATAAGTTGTTTTTAAATAACTGGCGTAGTTATTACCGTTAATCTTGTTGGAATACCCGGTGGTTAAAAAACACACTAATACGGCGTTGAACAAGAGTAGCACCAGATTGCACCAATTATTGATTCTTACGAAGAAGGCACTACTCAATAATGGTTATGAGAATTATCGCTCAAAGATTTTATCGAGTTAATAATTCTTTGCGTTGATATTTTATATTGTTGTTGTTTCAATAATTGTCATTACACATTATTTTCATTATCGAAGCAATAATTCATATTATCTGAATAATATTATTAGATAACATTATTGGTAATGTCTAGAAAGTTCATCTTAAGGAGAGGTTTGGTCACCTAATCATGCGCCAAGAAGAAAAATTCTTATTGGAAAGCCCCTCTTCCTGAACCGCCTGGTTGTCAATATTGTGATTTCGTAATATTATTTGTGAAAAATTAATTATTGATTTATATGATGAGGAAAATATTTATTTTATGTGGATATAGATGGAGAAAATTTTAAAATGACAATTGTTGAAAATTAATATTTTATCTTTTTTTGATAAAATAATTCATTTAAATATATTATTTTAATAATATATTAACGGTGATATTTTTACAACGAATGTGGGATATATGAGTATACGAGGAGGAAGAGTATTTTTGTTGCAATAAATGTTTAAAACATGTTAAACATGTCGGTGGACCCCATTTATTGACCTGAAATTTGATTATACCTGTAAAATTGTCCGTTTGTGGATTTTGGTCAATTTCTATTTGGAATTTGGAAAAACTTCTTCTGCAAAGTTGTAGAGAATTGAAATTCTATAAAAACTTGCGAGATTCAATTTTCTGATGAAAGGGCTATTTATTATGAATTATTGAAGTTCCGAAGTTCCGAAATAATTGATTTTTGGGAGTTTAAAATATTTTTTGTAAGAAAAACGTTTTTTGTTGTAATTGAGTGGCTCACATGTGTTATAAATGATCTGAAATCAGATTTCTAAGGTGGGCTTGAATATTTTTAAGAAATATTATTATTTTATTAAATTTTCGCTTTGGTATTCTAAAGATTTTCCTATAAATAGGTGCTTAGGTTAGAATTGAAAATCACACCGTAAATCAAGTTTTTCTCTCTATATTATCGAAGCGTATTCTTATGAGTATTTTGAGTATACTTTGAGTATTGCTAGATCGGCAAGTTCCTTCAAAGACTATACCCTAGATTCTAGCTAGTAAGTCTCGATCTTCGAGGTAAGAGATATTATTTTTTTTTCAGAATGATATTATTTCTTCAATATCATTATCTTTGAAATGTTGATCTGAAGTTTTTATCAAATTTGGAACTTTTTCATGTCTGGGTTACTATTCATGGGTTACTATTCATGAGTTACTTATTCACGAAGTTACTTATTCATGAGTTACTTATTCACGAAGTTACTATTCACAGTACTATTCATGAAGCGTGAAGATGTTTTTGTGGAATTTCTATCTTTTGGTGTCTGAGTTACTATTCACGATACGGCACTATATTCCGATATCTGCATCTTATTCAATCGAAAAATAAAATTTCTTCTTTTCGTCTCAAAACATCTATTCGGATACTAACTCGATCAGATCCATGTTTTGATCATTCTTGAATTTTACACCACTATGATTATTTTTGAGGTATTTTGGACGTGGATAAAACCAAGTACGAATCCTTAATCCTTAATCCTTGTCATTTTGTTTCCTTTGGATTCGTTTCTTTAAAAAATATTTTTCATCATCCTCGGTCTTAAATGATGATATTATGGAATATCTTTGGCCCAGTAAAAAAGATGAATGATTTCTTAAGAATATCTTTGGCCGTAGTGCAAAGATGAATGATTTCTGAATAATATCTTTGGCCCGTAGTGCAAAAAGATGAACAAGTGTTTAAATGAATATGACTTAATCGATGAATATCTTTGGCCCAGTAGTCAAAGATGAATATTTGATTCCAGATGTATATTGATTGATGTTGAGGGGATAAAAGATAGACGATGAACTTTTAAATTCATACATAGAAGATAGTAGTTTGCATTCTCTACTTAACTCTTCTAATGAATTATTATTTTCTGCGAATATTGATTTAAAATTTGTCATCTATCAGATTCTATTAGATTTTTCCTCGTTCAAGACTAACGATAATTTGTTGTATATTATCTTAGTCATAATATTCTTTATCGAGCTAGTTGAGCTCACCCTTTTCCTTTTTGTTCCATTTTTCTCGTGGAGGCTAGAATATAAGCGAGTACTTAGTCTGGGGTATGGAATGAAGGTTTTAGAAAGGATTGTTTAGTAGTCCTCACCATTTTTGTAAAATAATGTATCAATAAATGTGATGAGGATTTATTTGAGTATAGATATTATCTGTAAGATAATATTTGTATTCAAACTCACAGTTTATTGTTGTAATAATAAAGTTGTAGTTGTTTCGTACCATGTATCGACAACTCGTAATCAGTGATGTATACCTATTTTGGGGCGCCACAAATATGATCACATCCTTAGTGCTTGGGTTAAGCACTTTAAGATGTTTTTCACCGACTCATAGTGAACTTCTCCGAATATGACCGATCAACATCAGGTCTGACATTTCATTGCATACATGATTGTTACTCATGCGACCTCTCTTTCGTGAGTCTGTGGGGACTATTAAGAGAGATACACTCCACGGCTCATCAAGATGAGACATCTCTTGAGTTTGCCATGCTAAACGACTTTAGCATCAAATGAATATACGTTCTTTGGGTTAAGTCGAGCATCCTCTTAAATCTATCTATATAGATTTATATCCCCAACTAAGATACTCTTCCAAATCATTCATGGAGGAATGTTTAGACAACTTTATCATTACATCGATTGTAGCATTAGTATGTCATTCCTTATCCGTAGTATATCAACATATAATATTAAGAATGTCACGACGCCCCATCTCGACCCTTTTTCATACACACTAGAACTCTTACCTCATCGTATGTAACTCGGATCATCATCTTCTATGATGCATACCTCATCATCATCATCCATGATGAATCCATACCTCCTAGGTATCTTGAGATTATTCAGCATTTACGATTCTATTTGTGGTACAATAGTATATCTATAGGTTCCTCTTATTTGATTTATAGTGTTTTGTGGTTCTTGAACTCTTCAAGATCTATTATCCTCCCACTAGCTCTTTCAATGATAAACACCTTTATCTTAGTAAGGCGTGTGTGTTTTGCAACAAACACCTTTTGCTAAGTAGGATTATAGAACATATACCCTAAACTTACTTTAGGATGTCCCACAAATCGACACTTATAAAATCTTGTCCCAAGCTTATCCTTTGAAACCTTTTCACATAAGTTCGACAACCCCTTATCTTAACATACTTAAGATTAGGAATCCTCCCCGTCCATAACTTTTATGGAGTCTTGGGGGCCTCGATTTTGAGGTTACCTTTTCATAGATATATGCACCATTTCTAGGACATGATCCTGAAGGATATGGAATGTCGGTAAAATCATTATGGACCGTACCATGTCCAACAAGGTATGATTTTTCCTTTCGGATACATCAATCAATTATCACAGACGAGGATGTGTCCATTATGAGAAAACCATTTGAGATGATCCGAAACTTATTGCACAAGTATTTATTCCTCGATCTAATCAAAAATCTTAATACATTGCCAATTTGTTTCACTTTCAATTCTTTGAACCTTTCAAATAATTCACACTTCAGATTTCAACAAATACATACATTCAACTCTTTGAATGATCATCTCCTTTTCTTATACTAGTTTGTTCAATTTACAAAATATTTTTTTTCACGTAAGTCAAGTATACAAAATCTATTAAGTAATATTTCATTCTATACAAAACATTATTATTATAAATAGAACAACAATTGTTCTTAAATATAATACCAAAGATTTCATTGTCCAACAATAAAATGGAAATAATGTTTTCAACGAGAACTATAATACAATAACAACTTATCGACTTAATAGATTTGGCTCAGTAAGCGATGTTAAACTATAAGTTTCATGGCTAATGTTGCAAGAAACGGAGATTCAACAATGATGGAAAGACGCCAAGACCAAAGACCCATTGTTAAGGAAGGAGAAAGACCACCTATCATATGCTTCAAATGCGGAGGAGAGGACACATCATCAAATGCGCCATGCCAGTCAAAAGCATGTTATAATTATGGAAGAAAAGTCACTTAGCTCGATTTTGTTGCCATCAAGACAAATTCAACTAGGATGGAGGCACCAAAGGCCATCCCGTAAAATTCAAAACCCAGAAGTGCAAGTGGAGAAAGCGTTTGTTGTGACCTCCCAAAGAGCAAAGGAATGAATGAGGTCATCACGGGTAAGTTTATCATAAACTCTAATGAAGTCTATACTTTATTTGATACCGGTTTACCCATTCTTTTATTTCTCCTACTTGCACTCATTGATTAAATTTGACCAGGAGAAATTAGACTTTGACTTATCTCGTGGAAACTCCGTTGGGAGAAACCTTCATTACATCCATCGCTTATAAGTCTTGTTTGGTTCAAATTCCTGCACTCTCACATTACTCGGTCGATCTTATTTCATTAAAATAGTTCAGATTTGACGCGATTCTGTGGATTGATTGGTTAACTACTTATCATGCAAAAATTGATTGTTTTCGTAAGGTTGTTAGCTTTCATATTCCTAATCAACCTATTATGCTTAATTCAAACGACCAAACCATTAAAATCAATCACGGCCATCTCAAGCCATAAAGCTATTCGCTTATTGAAAAACGGATGTCAAGCTTTCTTAGCTCGTATCACAGATTTAAACAAAAATACGCCGGTTTTGAACGATATTTCTATTGTTAATAAATTTCCGACGATTCCCTCAAGAACTTCCCCGCCTACCCCCAAAGGTGAGACCCTGATTTTATTAATAAAGATTTAAATTTTGTCGAAATAATTTTTAATATTATGGTGTGAATTTGAGATAATATTATAGTTGTGGGTAGTATTTATAAATTTTGCAAAGTATGCAAGTGGTTATATTATATTCGATTGCCTGGGGAATATTCGGTTTAGCAGGGAATATTCGTACAACTACTCAATCATTGGTGGACCCCAATAATGTAATTATTGTCGGATCGAGAAAACGACAAAAATATTTTATTAAAATAATCTATGAAGTTTTACTGTAGTGGTTATTGTTGAACTACTTCGGTAGTAAAAGTACGAAGAATACGTGGTGGTTGCATAAGAATAATACCAGATTGATTATTGATGTTTATGTGAGAAGTCACTCGGTTTGATTCCATTATCATTTATTAATAATATGAATTATTATAGCGATAATGACGCTTTTGTTTTATTCAGTATTATTAACGTAATAAAAATGTAAACATCTTTTATATAAAATAGAATACTTTATTAAAGTTATTCTATAAATAGAATATATTATATTTTATTATGCATAGTGTTGCATAGTGTTTTGCAGATAGTATTGCATAATAGTGTGTTGCATAGTAAAATGTTTTTATATAAATAAAATATATTATATTTTATTTAAAAGATTTTTCTTTAAATATGGACCATCGATTAAAGTAAATCAATCTGGACCGATTCATGGATTAGTTACTTACGCATTCCATTTTCAGATAAAATAAGCTCAATCCTTCATTATTTTCTTACTTAATTCATTGAAACTCTAGAGAGAGAAATTATAGAGAGGTTTATAGAGAGAAAATTATAGAAAAAGAAGAAGATATTCGCTACTTCACTACTTCTATATTCAGGTTCTTTTTACTACGGTAAGGGTGTTATTCTTTCTTGAAGAGAACTTCGTTATTCCATTCATTATCATTACGTTGAATAACTTTGTAAAAGTGGCATACCCTATACATAACTTTGATCACGCCAGATACCCTATACTTGGTGAAATCCTTATGTTATTCCATTGCTTATTATTCTGTTGAATAACTCGATATACGGGTTTACCCTATACTTGGTGACATTCTTCTATTATTCGTTGGAACATCACATGTGTGTGTTTTAATGGGACCGGTTCCGCCTTCTTTATCATTCTCGTTGGAATATCCTATCTCGTGTGTTTTACACCGGATCCGGTTCCATCTTTATTATTCTCATTGGAACATCCCGTAGGTGTGAATTTCACCCGACCGGTTCCGTTATTATTATTCTCGTTGAATAACTCGCTTACATCGCAAGCACCGCATTTACGGTGATTTCTTTTGTTATTCCATTCTTTATTATACCCACTTGGTTAAAACTTTGACTTTATACTCCATGAAATTAGTAGAATATCCTCGATATTTGCGTTTCATCCAAAGATCTTTTCATGGAAATATTCTTCCGATCATTATTGAATTTTACTCTACTAAACAAAGATCATGTTGACAATTTGGACGTTAATAAGTCATGGATTAAATAATTCTTAAACTTGTTTTATTGAATTACTATGTCATTGTCATCATCCTCATGTTATATTATGTTATCTTTGGCTTACGCAAGCATAGATGAACTTAGTATGATTATGACCGAGGATCATTCTAAGATAATCATGACTTGATATAAATGATGTGACAAAAGTCCTCAAAGTGGCTCGTAATGCGTTGATGGATAGTTTTGGTATGATTATGACCGGTGGTGATTTAAGTATAGTCATGACCATTGATAATTTGATGAAAATCCTTGACCGTAGTGGTACGGGGATGATTAGATGTGGTGGTTTATTATTGTTTAGTCTCAAATGATAAAAATTGATGAAAACCTTTTAAAACCTAAAAGATAGTAGACTTTATTCTCTACTTGACTCTTTTAATGGATTGTTTATTCCACCGCAGCTTAAACTGGTTGTCTATTATATTTTATCGGTTTAACATTGTTGAAGGCTAATGATAATTTATTCGCATTATCTTAGTCATAATATTTCATCTTGGGCTAGTTGAGCTCACCTTTCTTTCACCGTTTCTTCGTGAAATGAGAACATAATTTGGGATGAGTCTGGAACGGTAAGTAATGGTCCAAAGGATAGCATTAGTAGTCCTCACTATTCTCGTGAAATAGTGTGATAATAGTTGTAATGAGGACTCCTTTTGAGTTTGTATAATATCTAGTAGACAATATTTGTATTCAAACTCACGCTTTTTGTTGTATTGTACTGCACAGCTTATATTAGTAAGTTGTATTTGAATTTATGTACCATGTAAGTGGCGACCCAAGATGGGTGACGATACCTAATTTTGGGGCGCCACACAACAGTATCAAAGCTTAGGGATATGATCCTCGGCCAAGAGGTGAGAATAGTACTAGGAGGGGAGAGACGGGAATACCTTCGCTAGAATGACCTACCTAAGTTTATGTGCTATTTTATTGGTCGGTCATGTAATATAGGGATAATTTGTTACATGTCAATTAACCCTTGTTTTGTGACAAAGATGTTTGAGAATGGCATCTGAAAATCTTTGAGATAAGCAATGAAGCACATGAGAGTGTTGATTCAAATTTCAAACAAAAGGTAACGACCAACAACACGACATAATAATCATATGGTGGCAACGGCCATCGTAACAATGATAACCATCGGGGAAATTATCATGCTAAGAATGGTAACCACTTGATTGGTAATCATGGCAAAGATAATAAGTGGAAATTTCAAGAAGAGAAGGTCATTTAGCTCGATTTTGTCATATAGTGAAGTCAAGTCCATTTGGGATAAGTGGCACCAAAGGCGGATACGGACAAAACAAAGTCGGTGGTTTCGTGAAGAGCGTTTTCGTGACTTTCAAAAGTGGGTAACCCGAACGAAGTTATACTCACGGGTTAGTTAATTATAAATTCTTGCTAAGTCTATACCTTATTAGAATCTGGGTTCTACCCATTCTTTTATCTCTCTTGCTTATGCTCAACGCTTAAATTTGACTCAGGAGAAATTAGACTTTGATTTATCTATTGAAACTTCGTTGGGAGAAACCTTCGTTACTCCAACTGCTTAATCTTGTTGTTTCAAATAAACACTTTCACGTTAATTTCGTCGATCTTATCTCTTTGAAAATACTTGCCTTTGAGGTAATTTTGAAAACGATTGATTAACTACTCATTATTCTTTTTGTAAGGTTGTTAGCTTTCATATTCCTAACCAACCTGTTATACTTAATTCAAAGTAACCAAATCCTAAAGTTAATCACCGTTATATCAAGCCATAAGTAAAGAGCCCGATCCTTTCGTTGTTGACTTTCCTGTGGAATGCACCAAGCGGACTTTCAGAGGCGACGTCGTGATCAAGATGGCAAGTTGATAGGTATCATTGTGAGGTCTTATCCAGTTAAGGGATGAAAAGTCACAATTGGTATTAATCGATGTCTTATCCAAGTCTTGGGACGAAAGTAATGCTTTGAATGATATTTCTATCATTAATAAATTTCTTGGCGTATTCTTGAAGACTTCCTAGCTCGCCCCTAGAGCGTGAAATCGAATTTTGTATTGACCCCAAAGACAAAACCCATTTCTTAAAACCTCAAATATTTCTTCAACTAAAATGAACAGTTTACGTGGTTTATGATGAAAGTCATAATAAAAGCATTGTACTAATGAAAATCATGGGTATTCGTGGTATTAGTAAGTTTTATGATGAGTTATGTTGGTTAGTATGTAAAAACATGAAAGTTTCTTAAAAATCACAAAGAGTTGAAAATCAGATTTTGGTGAAAAACGTAACATGAAATTCAATTGACCATATCTCTTATTATATTTTGAATTTTTGAGTGTGGTCAAGTCCTAGAGTTAGATCTATGAGTTACCTAACTAATCCAAGTGGAATTACTGGAAAAGGTGTTGTAGATTTTTGTGTGGACTGATTTTAGCAAAGGAGGCCAAAGATGTAAATTTCGAAAATGCTACTGTCCAGAAACTTTAAGGGGCTGTTTCGGCCACTTAAATTATGAGAAAAATTCTGACCTTTTGGGACATGAAAGTATATGGTATAAAGTACCTCCTGTCCAAAAATGAGCTCATTCTGACTTAAAATGAGCAAGTTATGACTATTTCAATATTTAGGTTTTTCCGAATGAAAAATGCTATAACCAAGTTCTATAACTCTCGATGACCATGAAATTTAAACTGGAAGCTCACGTTAACATGTGTAAGGTACTGCCAAGATTTGGGAATTTTTGGAGTTAAACTTGAGGTAGCTAATTTCTTAAGGAATTAAGTGGAAATTGATTTTTGAAAAATAGTAAATGAATTTTAAAAATTCCAGAGAAAATATATTTTCATTATGGGACTATATTATGCTAAATCCTTAAAAGAAATATTTTGGGACTGATTTGGTATTTTTCATGAAAATAGTTTAGTTACTGAACATATGAGTTAAATATGTTATGTGAAGTAACAAAGTTGAAAATAGGATTTTATGGCTAAAGAATCCTATATAGTAGTATATGCATATTTTTTTTGATGAGGATTTGATAATTGGTGATGATATTTTATGAGTATGGCATTTTGAATGATTAAATGCATTATATGGTAAAGCGTAAACAATTGAGATAAATTGTTTATAAATTTAAGAATCGATTAAAATATTATTATAATATTAATGTTATTAGATTATGAGATTATTAAGTGATTGATAACATGGGGATATTCTTGAATCCTCGGATAAATTATATTATAAATGTTTAATATTTATCCTTTATCTCATTCGATTGATTCTTTATATCATTATCCTCACGCTTATATTACGTTGAAAGTCATCTCGCGTATCAGTAGTAGCAGAGATGGACTTGGTATGATTATGACTGTGGATTGTTCGGTATAATCATAATCGTAAATGAATACACGATTATCTTTGGTAGTAGTGCATGGATAATTGTGGTCGTGATACTAATGAATACACGATTATCTTTGGTCAGTAGTAGTGCATGGATAATTGTGGTCGTGATACTAATGAATACACGATTATCTTCGCCGTAGTAGTGCATGGATAATTTGTGGTCGTGATACTAATGAATACACGATTATCTTTCGCCATTGTGATACTAATGAATACACAGTTATCTTTTGGTAGTAGGCATGGATAATTTGTGGTCGTGATACTAATGAATACACGATTATCTTCGGCCAGTAGTGCATGGATAATTTGTGGTCGTGATCTTAATGAATACACAATTATCTTTCGTCGTAGTGCTTGGATAATTTGTGACCGTGATATTAATGAATACACAATTATCTTTCGCCGTAGTGCAATGGATAATTTGTGGTCGTGATACTAATGAATATCCTCGGCCACGTAGTGCGTGGATGATTCGATGATATGGATTAATTATTGAATTTGAGTCTCAAAGAATGAAATATTAATTCTCGGATGTGGTAAAAGTCATCTTTGGTAGTAGTGCATTGATAGACTTGGTATGATTATGACCAAGGATTATTCGGATAATCACGATCAGATTGAAAAACACGAATATCCTTGGCCGATTGGTGCATGGATAATTCGTGGTCGTGATACTATTAAGTCGCGTCTCAAAGATTATTGGTTTTACTGAGCTTGTATATCTTTAACCAGTAGTGCAAAAGATGAATTGTTAATGAATAAATTTTGGCGATTTCAAAGATGAATTTAATATTTTTAAACGATAAAGGTATTCAAGGTATCCTCATCTCTTTATCATACTGTGTATCGCATACTCTAATTTCGAGGGCTTAAATTCCATAAGGAGGGAGATGTGAGACCCAGATTTTATTAATAAAGATTTAAATTTTGTCGAAATAATTTTTAATATTATGGTGTGAATTTGAGATAATATTATAGTTGTGGGTAGTATTTATAAATTTTGCAAAGTATGCAAGTGGTTATATTATATTCGATTGGTGGGGAATATTAGGTTTAGCAGGAATATTCGTATAAACAGCTCAATCATTGGTGGACCCCACAATGTAATTATTGTTTGATTGAGAAAACAACAAAAATATTTTATTAAAATAACGGCGGAAGTTTTACTGCGTGGTTACCGTTGAACTACTCAGTAGTAAAAGATAAAGAATAACACGTGTGGTTGCACAAGAATAATACCGGTATTGATTATCGATGCTTATGTGAGAAGTCACCGGTTTGATTCCATTATCACGATTAATAATATGAATTATTATAGCGATAATGACGCTTTTGTTTTATTCAGATTATTAACGTAATAAAACGAAACATCTTTTATATAAAATAGAATACTTTATTAAAGTTATTTTATAAATAATATATTATATTTTATTATGCATAGTGTTGCATAGTGTTTTGCATAAGATTGCATAGTGTGTTGCATAGTAAAATGTTTTTATATAAATAGAATATATTATATTTTATTTAAAAGATTTTTCTTTTAAATATGGACCGCCGATTAAAGTAAATCAACTGGACTGCTCATGGATTAGTTACTTATGCATTCCATTTTCCTATAAATAAGCTCATTCCTTCATTATTTTCTACGTAATTCATCAAACTCAGAGAGAGAAATTATAGTAGAGAAGTTTATAGAGAGAAGATTATAGAAAGAAGAAGAGTATTCGCTACTTCACTACTTCTATATTCGGTTCTTTTTTACGGTAGTAGTGGTGTTATTCTTTCTTCTTCGAAGAGAACTTCATTATTCCATTCATTATCATTCCATTGGAATAACTCCGTAAAAGTGGCATACCCTATATATAACCTCAGATACGCAGATACCCTATACTTGGTGAAATCCTTATGTTATTCCATTGCTTATTATTCTCATTGAATAACTCAGATATACGGTTTACCCTATACTTGGTGACATTCTTCTATTATTCCGGTTGGAACATCCTCGTTTACATGTGTTTTACTGGGACCGGTTCCGTCTTTTATCATTCTCATTGGAATATCCTATCCGTGTGTTTTACACCGGATCCGGTTCCATCTTTATTATTCTCGTTGAACATCCCGCTTGGTGTGAATTTCACCGACCGGTTCCGTTATTATTATTCGTTGAATAACTCGCTCATGCTAAGCAACCGCATGCATGGTGATTTCTTTTGTTATTCCATTCTTTATTATACCCACTTGGTTAAAACTTTGACTTCTATACTCCATGAAATTAGTAGAATATCCTCGATATTTGCGTTTCATCCAAAGATCTTTTCATGGAAATATTCTTCCGATCATTATTGAATTTTACTCTACGAAAAAAAGATCATGTTGACAATTTGGACGTTAATAAGTCATGGATTAAATAATTCTTGAACTTGTTTTATTGAATTACTATGTCATTGTCATCATCCTCATGTTATATTATGTTATCTTTGGCTTACATGCATAGATGAACTTAGTATGATTATGACCGAGGATCATTCGGTATAATCACGACTTGATATAAATGATGTGACAAAAGTCCTCGGTGGCACGTGAATGCAATGATGGATAGTTTTTGGTATGATTATGACCCGTGGTGATTCTAAGATAGTCATGACCATTGATAATTTGATGAAAATCCTCGACCGTGGTATGTGGATGATTAGATGTGGTGGTTTATTATTGTCGAGTCTCGGTGATAAAAATTGATGAAAACCTTTTAAAACCTAAAAGATAGTAGACTTTATTCTCTACTTGACTCTTTTAATGGATTGCTTATTATTCACCGCAGCTTAAACCGGGTTGTCTATTATATTTTATCGGTTTAACATCGTCAAGGCTAATGATAATTTATTTTGCATTATCTTAGTCATAATATTTCTTATTGGGCTAGTTGAGCTCACCTTTTCTTTCACTGCGTTTCTTCGTGAAATGAGAACATATAATTGGGGATTTAGTCGGGAACGTAAGTAATGGTCCAGAGGATAAGATTAGTAGTCCTCACTATTCTATGAAATAGTGTGATAATAGTTGTAATGAGGACTCCTTTCGAGTTTGTATAATATCTAGTAGACAATATTTGTATTCAAACTCACGATTTTTGTCGATTGCATACAGCAGCTTATATTAAGTAAGTTGTATTTGAATTTATGTACCATGTAAGTGGCGACCCAAGATGGGTGTGACGATACCTAATTTTGGGGGGCGTCACACCAGAGCGTGAAATTGAATTTTATATCGACCTTGAACCCCGATACAAAACCTATTTCCAAAGCCTCATATCGAATGGCTCCTATTAAACTTCGTGGAGTTAAAGACCCAACCGCAGGAATTGTTAGACATTGGCTTTATTCGCCCCAAGTACTTCTCCTTGGGGTGCTCTGCTCTATTCGTGAAGAAAGAAAGATGGGAGTATGCGACTTTGTATTGATTATCGGGAGTTGAATCATGTCACCATCAAAAATAGGTATCCATTGCCACGTATTGATGACTGTTTGACCAATTGCAAGGAGCCAAATTCTTTTCAAAGATTGATCTTCGTTAGGATATCACCAATTGAAGATTAGAACCACCGACATTCCAAAGACGGTTTTCGTAACTCCCCAGACGGCATTATGAATTCCTAGTCATGTCCTTTGGATTGACTAATGCTCCCGCCGCCTTCATAGATATGATGAACCAGAAAGTATTCAAGGAATATTTAGATCACTTTGTGGTCGTCTTTATTGATGACATCCTTATTTATTCCAAAAGCCGTGAAGATCATGAAAGCAACACTTGAGGTCGACACTCCAAAAGCTTCGTGAATATAAGCTTTATGCCAAGTTGAAGAAATGTGAGTTCGTTGAAGAAGTAGCATTCCTTGGGCACGTGGTATCAAGTCATGGAATATCCGCTGACCCAAAGAAAGATTGAAGCTATTCAAAACCGGGAACAACCTAAATTAGTGACCAAGTCACGTAGCTTTTCTTGCTTAATTTGGTTATTATCGGAGATTCGTGGAAGGATTTTCTAATCGCTACTCCATCGACTCAAATTTGACTTTGAAAGATATAAAGTTCGGTTGGAGCGAAGAATGTGAGAAGAGTTTTCAAGAACTCAAGAGAGACTTATTTCAAAGACTGCTCGACAATACCATCCGCTCGGAGAGGATTTGTCATCTACAAGTGATGCTTGAGCAAAAGGGTTGGGATGTGTTCTTATGCAACATGGAAAAGTTATAGCTTATGCCTCATGACAACTCAAAGAATATGAGAGGAATTATCCTACTCATGATCTAGAGTTAGCAAATGTTGTCTTTTGCACTTAAAATTTGGAGGCATTACTTGTATGGGGAGAAAGTGGAGATCTTTACGGATCATAAAAGCCTCAAATATTTCTTCACTCAAAAGGAACTCAACATGCGACAACGATGTTGGCTTGAATCATTGAAAGATTATGATCATACCATCCAATACCATCCTCGAAAAGCGAACGTGGTAGACGATCGAGTGAGTAGAAAATTATATGCAAGTACGAGTGCGATATTGTCAACGCAAAGGCCCATTTTGTGTGACTTGCAAAGGATGGAGATAGAGTTAAAGACTCTGTGGATGCATGTGATGATAGCGAGTATCTGAGTAGAACCGACTTTAATCGATAAAGTTAAAGTCGCTTTCAATCTATGCACTGGAGCCGATGCGCGATGAGGAAGAAAGTGCAAGAAGGTGCTATCGCCAAGCAAGAATCGATGAAGAAGGAATACTTGAGTCAACTCGCACTTTTGTGTTCCTAACGACCTTGATTTAAAGTATAATATCATGATGGAGGCGCACAACACACCATTTACAATCCATCTCGGGAGTACCAAATGTATCATGATATTCGCCATACATTTTGGTGGAGCAATATGAAGAGAGAGATAAATACTGCTTATCTCAAGGTGTCTAACTTGTCAACGAAGTTAAAGCGGAGCATCAAGTACCAAAAGGTCCATTGCAACCACTTGAAATTCCGGAATGGAAGTGGGAGCACATTACCATGGATTTCATTACCGGCCTTCCTAAGGTTTCTCAAGGCATTGATGCGATATGGGTCATTGTTGATAGATTGACCAAGTCCGCTTCATTTCTTACCGACACGAGAAACTTATACACTTGAACGCCTTGCTCAAATGTACATAAACGAGATTGTAAGATCGCATGGTATGCTGGGGTATCCATAGTTTTCGATCGAGACCCAAGATTCATTTCACGATTTTGGGTTAGTTTGTAAAAAGCTATGGGCACAGACTTACGATTTAGCTCTCAGATATCATCCTCGGACGGACGGACAATGGAGAGGACTATTCAAACTCTTGAAGATCTATTAAGACTCGTGTCCTTGATTTCAAGGGAGTTGGGACAAGTTCTTACCATTGGTGGAGTTTTCCTATAACAACAAAGTTATCAAGCAAGTATTGGCATGGCTCCATTCAAGCATTGTATGGAAGAAAGTGTCGCTTCAAAGATGCCGGGATGAGGTGGGTGAAGCAACGTTGTTGGGACCGGAGTTGGTACGTATGACTACTAAAAGATTCAAAAGATCCGACAACGATAAAAACCTCACAAAATCGATAAAAAGAGTTATCTGCCGATCTTCATCGAAAGGACGTGGAATTAGATATAGGAGATCATGTGTTGTTAAGAGTTGCTCCATGGAAAGGAGTTACAAGATTTGGAAAGAGAGGAAAACTTAATCCTCGATTCATCTGGTCCATTTTAATCCTCGATCGAGTAGGAATCAGGGCTATAGACTCGCTTTTACCACCAAATATGTCTCATGTTCAAAACGCTTTTCCCATATCTATGTTACGTAAATATGTGAAAGACCCGAACCATATTATCGAAAGTTAATTCTGCATTTAAATAATGGAAGATTTGACGTATGTAAGAGGTTCCTGCTCAAATTTTGGATAAGAAGGAACATATTCTACGCTCCAAGGTTATACCTCAAGTCAAAGTTTTGTGGAGGAACCACGATGTTGAGGAAATGACTTGGGAGTTAGAATCAAATGAAATCAAGGTATCCTTACCTCTTCGACATACCAGTATACGCACCCTAATTTCGAGGGCTTAAATTTCATAAGAAGGGAGGTCAGAAGACCCCAAACTTTTATAAATAAAGATGAATTTTTCTATAAATATTATTTTGAATATTATGGAATAAATTTGATATAATGTTATAGTTGTGGGTAATATTTATAAATTTTGCAAAGTATGCAAGTTGTTATAAAATATTCGTTTGGTCTGGGAATATTCTTTTTTGTTAGGAATATTAAGATAACTACTCAATCATTGGTGGACCCCCATAATGTAATTATTGTCGGATCGAGAAAAACGACAAAAAATATTTTATAAAAATAATGGCGGAGGTGTTACCTTTAAAACCGTTGAACTACCCGGTGGTAAAAAGTACAAGAATACGCGTGGTTGATAAGAAGACACACAGATTGATTATTGATGCTTACGTGAGAAGTCACTCACTATGCTCAATTATTCTCACAAGAATTTTGCGATCATATCTCTTATATTATTGAATCAATTATTGTCACAAGATCATCTCGTATAATATGTTATAGTATTAAATCAATAATTGAGATGACAAGTTATAAATGATTAATAATTGTTGAAAGATTAAATATGTGTGATGATGAAAAAAATGATTTGTGGTAAGTTTGATTATTTTATGGGGGCTCATATGTCATCATCTAAGAGTCTCTTTCACAATAGTAATTACCTCTTGTGAATAGTATTTACCTTCATCGATAGTAATTACCTTCACAATAGTAATTACCTTGTGAATAGTATTTATCTTCTTTAATAGTATTTACCTTCGTTAATAGTAATTACCTTTACCAGACGTCGAACCACTTGTCGTTTCACATTACAAAGGCCAAACCACTTTTCTTTTCACATCATTAGTCGTCAAGCCACTTGCCTTTTCACACTAAGCGGTGCTAAGCTAGAAATCTTCTATAAATAGAGGCCTAGGGCTTCATTATTTTCACTTAATTCATTCAAGCTTATAGAGAGAGAAAGTATAGAGAATAAGAGAGAAAGAAGAAGATTTTTTTATTACTAATCGTCAGTAAAGATTCAATCTCCTACCAAATGTAAGGGGTGTTATTCTTTCTTATTCATGAAGAGAATCTGTTGTTATTCCATCGCTTATTATTATGCATTGGAATAACTTTTATAATGCAGTTTACCTATACTTGGTGACATTCTTCTATTATTCTGTTGGAACATCCTGTCTGCATGTGTTTTACAGGACTCGGTTAAAATCTTTTTATTATTACATTGGAACATCCCGTCTCGTGTGTTTTACACCGCACACGGTTAAAATCTTTTTATTATTATTCGTTGGAACATCCTCACATGCATGTTTTTACGGACCGGTTCCGCTTTTTATTATTATTCATTGGAACATCCGCTCGTGTGTTTTACGCTTACGGACTGGTTCCATTCTTTATTATTCTGTTGAACATCCCGCATGCGCGCTTTTACGGGACCGGGTTCCGTTATTTATTATTCTATGGAATAACTTTGCGTCTGCGGTCTATCGCATGCATGGTGATTTCTTTTGTTATTCTATTCTTTATTATACCCAAATGGTTAAAACTTTGACTTCTATACTCCATGAAATTAGTGGAATATCCTCGATATTATTTGCGTTTCATCCCAGTATCTTTTCATGGAAATATTCTTCCGATCATTCTTGAATTTTACTCTACAAAACAAAGATCATGTTGATAATTTGGACGTTAATAATTCTGAATAAAATAATTCTTGAACTTGTTTTATTGAATTCTTATATCATTGTCATCATCCTCATGTTTATATTATGTTGAAAGTCATCTGCGGTTCAGAAAGTGTAGTAGATGGACTTGGTATGATTATGATTTAGAGACTATTCTTGTAATCATGACCGTAATGTTACAAATGATGTGATAAAAATCCTCAATGGTCAGTAGTGCATTGGTGTGCATGATTGTTACGATGATCATGACTATTAATGAATACACAAATATTCTCGCCCGTAGTGCATGAATAATTGTGGTCGTGATACTAAAGAATATCCTCGGCAGTAGAAGCAGGGGGTGATTCGATGATGTGGAATATTTATTAAAGTCGAGTCTCATTTATAACAATGATGAAAACCTTTTAAAACCTAAAAGATAGTAGACTTTATTTTCTACTTGACTCTTTTAATGGATTGCTTATTCACCGCAGCTTAAACCGGGTTATCTATTGTATTTTATCGTTTAACATTGTTGAAGACTATTGATAATTTATTCTCGCATTATCTTAGTCATAATATTTCTTACTAGGCTAGTTGAGCTCACCCTTTCTTTCACCGTTTCTTCGTGAAATGAGAAATATAGCCGGGACGAGTCTGGGAAACGAGTGATGGTCCGAAGATAAGATTAGTAGTCCTCACTATTCTCGTGAAATAGTGTGATAATAATTAATGAGGATTTTTTTTTTGAGTTTGTATAATATCTAGTAGATTTATATTTGTATTTAAACTCACGGTTTATATCGTATTGCACACTTATGCTTATGTTAATAAGTTGTATTTAAATTACGTACCATGTAAGTGGCGCACCCAAGATGGGGTGATGTATACCTAATTTTGGGGGCGGCCAGTTTGGTATCGAGCTTAGGTATGATCCCCGGCTAAGATGTGAGAATAAGATTAGGAGGAGAGAGACGGGAATACCGTTAGGTTTGTAATATTCATGAACGCAATCAAATTGCATAAAAGTGCTAAACGTGTAAAATCGAGTTTAAAAATTTACAAACCATAAACCCGGATCACCCTTTATGCACAATTATTAATTAAACGAAAAGATAAAGAATAAAATCTTACCCTTGAAGATCGAAGCTTCCTCACAAGTTCACCTCCAAATCCTTTTCGCTCAACTTGAATCCACGGGTTTGGTTCCTTCCTTTGATCAACGTTAGCCACCCAAGTGTTTGGCCTCAGAGGTGATCCACCAAGAAAGAAAAAGATTCAAGAAGATGGGGTATCGCTCAAACCCTAGTTTTTTCTATCTCAGATAGAAAAAAGGGGCGTCTTCTCCCAACTATTGGAATTACGATGTTGTAAAAGTCAACAACCCTTCACCCATAATAAGACTCCTCTTATTTATAGATGTGGGCAACCCACCTTAACAATTAAGGAATTGGGTTTTATTTAATTAATTAAATTCTTTTAATTAATTAAGCTCCCTAATCTTATTAGGGATAATTAATTAAACTCCTTTAACTAATTTTTCCTCCTAATCCTATTAGGAATAAATGAGAGTATTTTATATTAAATTAATTCCTAAACTCTTTAGAAATTAAAATAATAATAATTGTAATAATATTAATAAGACTCCTCTTATTAATTTATATTTAATATTTCTAAAATATTAAATAATAAATATTAAGCTATTTAATTTATTATATCACCATAGATTAAATTAAATATACTTAACATATTATTACGATTATGCCATTAACTTCTTAAATAAATATTCTTCCTTTTATGGTGTGACCCTTTAGGTTCTCCATATTAAAATAGGTTGTGAATAAATCAATTAAAACAATTCTAATCTTATTTAAATAAATAAATTAAACAATTAATTTATTTAAATAAATAATATTTATTCTACAATAAGGATAAGCCTCCCAATGATCAACGACTTTCCGGATAATATTGATTTCAACATTAATCATTAAAGAACCTTTGAGTAAATAGTTAAAATGACAATTCAATCCTTCCACCATACAATGTCCCAATTAAATATAAGACATGGAATTCTTGTCAAGTCTTATTTTATTTAATTATATGTATTTCGATCCTTAAATGCACAACTCAAATAATGCAAATTAGAAACTCCTTTCTAATTTCATTCGCTTTGCCACCGAGGACTACCGGGTTGTCATTTATCGAATCACATAGGACATTTTCTCTTCTTTATTGAAGTGGTAGATTCTTTATTGATCATACATTATCTCCATGTACAACTTATTATACCCAAGCATATACCCTTTGATATACCCTAAGGGTCTTAAGGAATAAGTCAAAGTATAACTCATCATACACAAGATACTATGATGATCTCAAGTCCAAGGATTACTTGACTACTATCACTACTGAGAATTTCTATTGATGACAGCAAATAAAACTCCATTAGGTATTCCTTAGCGAGCCACGCTCAAATGAACTTATTCTCTAATAAGCACCTACATACTTGCTTTAGTGTCTCCACACAAATGATCATGAGATCAATCATCCTCATCCAATGAAAGCAAGCAACGTATGTACCAATCTATCCGGATTCACTAATCCCCAATTTAGTAATCCAACGATTGGGAACTATTTTAGTTTTAAGCTTTCTAAGAATTTAGATCTCATTAGAATGATCATCATCATTATTCTAAAAGCATTGCTTAAAACTATGGGTTTATCACATATTATAAAACAAAGATCATGTAGATAATTAAAAGCCTTTAATAAATTAATACTTTTTATTAATAAATGAATAAGATTGTTACAAAGTATATGCTTTATCATCAAACATGATTGGCTTTGTGTGCATACTACTTTCAATCTCCCACTTGCACTAAAGCCAAATCATTGTATCTTATACTCTTTTCTTCTCTAAGTGACGATTATCCTGCTTTGTTGGATAAGCTTTAGTTAATGGATATGTAATGTTGTTCATGAGAGTCCACTATCTCTATAGTGATTTCCCATCTTTCAATGATTCTAATAATTAAATGAAAGTGCCACAAACACATGTTTAGATCCAAGATGAGACTTAGAACTATTCCTAGTTTACGTAATGAACTTTTAATCCAAACAATCAACTTGCGACTTCATTTATAGCTATATACTTTGTCTTTATCACTAAAACCAAAGAACTCTTTCTTTGTTTGGAACATTTCCAATTCAACGCTGCACCGCTCATTCACGATAACGCTTTACCTTAAAGTGGATTTTTTCTGTCATCTTGGTATGTCTGAAAAACTTGAGTCCGTTAAGCCCTCTAGTTTTAATTTAGACCAACCATGAATATTGTAAGACCCCGAAATTTTTAAATAAAAAGGAATTTCCTTTATTTATTATTTTGAAATAGTAAGGGTTGATTTGATTAATGTGGATAGTTAAGGGTTAAATACGCAAATATTTCAAAATAAGCAAGTGGTTATAAAATATTCATTATCGTCGGGGAATATTCGTTTGGTCGTGGAATATTCGTACTATCGGGGAATATTCGCATTTACTCGGCGCTAAAGCCCATGTGTGGGCCCCATAACGGAAAGCGATTGGATGAAGAAAACGACAAATATAAGTTGTTTTTAAATAACTACAGTAGCGTAGTTACTGAATTATCATTGTTGGAATACCCGGTGGTTAAAACACACTAATACGCATTGTTGAACAAGAAGCATTACCAGTATTGCACCAATTATTGATTCTTACGTAGAAGGCACTACTCAATAATGGTTACTGATAATTATCGCTCAAAGATTTTATTGAGTTAATAATTCACGCGTTGATATTTTATATTCTTGTTGTTTCAATAATTGTCATTACACATTATTTTTCATTATCGAGCAATAATTCATATTATCCGAATAATATTATTAGATAACATTATTGGCAATGTCTAGAAAGTTCATCTAAGGAGAGGTTTGGTCACCTAATTGCGCCAAGAAGAAAAATTCTTATTGGAAAGCCCCCTTCCTCAGGAACCCACTGGTCATCAATATTGTGATTCTCGTAATATTATTTGTGAAAAATTAATTATTGATTTATATGATGAGGAAAATATTGATTTTATGTGGATATAGATGGAGAAAATTTTTAAAATGACAATTGTTGAAAATTAATATTTTATCTTTTTTGATAAAATAATTCATTTAAATATATTATTTTAATAATATATTAACGGTGATATTTTTACAACGAATGTGGGATATATGAGTATCTGAGGAGGAAGAGTATTTTTGTTGCAATAAATGTTTAAAACATGTTAAACATGTCGGTGGACCCCATTTATTGATTTGAAATTTGATTATAATTTTGTAAAATTGTCCGTTTGTGGATTTTGGCCAATTTCTATTTGGAATTTGGAAAAACTTTCTTCTGCAAAGTTGTAGAGAATTGAAATTCTATAAAAACTTCATAGATTCGAATTTTCTGATGAAAGGGCTATTTATTATGAATTATTGAAGTTCAAGCTTCAAATAATTGATTTTGGGAGTTTAAAATATTTTTGTGTAAGAAAAACGTTTTTTGTTGTAATTGAGTGGCTCACATGTGTTATAAATGATCTGAAATCAGATTTCTAAGGTGGGCTTGAATATTTTTAAGAAATATTATTATTTTATTAAATTTTTCGCTTTGGTATTCTAAGCATTTTCTATAAATAGGGTGCTTGGGTTAGAATTGAAAATCACACCGTAAATCAAGTTTTCTCTCTATATTATCGAGCGTATTCTTGTGAGTATTTTGAGTATACTTTGAGTATTGCTAGATCATGCAAGTTCCCTTCAAAGACTATACCGTAGATTCTAGCTGTAAATCTTGATCTTTCGAGGTAAGGGATATTATTTTTTTCAGTAATGATATTATTTCTTCAATATCATTATCTTTGAAATGTTGATCTGAAGTTTTATCAAATTTGGAACTTTTTCATGTGGGGTTACTATTCATGGGTTCTTATTCATGAGTTCTTATTCACGAGTTACTATTCATGAGATTCTTATTCATGAGTTCTTATTCACGAGTACTATTCATGAAGCGTGAAGATGTTTTTGTGGAATTTCTATCTTTTGGTGTTTGAGTTCTTTATTCACGATACTAAGACTATTCACGATATCTGATCTTATTCACCGAAAAATAAAATTTCTTCTTTTTCGTCCAAAACATCTATTCGGATACTAACTCGATTGTATCCATGTTTTGATCATTCTTGAATTTTACACCACTATGATTATTTTTGAGGTATTTTTGGGCGTGGATAAAACCAAGTACTTAATCCTTAATCCTTAATCCTTGTCATTTTGTTTCATTGGATTCGCTTTTAAAAAATATTTTTCATCATCCTCGGTCTTAAATGATGATATTATGGAATATCTTTGGCACATAGTGGCAAAGATGAATGATTTCTTAAGAATATCTTTGGCTCGTGTAGTGCAAAAGATGAATGATTTTGAAGAATATCTTTGGCCCGTAGAAGAAAAGATGAACAGTGTTTAAATGAATATGACTAATCGATGAATATCTTTGGCTGTAGAGTGCAAAGATGAATATTTGATTCCGGATGTATATTGATTGATGTTACAGGATAAAAGATGAGCGATGAACTTTTAAATTCATACATAGAAGATAGTAGTTTGCATTCTCTACTTAACTCTTCTAATGAATTATTATTTCATTGCTAATATTGATTTAAAATTTGTTGTCTATTGTATTCTATTAGATTTTTTTCTGTTGAAGACTAACGATAATTTGTTGTATATTATCTTAGTCATAATATTCTTTTCTTGAGCTAGTTGAGCTCACCCTTTTCCTTTTTGTTCCATTTTTCTCGTGGAGGCGAGAATATAAGCGATGCTTAGTGTGGGGTATGGAATGAAGGTTTTAGAAAGGATTGTTTAGTAGTCCTCACCATTTTTGTAAAATAATGTATCAATAAATGTGATGAGGATTTATTTGAGTATAGATATTATGCAGAAGATAATATTTGTATTCAAACTCACGCTTTTCTTGTTGTAATAATAAAGTTGTAGTTGTTTTCGTACTCATGTATTGACAACTCGAATAGGTGATGTATACCTATTTTGGGGGCGTCACGGTTGGTATCGAGCTTAGGGATATGATCTCCTGGCGGAGATCGGGGAATAGAACTAGGAGGAGAGACGAGTAAATCCTTCGCTAGTGTGTCCTACCTAAGCTTATTTGTTAGTTGGTCAAGATATAGGGATATTATGTGATATATTGATTTCCTTAATTAACCCTTGTTTTACGGCAAGATTTGATAATGTCGATTGAGAATATTAACAATGGAAATGAGACCGTGGAGATGCCTCAGACTCACCAACGAGGAGAACGTGCAACAGTGACAATGTTCCTCCCGTGAACAACACCATTGAGCGATGATAAACGAGGGATGTTTAGAAGTTTTTTGCGGTTTATGCAAAATCGCACGAGGAGACTCGTGTTCAAAATCTGAGAGGAAATGATAGCAATTCACGGGTTGTCACGCCAAGCGATTCAAAGAGTTGGGACCACGAATTTAAGGGAAAGCCAGATCCGATCGCCATGGCGGAAACATGGATCAAGCAAATTACCAAGATATTCGATGTCTTGGGGTGCACGGAGAACAGAAGGTTCCATTCGCCACCTTTATGTTCCGTGGCGAGCGTATCATCTGGTGGGAGTCTCGTGAAGCGTACTCCATCCACCATGACTCAAAGATGTCTTGGGAGACGTTTGAAGCTTATTTAATGACAAATACTTTCCTAAAAGTGTTCGTTATATGAAGGAAGTGGAGTTCATCGATTGGAACAAAACAACATGGCGTGTGTCTCAAAGACGAGGCAAAGTTTGCGCGAGTTATCTGTTTGCACCTCATTCGGTGGAGAATGAGGAACATTATGACGCGGATGTTTCTTAGAGGTTTGAAACCCTAAGATACATCAAGATCTCATTTCTCATAAATTTTCTCTTTATTCGGATGTTGTAAATGTGGCTCAATTATTAGAAGCGAGATAACGAGTACTACCAACTGTTGAGGACCACAACCAGGATCGTATCGGAGATAGCGGTCAGCAATGAATAATGATAACTGCGGAGAAAGAAACAGACGGACAAAATGGTAACCACTCGGTGGTAATCATGGCCATGAAAATAGAAGAAGCGGAAGTCGGGGAGGAGATTTTAAAAGAGGAGATTTAATAACGACTATGTGAAGATGGCGGTCTTGCAAAGAATCGGTTCTAAGGGAGGAGAACGACCACCCATTATATGCTACAAATGCGAAAAGAGGGACATATCACCCAAACCGCCCACAACAGTTCAAGGTATGCTATAATTGTGGAAAGGAAGGACATATCGCTTCGAGATTAGACAAAGATGGCGAAACCTAGTTCAATGGGGACGGTGACTCAAAAGATCGTCCCGTAAAAGTCAAAGTCAACGATTCCGGAAGAAGCGTTTGTTGTATTGATGGTCATAATGCGAGAACCCAAACGAGGTGATCACGGGTAAGTTTATTTATAAATTCTTGCGAAGTTTATACCTTACTTGATACCGGCTTTACCCATTCATTTATCTCTCCCGCATGTGCTCAACGTTTAAACTTGACTCTCGGAGAAATTAGACTTTGACCTATCTCGTGGAAACTCCGTTAGGAGAAACTTTCATCACATCCATCGTTTATAAATCTTGTTTGATTCAAGTTGACACCATTACCTTACCATTGACCTTATCTCTTTAAAGATACTTGCTTTTGATGTGATTTTAGGGATTGATTGGTTAACTACTCATCATGCCAAAATTGATTGTTTTCGTAAGGTTGTTAGTTTTCATATTCCTAACCAACTTGACTGTAATTCAATTCAACTAAACCATTAAAATCGATCACCGTCATATCTAATCATAAAGCTATTCGCTTATTAAAAACGGATGTCAAGCTTTCTTAGCCCATGTTATGGATTTGAATAAAGACACGTCAAATTTGAATAATATTCATTGTTATTGACTTTCCGACGATTTCAAGAACTTCCTGGCCTACCCCCGTAGCGTGAAGTGAATTCTTTATTGATCTTGAACCTAGTACAAAGCCCATTTCTAAAACCCCATATCGAATGGCTCCTATTGAACTTCAGAGTTAAAGGTCCAACTACAGGAATTGTTGGACATCGGTTTCATTCGCCCTAAGACATCTCCTCGGGGTGCTCTGTTTTATTTGTAAAGAAGAAAGACGGAGTATGCGACTTTTGTATTGACTATCGGGAATTGAACCATGTCACCATCAAGAATAGGTATCCCTCACCTCGTATTGATGACTTGTTTGACCGATTGCGAGGGGCACAATTCTTTTCAAAATCGATCTTCGATTCGGATATCATCACCAAGATTAGAATCGAGGATATTCCAAAGGCGCGCTTTCAGAACTCGGTATGGGCATTATGAATTCTTAGTCATGTCTTTTGGACTAACTAATGCTCCTGTGGCTTTATGGATATGATGAACCGAGTATTCAAGGAATATTTGGATCAATTCGTTGTTGTCTTTATTGATGACATCCTCATATATTCCAAAAGTGAAGATCATGAGCACCATTTATTTCGGTACTCCAAAGGCTTCGTGAAAACCAACTATATGCCAAATTGAAGAAATGCGAGTTCGGCGAGGAAGTAGCATTCCTTGGGCACGTGGTGTCGAAACATGGAGTATCTGTTGATCCGTGAAGATCAAGCAATACAAAGTTGGGAGCAACCAAGTCTGGTGGATCAAGTACGTAGTTTTTTGGGCTTATTTGGTTATTATCGGAGATTCGTGGAAGGGTTTTCTCGAATCGCTACTCCATTAACTCAAATAACTCTTAAGGATACAAAATTCGCTTGGAGCGAAGAATGCGAGAAAAGTTTCAAGAGCTTAAGAGGAGACTTATTTCGACTGTTCTAACAATACCAATGGTTGGATGGATTTGTTATCTCACAAACGATGCTTCGAGGGCAAAGGGTTAGGATGTGTTCTCATGCAACGTGGGAAAGTCATAGCCTATGCCTCATGACAACTTAAAGAGTATGAGAGGAATTATCCTACTCATGATCTAGAGTTAGCGTAAGCAATTGCGTTTTCCTTGCTAAAAATATGGAGGCACTATCTATATATGGGAGAAAGTGGAGATATATTCGGACCATAAAAGCCTTAAATATTTCTTCACTCAAAAAGAACTCAACATGCGGTAGCGACGTTGGCTCGAGCTATTGAAAGACTACAACCACACTATTCAATACCATCCCGGTAAAAGTTTAACGTGGTAGCCGACGCATTGAGTAGAAGATCATATCGCGGAACGAAAGCGATGATGTCAAGTATACGACAGAGCCAACTTTAATAGAAAAGTTAAGGTTGCTTTCAAGCCACCGAATTCTTTAACCGATGCGTATGAAGAAGAAAGTACAAGAAGGAGCTATTCCTAAGCGAGAATTGATGAAGAAGGAATACTTGAGTCCACTAGACTTTGTGTTCCTAACGACTACGATTTGAAGTACAAGATTATGATGGAGGCACTCAATACGCCATTTGCAATCCATCTCGGAAGTACTAAAATGTATCGTGATCTTCGACATACATTTTGGTGGAACAATATGAAGAGAGAGATTGCAAAGTTTATCTCGATGTGTTTAACTTCAATAACGTGTAAAGGCGGAGCATCTTGTACCTAAAGGGTCCGTTGCAACCACTTGAGATTAGGAATGGAAGTGGGAACACATTACTATGGATTTCGTTACGGGTCTTCCTACGGTTTCTCAAGGCATCAATGCTATTTGGGTTATTGTTGATAGATTAACCAAGTCCGCTCATTTCTTGCCGTCACGGAGACTTATTCCTCGAACGTCCTTGCTAGTGTAATACGTGAATGAGATTGTGAGGTTCCATGGCATGCCGTATCCATAGTTTTGGATCGTGACCCAAGATTCACTTCAAGATTTTGGGTTAGCTTGCAAAAAGCTATGGGCACAGTTTGCGATTTAGTTAAGATACCATCCCCAAACCAGACGGACATTCGAGAAAGGACTATTCAAACTCTTGAAGATCTATTAAGACTACTGTGTCCTAGACTTCAAGGGTAGTTGGGATAAGTATTTACCATTGGTGGAATTCTCCTACAACAACAGCTTATCAGCAAGTATAGGTGTGGCTCCATTCAAGCATTATATGTGTAAGACCCGAATTTTTTTAAATAAAAAGGAATTTCCTTTATTTATTATTTTGAAATAGTAAGGGTTGATTTGATTAATGTGGATAGTTAAGGGTTAAATCACGCAAATATTTCAAAATAAGCAAGTGGTTATAAAATATTCATTGTTGTCGGGGAATATTCGTTTGGTCGTGGAATATTCGTGATCGCTTTCGTGGGAATATTAAATGCGATCGCAACCAGACCATGTGTGGGCCCCATAACTGAAAGCGATTGGATGAAGAAAACGACAAATATAAGTTGTTTTTAAATAACAGGCGTAGTTGTTGCCCTTCGTTGGAATACCCGGTGGTTAAAACACACCAATAATGCGCGTTCAACAAAGAAGATACCAGTATTGCACCAATTATTGATTCTTACGTAAGAAGGCACTACTCAATAATGGTTACGATAATTATTGTTCGATATTTTATTGAGTTAATAATTCTTTGTGTTATATTTTATATTATTGTTGTTTCAATAATTGTCATTACACAAGATCTTTCATTATCGAAGCAATAATTCATATTATCTGAATAATATTATTAGATAACATTATTGGCAATGTCTAGAAAGTTCGCTCAAGGAGAGGTTTGGTCATCTAATTGCGCCAAAGAAGAAGAAATTCTTATTGGAAAGCCCCTCTTCTGGGAGGCTATGCAGTTTGTCAATATTGTGATTCGTAATATTATTTGTGAATAATTAATTATTGATTTATATGATGAGGAAAATATTGATTTTATGTGGATATAGATGGAGAAAATTTTAAAATGACAATTGTTGAAAATTAATATTTTATCTTTTACGATAAAATAATTCATTTAAATATATTATTTTAATAATATATTAACGGTGATATTTTTACAATGAATGTGGGATATATGAGTATATGAGGAGGAAGAGTATTTTGTGGCATTAAATGTTTAACACATGTTTTGTGTGTTGGTGGACACAATTATTCGATAGAAATTTGATTATACTGTAAAATCGCCCGTTTGTGGATTTCGGTCGATTTTTGTTTGGAATTTGGAAAACTTTCTTCTGCAAAGTTGTAGAGAATTGAATTTCCTATAAAAACTCATGAGATTGAATTTTCTGATGAAAGGGCTATTTATTATGAATTATTGAAGTTCAAGCTTCAAATAATTGATTTTTGGGAGTTTAAATTATTTTTGTTAAGAAAAACGTTTTTGTATTTTTTGGACATCATTAACATGTGTGGCTGGTGTTTTGACCAAAAGTAGGGCTAAGGAAAATTTATATAATTATATTAATATTATATTAAATTTTCGCTTTTGGTGTTCTAAGCATTTTCCTATAAATAGGGTGCTTAGGTTTAATTGAAAATCACACCGTAAACTGAAGTTTTCTCTCTATTTCTCTCTCGATATTTTGAGCGTATTCTTGTGAGTATTTTGAGTATACTTTGAGTATTGCTAGATGCGGTGCAAGTTCCTTCAAAGACTATTATCTTAGATTCTAGCTGTAAAATCGATCTTTCGAGGTAAGGATATTATTTTTTTTTGTAATGATATTATTTCTTCAATATCATTATTTCAAATGTTGATCTGAAGTTTTTATCAAATTTGGAACTTTTTCATGTATGGGGTTACTATTCACGAGTTCTTATTCACGAGTTCTTATTCACGAGTTACTTATTCACGAAGTTACTATTCACGAAAGTACTATTCATGTAAGCGTGAAGATGTTTTTGTGGAATTTCTATCTTTTGGTGTTTGAGTTACTATTCACGATATCTAAGACTATTCACGATATCTGACACTATTCACGATATCTGATTATTCATAGAAAAATAAAATTTTTCTTTTCGTCTAAAACATCTATTCGGATACTAACTCGATTGTATCCATGTTTTGATCATTCTTGAATTTTACACCACTATGATTGTTTTTGAGGTATTTTTTGGCGTGGATAAAACCAAGTCACGTAATCCTTAATCCTTAATCCTTGTCATTTTGTTTCACTTTGGATTCGTTTCTTTAAAAATATTTTCATCATCCTCGGTCTTAAATGATGATATTATTGAATATCTTTGGCCCGTAGTGCAAAGATGAATGATTTCTCAAGAATATCTTTGGCTCTGTAGTGCAAAGATGAGCAGTGTTGAGATGAACATGATCGATTGATTAATATCTTTGGCCCAGTAGTGCAAAGATGAACAGTGTTTAAATGAATACATGACCTAATGATGAATATCTTTGGCTCAGTAGTGCAAAGATGAATATTTGATTCGGATGTATATTGATTGATGTTACGAGGATAAAATATTGATGATGGACTGTTAAATTCATAGATTATAGTAGATTTCATTCTCTACGTAACTCTTCTATGAATTATTATTTCATGCGAATATTGATCCGAAACTTGTTGTCATTGTATTCTATCGATTTTTTCCGTTGAAGACTAACGATAATTTGTTGTATATTATCTTAGTCATAATATTCTTTCTTGGGCTAGTTGAGCTCACCCTTTTCCTTGTTGTTCCATTTTTCTTCTCGGGAGGCGAGAATGTAATGAAAGTCTAGCTAGTGGGTATGGAATGAAGATTCTAGAGAGAGTTGTTTAGTAGTCCTCACCATTTTTGTAAAATAATGAATCAATAATGTGATGAGGATTTATTTGAGTATAGATATTGTCTAGAAGATAATATTTGTATTCAAACTCACAGTTTTACTGTTGTAATAATAAAGTTGTAGTTGTTTCTGTACCATGTATTTGGCGACTCAGAATGGGTGTTGTGTATACCTATTTTGGGGGCGTCACAATCACTGCATTACAGGCCACTGAGGACTTTTATCACATCATTTATAACAAGCCATGATTATACCGAATGATCCATTGTCATAATCATACTAAGTTCATCTATGCACGTAAGCCAAAGATAACATAATATAACATGAGGATGATGACAATGACATAATAATTCAATAAAACAAGTTCATTTAATTAATTTATTCAGAACTAATAACGTCCAAATTGTCAACATGATCTTTGCTTTTAGAGAGTAAAATTCAAGAATGATCGGAAGAATATTTCCATGAAAAGATCTTGGATGAAAAGCAAATATCAAGAATATTTTACTAATTTCATGGAGTATAAGTCAAAGTTTTAACTATTTGGGTATAATAAAGAATGGAATAACAAAGGAAATCACCATGCATGCGGTATCAGCATGTAGACAAAAGTTATTCCAGCAGAATAATAATAATGAGAACTGTGTCGGTGAAATTCACACAAGCAGGATGTTCCAACAGAATAATAAAGATGGAACCGGATCCGGTGTAAAACACACAGATAGGATATTCCAATGAATGATAAAGAGGCGGAACCAGTCGGTGTAAAACACATGCAGGATGTTCCAATGTAATAATAATAAAGAGCGGAACCAGTCCCAGTATAAAAACATACGCATGTGATGTTCCAATGTAATAATAGAAGAATGTCACCAAGTATAGGGTAAACCACGATATCTGATTATGTATAGGTATATCTGGCGATATCTGATTATTCAGCAGAATAATAAAGAATGGAATAACAGAGGATTTCACCAAGTATAGGGTATCTGGCGTATCTGAGTTATTCCAATGTAATAATAAAGAATGGAATAATGAAGTTCTCTTCATGAATAAGAAGAATAACACCCCTTACGAGGTACAACAAATAATATCCCTTACCTTAGAAGAACCTGAATATTGGAAAAGTGAAGTAGCGAGAATACTTTTTTTCTTTCTCTCTATAGTTTCTCTTTCAGAGTTTCAATGAATTCGTAAGAAATAATGAAGGAATGAGCTTTTTATTTATAGAAAACCGAGGGTGGCTCTTTGGTCTTAACGAATGGTCAAAATGACTCTTGGTAATATGAAGAGACAACTACTATTTATTTGAAGGGGTAATTAACCCTTGGAACAATCAGAAGAAAGGCGGTTAACTCTTGGTAATATTGAAGGGACAACTACTATTCATGAAGGGTAATTCCTATTAACGAAGGTAATCTTATTGTGAAGGTAATTACTATTGAAGAAGGTAATTACTATTGACGAATGTAAATACTATCGTGAAGGTAAATACTATCGACGAAGGTAATTACTTATTCACAAAGGTAAATACTATTATTGGAAGGTAAATACTATTGTGAAGGTAATTACTATTCACAAAGGTAATTACTATTCACAAAGGTAAATACTATCGATTGAATAGACTCTTAGATGATGACATATGAGGCCCCATAAAATAATCAAACTTACTACAAACGTCTCTTAATGGACTCTTTATATACATCAAGGATTGAATAAATATTACCACAAATCATTTTATTTTAATCAACACATATTTAATCTTTCAACAATTATTAATCATTTATAACTTGTCGTCTCAATTAATAATATAACATATTATACAAATGATCTTGTGACAATAATTGAATCAATAATATAAGAGATATGATGCAAAGAATTATCGTAGTAATAATTGAGTATAGCTAAGTGACTTCTCACGTAAGCATCAATAATCAATACCGCGTCTTCTTATGCAACCACGCGTATTCATCGCATTTTTTACTAAAGGGTAGTTCAACGGTTTTAACCAGAACACCTCCGCCGTTATTTTTATAGAAAGATAATTTTGTCGTTTTAACTACGACAATACTTCCGTTATGGGGTCCACCATCGATTGAAGTAGTCGCATACGAATATTCCCCTACAAAAAGAATATTCCCGACTAAACGTAATATTTTATAACAACTTGCTTACTTTGCAAAATTTATAAATATTACCCACAACTATAACATTATATCAAATTTATTCCATAATATTCAAAAATAATATTTATTGAAAATTCATCTTTATTTATAAAAGCTGGGGTCTTACACTTTATCCCCAATTTTGAAGAATGCATCAACAAATCATTATCCAACAGCTTCCTTATCCTTATTTGACTCTCTATTTTAATCCCTATATAGGATTTTATTCCCCAAAGTGAGGGAGTCAAAAGACCATTCTCTATATATACAAAATGACATTTCGCACCCTCATTTAAGTGGACAACTCATCAATCATACACATCTTGATATTTTTTACTACTTTATTTTCAAATTATAAACTTAATATTAATTTATATTTTAAAAATTAATTTCAAACGTATTCAAATTTAAAACTGATATAAATTTATTTAATTTATGTCAATATAATTATAAATATTATATAAATAATAATTATTATAAATTTTATTATTTTCAAAATTTAAATGAATCATATTAAATTTAAATTTAAAATATCACAAATTAACTTTTAAAAGTTAATATTAATACTCACTTCATAAATTATTTAAAATTTAAAATAAAATAAAAATTATTTTACAGTAAAATATAATTGATAAATTATACTCTCTTTTATAAATTATAAGATTATTATTAATTTGATATTTTGACTATTGGAAATTTTAACTTTTAACTTTTAAATTTCATTATTTAAGAAATCAATATAAGGAACATGTTGGGTACATAGTGAAAAAATTGAATCTTTATTTTGCAAATGACCCAATAACACTGCAAAGTAAGGATAAAGATAAGGAAACTGTTGTGAATGCTCTTAAAATTAAGTTAGTGGCTTTTAAGTTAGTGACTATTAAATTGAGACTTTCCATTTTAAATTGAAATAAAGATGATCATGATCCCGAAAAATGGATCTCCTACCAACTATCTCCAAAAATGTGTTATGCATATTAAATGATTAATTACATATGCAAAGTAGTAAAATGGTTACTATGAAAATAATTTTGATGAATTGATGAATAAAATATTGTGTCGAGAGATTATATAAGTAATTTCAAATTATGTGGGCGTGAATGTCCCCACAGTGGTGCTTTCGTGGTTTTTGAGACATAGCACCTGTCTTTCCACAATGTGCCAGGTATAACCACGGATTTGAGGCCAAGATCTCTGGCCAAGGGTTGAAAATTAGAGGAAGACTCGTTGAAAGAGTCGGGAAAATTGGGTCAAGTTAAAATTTGAATAGTTATACCAGATAATGGAGAAAGAATTTAAGCTTATATGCGGGGGCAAACAATTTGACAACTCGTACGTAGTTAGTTTTCCCTTCAGCAAGATAGATGGGTATGGTAGGAAAGTGGGTTCAACTTGCGGAAGTATGATTTCCATATAAATAAGATCAAATACTAAATCAGTATTGAAAATTTTATAAGTTCAAAAATCAAAATACCAGTGATTGTATTGCAAAAAGTAATCCAACGAATAAGCGATTTCGAAACAAGAAAGCATCACAAATGCTAATAACAGCTTATAAAATGTACTCACTGCAAATTAAACCAAACTGTTGGAAAAAAGGCGTATTTTAATTGATCATCCTTAGAACAGAACATAATCGAAGTCAGAAAATCTACTTCATTACACACTCTACCACTATTAACAATCTATTATTCCATCATTACCCAACCAATGAGAAACCCAAAATTCAAAATCCCCAACTCCACCGCCCATTTCGTCTGCGTAGCAAAAAATTACGAACGAAATAACATAGAAACCCCTAAAACTCTTGAGAAACAGAGCTAATTTCGCCCTTCCCTTTCCCAGCCTTCATCGGCAGCAGAGTTGAATGAATGTTGGGCAAAACCCCGCCATTAGCAATAGTCACAGATCCCAACAACTTGCTTAACTCCTCATCGTTCCTCACAGCCAACTGAATATGTCTCGGAATTATGCGAGTCTTCTTGTTATCCCTCGCCGCATTCCCAGCCAGCTCCAAAAGCTATTATAAAGAGGGGAAAAAATTCAACAAAATCAGCCACAAATAATCAAATCAGAGACATAAATGAGGAGAGAATAAAATATTAAAGCACCTCGGCGGCCAAGTATTCTAGAACGGCAGAAAGGTAAACCGGAGAACCAGATCCGACACGCTGAGCATACCGGCCGGCCTTGAGAAAACGAGCAATTCGGCCGACAGGAAACTGGAGGCCGGCTTTTGAGGATCTGGAGACTGACTTTGTGACTTTGGATTTGCCTCTTCCGGCTATACCCTTGCCTGCTGTAGAACTCATGGCAGTGACTTTGGTTTTGAAGAGATTTTACGAATTTTGGAGAGAGAAAACAGAGGGTTGTTTCTAAGGATTCAGCGGTGGATAAGAAAACATGAGAAAGGGGCAGATTTATATATAGGGGAATGTGGCTTTTGATTGGTGGTTTTGGCTTCACGAGGATTGCCAACGTAGATGCGTTAATTTAGTAGAGCGGGAAATTTTTTACTCTGTGCAACTTTTCCGCTCATCCCAAATCCTTGATACGCTGTCGTATGACTCTCATGTTAGTCTTAAGCTGCTCAATGGGCCGGTGATTAAACTATTGGGGTACACTTTTAGAGAATAACTAATAGCAATTTGGAACGGGCCTTTTTCTTTTAGGTGGCCTGACCAACAATCAAATTTTTATTCAAGCTTGTTTCATCCAATCAACTGTATACACTCCACATTCAAATCTATCTTTTTTTACAAAAAAATAAATCTATCTTTTCAAATTTATTTTTAACATTAATTAAAGGGGAATTGATATTTTTACATGTATTTTTGATATTTTCACGTGATGCTCTCTCATATAAGATAAAATAGGTTCCAAGAAGGAACCATGTATAAATATCAAAAACACATTTAAAAATAGTGTCCCCTAATTAAAGATATATATAGCAACAATGACTTGATAGTACTTAATTTATTAAGAGTAAAAAGTAATATAATATGTTAAAATTTTCACGTTACTCTATAGTTTAAAAATAAATATGTATATGTAATCTTGAAATATGTAGTACTAGTAATTGCCTCGCGTCTTTTGCAAAGCAGAACGTAAAAATTAAATTAAAATTCGAAAAATACTACTCCATCCGTCCCATAGTTATAGACTGATTTTCCATTTTGAGATGTCATGATATATAGGCTACTTATTATTTATAAAATTTAGTTGGTTCATTATTTTACTTTTATGCCCTTATAATAAATATTCAAACATTGCTCTCTTTTTGAAAAAATAACATTCAATGTCATTATTTTTATCACCACATTTAATGTTGTTGTATTCTCTTTGGTTAAAGTTTATTGATTTTAATGGTCAATACACGTCAATCGATAAGTTGAGAGTTCCAGTGTAATAAATAAGGAGTAATTGACTTATTCATTAATTCCATATTAAGGGTATATGTAGAAAATTTATGTTAAAAATTGTCACTTAATTGATTTTCTTAAACTATGTGCCAAAAAAAATTAACCTATAACTATGGGACAGAGGGAGTACATCTTTGCAACCTAAAATAACTTACAATCAGACAACAATTATCATAATTCACCATACAGCCACAATAATTAATACATACTCAATCATCAACACATCCAACCACCAAAACATCAAAAATAAATATATTCGAAAATAGATATCTACAAAAATCTAAACTTGTCTACAAAACTTGCAATCATACATACATATTCAAACTACCAAAACAACCATCATTCCATACCCAAAATCATCATAACCATGTATAATTAGTTAACTTTACAAAATAAGAAACACAAAAAATACACACATGCAGAAATTAATACATACTCAATCATCAACACATATCTAACCACCAAAACATCAAGCTAGTCGCTACTGATTTTAAAATTTTTTGGTAAAGTTTCGTTTAAAAATAGATATCCAAACAAATCTAAACCAGTCTATAAAACTTACAATCATCCACACATATCCAAACCACAAAAAAAACATCATTTCATACCCAAAATCATCATACCATGCAGAAATTAATACATATTCAATCATCAACACATATCCAACCACCAGAACATCAAGCTAGTAGTTACTAATTTCAAGAAAATTCGGCAAAGTTTCCTTTAAAAATAGATATCCAGAAAAATCTAAACCTGTTTAAAAAACTTACAATCATCCATACATATCCAAACCACCAAAAAAACCATCATTCCATACTCAAAATCATCATAACCATGTATAATTAGCCAACTTTACAAAAGACGGAAAACAAAAATACATATATGCAAAAAATAGAGAAACAACATGTTGAGCATAACCCTTTACTTTATAACTTACACCAAGTATATTATTTACAGCTTACACCAAGTATATTCTTTACAGCTTACACCAAGTATCCTTCAATATATACCTGAAAATATTTGAAATTTAAAAATTATCAAAATATGTGAGTATAAATAAAACAATTATAATACGAAACATAAGACCCCTTACTTTACCCTGAATTATCTAAAAAACAAATTAGCACACATATTTGTATGTAATGGGGGTGGGAATGATTTAGATTGATATAAGTAAGAATTTAGAGAGATTGTAATAAATAATCAATTTATTTAGGAAAAGATATGGATTTACGATCAAATAAAGTTTTCTTAGTACTATTTCAACAAACGGTTCATTTGCTTAATGATTTAAATCATAAATATGTATAGGAGGCAGTATAATGATGTGTGAGTTTGATTTGCGAGTGTTTGATTGGTTACAGTTATGTGTGTGTATTTGTGCATATATTATGTGAGTTGTGTGTCTGCATGAGAAGTAGAGAAATATAGTCTTAGTAAGAGAGACTTTCACGGTCAGTGGTGGGTTAGTAATCGTCAAAGGTGGACATGTCGGTACTTCATAACTTTAAACCTTCTCTTCATCAATATCCTTAATGTCCTCGTATCAATAAGAACGCACTTTGCCCAATGAGGAGAATGCACAACCACCTATATTATTTACATAAACAATAAAATTAACACTATTTATATTATAGGAATAGTAAAGTTATTTTGATGCAGTGACATAAAAGTAGATTTACCTGATTACGTCAGCTCCATCCACAAAGGTCCATTGTATATACTCTATTGTTCTCGTTGACAAATTCACTACAATCCTACAAAGAATGAACCTCATTGTAAAATTAAAAGTTGAAATGTTGAAAATATTACATAATTCAGTAGAAATAAAGTTGTTTAAACTATACCATTTATTTGTCGTAAGAATATCATAACAAAACTTCTGGGTAAACAATGTTTGTGGTGCAATTCGACCAATCTTCCGGAAGGAGGACAGTAATACAATCCGAAGATGTGCATCTAGATAGTGTCACATAAAGGTGTCCATGACTAAAAACAGGTGTCCGCAAATCAATCCCAACAAACTTGACGTTTGGAGCACTCATTTTCTTTCCCATCATTACGCATTTGTGCAGCCTTACACATTACGGCAATGTTGATTTCGATATAACATTATAGTTTGGTGCCTAAACCACAAACTCATAAAAAAGTAATTACTCCTCCGTCCCATGATAAAAATACTTATTATTACTATTTTGGGTAGTCCCATGTTAAATGTTCATTTTCCTTTAATAACCAAATTTTTACACATATTTCTCTATTATACCCGTGACATTAAATATCTCATACTTTTCTTATTCTAATTCTCTCTCCATATTTAATGACATTATTATGGGCAATTTTGTCATTTCATTCATCTTCTTAATATCCGTGAGAAGTCCACCAGGACTTTTATCCTGGGGCGGAGGGAGTATTATTTTGCTGATTTAACGTGCTTTACATTTGGTTGATTTTGAATATGAGGTAACATGACAATAAAGTGTTGCATTAACAAAACTATCTACCTAACCATCTATCAACATTATAATTATAATAAAAGTTTTGTTTGATGCAAAAATAAAACAACATAGCCACAGTTGCATCCAATATATTGATTACTAATGTTCTTATAGTAATATACTCGATCAATAGCATATTGAATTGAACAGCTTGAAAGGTATGCTATAAATAAGATCAAAATAGGCTTTAAACTACTAATAAAAGTTGAGGTTTCACTATTGATCGATGCTTCAAATTATGGAATGTTCAGAAGAATTTTGAGTTTAAAAAAATGGGACCCAACAAAAGATTCAAATTATATGTCATAACAAAAGCTTAAAGGCTACAAATCAACATTAAGATTAAGAAACTTTTATTCTCAACTACAAAACTGGTAAAAAAAACAAAAATCATAGTTCCTCAATAATTCAGGAGTAATCAAAGAATAACACGATAAAAAAATTAAGTAATATTAAATGAGGCAAACCAAAAACATGTTGACAAACAAACGTTTTACATAAAATGAAACTTAAAATTTTTTAAATTCAATAACATCCAAATTCATTGTAAAAACAGAGAGAAAAATAGGATTAAAAGAGGTTGCTTTTTCTTTTCCCTTAAAGTTGGCATTCGACACAGTATCATACCTTTTTTTCTCCTTCTATGTAAGAAAACGCTACTTAAAAGTTAAAAAAGAAAAAAGAAAAAATGAATGAGAATTAGGTGTGAGGATACACTACTTCACATATACGGAGACAATTTAGTTTATACTCATTGTGAATTACCACTCCTACATTATTATGACGAAATCTTCGAACCTGCAGACAAAAAAATAATGAATAGTAAATAAGCGGGTAAAAAGATTAGATCAAAGGTAAGAAAATGATGATTAAAAAAACTTATCATACGGTATTTTCTAAGTCGTCATCCATCTGTCACGACATTAATGAAAATAAATTAAAACAAATAAGTTATTAAAAAAAATAAGATATATTTAGAGAGAGTTAATCAGATGATAAACTTACACTACCAAATATAACAATATCATCCATTGGTCGATGATTGTGCAATTGAAACGGTTGTAGCTACACAATAAATTTCATAAGCCATATATAATTAACATCAATTATAATGAAATTTCATACAATTAACATGCATTTAATCAAACATAATACATACACATCCAATTCCCAGAACCAAAATTAAGGAAAAAGACAACCTAAATTAGCCTACAAATTTCACAAAATAAACACTCAATAATAACCAACTCAACATCCATTCCATCCTAACATTCATAATAAAAAAAATCTATTTCATCATAACTATAAGCCTATTTCATAATAAAAATAAAAACAGCCAAATTAAAAGACTCCCAAATGTGTGTTGTTGTGTGTGTGCGTGTTATTGGTGTGAAAGAGAGAGAGAGAGAGAGATAGAGTGAGAACACAAATTTAAAACAAATCTAAACACCCAAATTTGTGTGTTTTAAAATAATTTTAAAACACACAAATTAAACACAAACATTCAAAAACTGAAGCTGTCGTCGACTTTAAATATTCTTTGTATTGATTATTTTATAAGACGACTTTAAATATTCGGCAACTTGTAGTTAAAGATTTCAAGCTATGATGAAATAGATAAGAATATAGAGTCCTTCTGGAAAGCATCGGAATGAACAGTAAACTTTCATACCACCAACCTTAATCAGTTAAGTAAAACGATAGTCATTGACAAAGACTTCTAATACATAAGAAATTATTTCATTCAATGATATTTGAAGTATGCATCCAAAGAAGTAATAAATAACTTAAAGTTAATTCTCATTTTTAAAACAAACTCCCAACAAACAATTAGAATTTAAAAGGAAAAATCCCAATCTAGCTGGGATGGGACCAAATCATGAGTTTGGACATAAAGTTCATGTGGTCTAAGTTTCTTTCAAAAACTCATTCCAGCTAAGCAAAGGCTATGTAATTAGCTAAAGAAGCATAAAATAAGTTTTATTTCTATCATTTGGTTCACAATTTCTACAACCAATCAGGTAACAAAGCAAGTATTGCTCGGAACAAAAAATATTTTTAAAACAAAAAATATTTTAAAACTATACCGACACAAAAATCGATCTTTACGCCTCAAATGTGAGAAATTGAACAAAACCCACAACTCCACCCCCCCCCCAAAAAAGAGAGTAAATAAGAGCTATTTTCGACATACAAATTCACACATATAGCTGAATAAATATCATAAAAATGAACTGAAATAGAGCAATCAAAAATTGAGCTGTAAAAACCAACAATTGAACCTACAATTTAATTTTCAAGGACAAATAAGAAAACTATGTTTCTCAGTATATGTCAGATCAAGCTTCAAGATGTTGTTTAACATACCTTAAGAGGTTTGAAAGGATCATCGCTCGGAAACATTGTATGAAGGAAAAATATCCTGCCTTGATAAGGCGTTCCTACAACAAAATTTGATGTAATTAGATTTTTACTTAGGGAAGTTAAATTTACAACAAACTTCTTGGAATAAAAACTTCTTGGAATGTAATCATGCCTTCCAAACTTCTTGGAATAAAAACACAAATCAGTTCATGGTAGCCTCAGCTAGCTAGTGCATTATTAAACACGATGTCCAGAATCAACAGTTCATGGTAGCCTCAGCTAAGTTAAAAAAAACTTTTCAATTATGCCTTCAGCAATCGACCTAATAAACCATAATCAACTGTTCCAATTGCGAGAATATGGATTTGCGTATGTGATGATGTTTATAACCTTGTTAGGGCAAAGTATGAAGTACTCTAGGTAAATGTACAACATTCTTCTTTTGTTTATTAGCTTTTTCTCCTTGGTCTCTAATGGTATTTGATTATTGTTTGAATTGGAATACATTTCATGATCTGATGTTTACATGTTGTTTAAGCTTCAATATAAAACTCGATGTATGCTTTGCTAACTTAAATTGAAATAATAAAAACTTAAAACGAATTTGGTCATATTTTCTTAGAATCTTTATTAATTAATGTCTATTAAACGCGTGAAAGTTTCAAAGTTGAATTTTTTAGCTAACCTTCAATATTGGAGGCAGAAGCTGGGCCGTTTGAGTTATTAGTATAATTTCACCAATCAAGATGTAAGACCCCAGCTTTTATAAATAAAGATGAATTTTTCTATAAATATTATTTTTGAATATTATGGAATAAATTTGATATAATGTTATAGTCAGGTAATATTTATAAATTTTGCAAAGTATGCAAGTTGTTATAAAATATTCGTTTTGGTGGGGAATATTCTTTTGTTAAGGAATATTCGTATAACTACTCAATCATTGGTGGACCCACAATGTAATTATTGTCGGATCGAGAAAACGACAAAAATATTTTATAAAAATAATGGCGAGGTGTTACCTTTAAAAGCTGTTGAACTACCCGGTGGGTAAAAAAAATGCGATGTCTGGCGTGGTTGCATAGTAGCACACAGTATTGATTATTGATGCTTACGTGAGAAGTTCACTCATTTATGCTCAATTATTACTCTGATGAATTCACGATCATATCTCTTATATTATTGAATCAATTATTGTCACAAAGATCATACGTATAATATGTTATAGTATTAAATCAATAATTGAGATGACAAGTTATAAATGATTAATAATTGTTGAAAGATTAAATATGTGTTGATGAAAAAAAAATGATTTGTGGTAAGTTTGATTATTTTATGGGGGCTCGTATATGTCATCATCTAAGAGTCTCTTCGTCAATAGTAATTACCCTTGTGAATAGTATTTACCTTCAATAATAGTAATTACCTTCGTCAAAAGTAATTACCCTTGTGAATAGTATTTATCTTCGTTAATAGTATTTACCTTCGTTAATAGTAATTACCTTTACCAGACGTCGAACCACTTGTCGTTTCACATTACAGGCGTCAAACCACTTTTCTTTTCACATCATTAGTCGTCAAGCCACTTGCCTTTTCACACGGCAGAAGTGCTAAGCTAGAAATCTTCTATAAATAGAGGCTAGGGCTTCATTATTTTTCACTTAATTCATTCAAGCTATAGAGAGAGAAAGTATAGAGAGAATAAGAGAGAAAGAAGAAGAGTATTTTGTTACTACTTCGCTGCGATATTCAATCTCCTACCAAATGTAAGGGTGTTATTCTTTCTTATTCATGAAGAGAACTGTTGTTATTCCATTGCTTATTATTCATTGGAATAACTTTGTATCATGGTTTACCCTATACTTGGTGACATTCTTCTATTATTCGTTGGAACATCTGTACGTGTGTTTTACACGGACTGGTTCCGCTCTTTATTATTATTCATTTGGAACATCACATGTCGTGTGTTTTACACCGCACTGGTTAAAATCTTTATTATTATTCTCGTTGGAACATCCCTGCTCGTGTGTTTTACACGGGACCGGTTAAAATCTTTATTATTATTACATTGGAACATCACATGCATGTGTTTTTACGCCTGGGACTGGTTCCATTCTTTATTATTCTCGTTGGAACATCACGTCTCATGCGTTTTACATGGGACTGGTTCCGTTATTTATTATTACATTGGAATAACTCGCTGTCTGGCGGTCCATCGCATGATATTGATGATTTCTTTTGTTATTCTATTCTTTATTATACCCAAATTGGTTAAAACTTTGACTTCTATACTCCATGAAATTAGTGGAATATCCTTGATATTTGCGTTTCATCCTCGTATCTTTTCATGGAAATATTCTTCCGATCATTCTTGAATTTTACTCTACAAACAAAGATCATGTTGATAATTTGGACGTTAATAATTCACGAATAAAATAATTCTTGAACTTGTTTTATTGAATTCTTATATCATTGTCATCATCCTCATGTTTATATTATGTTGAAAGTCATCTCATGCTCAGTAGTGCATAGATGGACTTGGTATGATTATGACCGAGAGACTATTGATTATGTGTAATCATGACCGTAATGTTACAAATGATGTGATAAAAATCCTCGATAGTCAGTAGTGCATTGGTGGACGATTGTTGGCATGATCATGACTATTAATGAATACACAAATATTCTTGCCCCCGTAGTGCATGAATAATTGTGGTCGTGATACTAAAAAATATCCTTGTCAGTAAAAGTGCGAGGGTGATTCGATGATGTGGAATATTTATTAAAGTCGAGTCTCAAATTTATAACAATGATGATGAAAAACCTTTTAAAACCTAAAAGATAGTAGACTTTATTTTCTACTTGACTCTTTTAATGGATTACTTATTCCACGCGCAGTTAAACCGGGTTGTCTATTGTATTTTATCGGTTTAACATTGTTGAAGACTATTGATAATTTATTCGCATTATCTTAGTCATAATATTTCTTCTTGGGCTAGTTGAGCTCACCCTTTCTTTCACCGTTCTCTGTGAGAAATGAGAATATACCGGGACGAGTCTGGGAAAGCAGTGATGGTCCCGAAGATAGCATTAGTAGTCCTCACTATTCGTAAAAATAGTGTGATAATAATTAATGAGGATTTTTTTTTGAGTTTGTATAATATCTAGTAGGCGATATTTGTATTTAAACTCACAGATTTATGTCGTATTGTACACTACTGATTATGTTAATAAGTTGTATTTAAATTATGTACCATGTAAGTGGCGACCCAAGATGGGTGATGTATACCTAATTTTGGGGCGGCCACGGTTGGTATCGAGCTTAGGGTATGATCCACGGCTAAGATGTGAGAATAAGATTAGGAGGGAGAGATTTCGGGAATACTGTTAGGTTTGTAATATTCATGAACGCAATCAAATTGCATAAAAGTGCGGAAACGTGTAAAATCAGAGTTTAAAAAATTTACAAACCATAAACCCGGATCACCCTTTATGCACAATTATTAATTAAACGAAAAGATAAAGAATAAAATCTTACCCTTGAAGATCGAGCTTCCTCAGGTACAAGTTCACCTCCAAATCCTTTTCGCGTTCAACTTGAATCCACCGGGTTTGGTTCCTTCCTTTGATCAACGTTAGCCACCCAAGTGTTTGGCCTCTAGAGGTGATCCACCAAGAAAGAAAAAGATTCAAGAAGATGGGGTATTGGCTCAAACCCTAGTTTTTTTTCTATCTCAGATAGTAAAAAAAAGGCGATTTTCTCCCAACTATTGGAATTACGTATGTTGTAAAAAGTCAACAACCCTTCACCCATAATAAGACTCCTCTTATTTATAGATGTGGGCAACCCACCTTAACAATTAAGGAATTGGGTTTTATTTAATTAATTAAATTCTTTTAATTAATTAAGCTCCCTAATCTTATTAGGGATAATTAATTAAACTCCTTTAACTAATTTTTCCTCCTAATCCTATTAGGAATAAATGAGAAAGTACTTATATTAAATTAATTCCTAAACTCTTTTAGAAATTAAAATAATAATAATTGTAATAATATTAATAAGACTCCTCTTATTAATTTATATTTAATATTTCTAAAATATTAAATAATAAATATTAAGCTATTTAATTTATTATATCACCATAGATTAAATTAAATATACTTAACATATTATTACGATTATGCCATTAACTTCTTAAATAAATATTCTTCCTTTTATGGTGTGACCCTTTAGGTTCTCCATATTAAACCGGTTGTGAATAAATCAATTAAAACAATTCTAATCTTATTTAAATAAATAAATTAAACAATTAATTTATTTAAATAAATAATATTTATTCTACAATAGGGATAAGCCTCCCTAGCGATCAACGACTTTCCAGATAATATTGATTTCAACATTAATCATTAAAGAACCTTTGAGTAAATAGTTACCGTACAATTCAATCCTTCCACCATACAATGTCCCAATTAAATATAAGACATGGAATTACTGTCAAGTCTTATTTTATTTAATTATATGTATTTCGATCCTTAAATGCATAACTCAAATAATGCAAATTAGAAACTCCTTTCTAATTTCATTACGCCTTGCCAAGGACTCTTGGGTTGTCATTTATCGAATCACATAGGACATTTCTCTTTATTGAAGTGGTAGATTCTTTATTGATCATACATTATCTCCATGTACAACTTATTATACCCAAGCATACCCTTTGATATACCCTAAGGGTCTTAAGGAATAAGTCAAAGTATAACTCATCATACACAAGATACTATGATGATCTCAAGTCCAAGGATTACTTGTCTACTATTATCACTACAGAGAATTTCTATTGTGACAGCAAATAAAACTCCATTAGGTATTCCTTAGCGAGCCACGTTCAAATTGAACTTATTCTCTAATAAGCACCTACATACTTGCTTTAGTGTCTCCACACAAATGATCGTGAGATCAATCATCCTCATCCAATGAAGCGAAGCAACGTATGTACCAATCTATCCGGATTCACTAATCCCCAATTTAGTAATCCAACGATTGGGAACTATTTTAGTTTTAAGCTTTCTAAGAATTTAGATCTCATTAGAATGATCATCATCATTATTCTAAAAGCATTGCTTAAAACTATGGGTTTATCACATATTATAAAACAAAGATCATGTAGATAATTAAAAGCCTTTAATAAATTAATACTTTTTATTAATAAATGAATAAGATTGTTACAAAGTATATGCTTTATCATCAAACATGATTGGCTTGTGTGCATACTACTTTCAATCTCCCACTCTTGCACTAAAGCCAATCGTCATCAGTATCTTATACTCTTCTTTCTGCAAAGTGGCGATTATCCTATTTTGTTAGATAAGCTTTAGTTAATGGATATGTAATGTTGTTCATGAGAGTCCACTATCTCTATAGTGATTTCCCATCTTTCAATGATTCTAATAATTAAATGAAAGTGCCACAACACATGTTTAGATCCAAGATGAGACTTAGGAACTATTCCTAGTTACGTAATGAACTTTTAATCCAAACAATCAAACGACTTCATTTATAGCTATATACTTTGTCTTTATCACTAAAACAAAGAACTCTTTCTTTGTTTGGAACATTTCAATTCATCTGCACTAATTGTTCACGATAACGCTTTACCTTAAAGTGGATTTTTTCATCATCTTGGTATGTCTCGAAAAACTTGAGTCCGAATTAAGCCCTCTAGTTTTAATTTAGACCAACCATGAATATTGTAAGACCCCGAAATTTTTAAATAAAAAGGAATTTCCTTTATTTATTATTTTGAAATAGTAAGGGTTGATTTGATTAATGTGGATAGTTAAGGGTTAAATACGTAAATATTTCAAAATAAGCAAGTGGTTATAAAATATTCATTATCGCTTCGGGAATATTCGTTTTGGTCGTGGAATATTAAATCTTATCGGGAATATTAAATGCGACGAGTAGCGACCATGTATGTGGGGCCCATGTGAAAGCGATTGGATGAAGAAAGCGACAAATATAAGTTGTTTTTAAATAATCAGGCGTAGTTATTACAGATTATCTTTGTTGGAATACTAAATTGGTTAAAACACACTAATACGCATTGTTGAGCAAGTAGCATTACGGTATTGCACCAATTATTGATTCTTACGTAGAAGGCACTACTCAATAATGGTTACGATAATTCTTATTCGATTATTTTATTGAGTTAATAATTCTTTGCGTTGATATTTTATATTGTTGTTTGATAATTGTCATTACACATTATTTTTCATTATCGAAGCAATAATTCATATTATCTGAATAATATTATTAGATAACATTATTGGCAATGTCTAGAAAGTTACATCTAAGGAGAGGTTTGGTCACCTAATTGCACTTGAGAAGAAAAAATTCTTATTGGAAGCCCCTGCTTTCTTGAGAGCTGCGGTTGTCGATATTGTGATTACGTAATATTATTTGTGAAAAATTAATTATTGATTTATATGATGAGGAAAATATTGATTTTATGTGGATATAGATGGAGAAAATTTTTAAAATGACAATTGTTGAAAATTAATATTTTATCTTTTTGATAAAATAATTCATTTAAATATATTATTTTAATAATATATTAATGGTGATATTTTTACAACGAATGTGGGATATATGAGTATCTGAGGAGGAAGAGTATTTTTGTTGCAATAAATGTTTAAAACATGTTAAACATGTCTATGGACCCCATTTATTGGTGAAATTTGATTATAGCTTTTGTAAAATTGTCCGTTTGTGGATTTCGGTCAATTTCTATTTGGAATTTGGAAAAACTTTCTTCTGCAAAGTTGTAGAGAATTGAAATTCCTATAAAAACTTGCGAGATTCGAATTTTCTGATGAAAGGGCTATTTATTATGAATTATTGAAGTTCCGAAGCTCCGAAATAATTGATTTTTGGGAGTTTAAAATATTTTTTGTAAGAAAAACGTTTTTTGTTGTAATTGAGTGGCTCACACATGTTATAAATGATCTGAAATCAGATTTCTAAGGTGGGCTTGAATATTTTAAGAAATATTATTATTTTATTAAATTTTACGCTTTGGTATTCTAAGCATTTTCCTATAAATAGGTCTTGGGTTAGAATTGAAAATCACAATTTAAGCTGAAGTTTTTCTCTCTATATTATCGGCGTATTCTTGTGAGTATTTTGAGTATACTTTGAGTATTGCTAGCGGTGCAAGTTCCTTGACCTTTATACAGGTAGATTCTAATTAAATCTTGATCTTTCGAGGTAAGGATATTATTTTTTTTTTCGTAATGATATTATTTCTTCAATATCATTATCTTTGAAATATTGATATGAAGTTTTATCAAATTTGGAACTTTTTCATGTAGGGGTTACTTATTCATGGGTTCTATTCATGAGTTCTTATTCACGAGTTCTTATTCATGAGTTCTTATTCACGAGTTCTTATTCACGAGTACTATTCATGAAGCGTGAAGATGTTTTTGTGGAATTTCTATCTTTTGGTGTTGAGTTCTTATTCACGTATCGGCACTATTCACGATATCTGATCTTATTCAATAGAAAATAAAATTTCTTCTTTTCGTCCAAAACATCTATTACGGATACTAACTCGATTGTATCCATGTTTTGATCATTCTTGAATTTTACACCACTATGATTATTTTTGAGGTATTTTTGGACGTGGATAAAACCAAGTACGAATCCTTAATCCTTAATCCTTGTCATTTTGTTTCTTTGGATTCGTTTCTTAAAAAAAAATATTTTCATCATCCTCGATCTTAAATGATGATATTATGGAATATCTTTGGCACTGTAGTGCAAAGATGAATGATTTCTTAAGAATATCTTTGGCACGTAGTGCAAAGATGAATGATTTCTGAAGAATATCTTTGGCAGTAGTGCAAAAGATGAGCAGTGTTTAAATGAACATGACTAGTGATGAATATCTTTTTGGCTGTAGTGCAAAGATGAATATTTGATTCGGATGTATATTGATTGATGTTACGGGGATAAAAGCTAGAGCGATGAACTTTTAAATTCATACATAGAAGATAGTAGTTTGCATTCTCTACTTAACTCTTCTAATGAATTATTATTTCGCTGCGAATATTGATTTAAAATTTGTTGTCTATTGTATTCTATTAGATTTTTTCTGTTGAAGACTAACGATAATTTGTTGTATATTATCTTAGTCATAATATTCTTTTCTTGAGCTAGTTGAGCTCACCCTTTTCCTTTTTGTTCCATTTTTCGGGGGAGGCGAGAATATAGCGAAGTGCAGTTGGGGTATGGAATGAAGGTTTTAGAAAGGATTGTTTAGTAGTCCTCACCATTTTTGTAAAATAATGTATCGATAAATGTGATGAGGATTTATTTGAGTATAGATATTGTCTAGAAGATAATATTTGTATTCAAACTCACAGATTTCTTGTTGTAATAATAAAGTTGTAGTTGTTTACATACCATGTATTGACAACTCGAATAGGTGATGTATACCTATTTTGGGGCGTCACGGTTGGTATCGAGCTTAGGGATATGATCTCCTGGCGGAGATCGGGGAATAGAACTAGGAGGGAGAGGCAGTAAATCCTTCGCTAGTGTGTCCTACCTAAGCTTATTTGTTAGTTGGTCAATATATAGGGATATTATGTGATATATTGATTTCCTTAATTAACCCTTGTTTTATGGCGGTATTTGATAATGTCATTGAGAATATTAACAATGGAAATGAGGCCGTGGAGATGCTGTACTCACCAACGAGGAGGAGAAGCGTACAGCAGTGGTGACAATGTTCCTCCTGTGAACAACACCATTGAGCGAGATGATAAGCGAGGGGATGTTTAGAAGTTTTTGCGGTTTATGCAAAATCAGACGAGGAGACTCGTGTTCAAAATCTGAGGAGAAATGATAGCAATTCACGGGTTATCCTGACCAAGCAGTTCAAAGAGTTGGGACCACACGAATTTAAGGGAAAGCCGGATCCGATCATGGCGGAAACATGGATCAAGCAAATTACCAAGATATTCGATGTCTTGGGGTGCACGAGAGAACGAAGGTTCCATTCGCCACCTTTATGTTAAAAGTGGCGCATATCTTGGTGGGAGATGCGTGAAGCGTGCCCCATCGGCCGCACTCGGCATGTCTTGGGAGGCGTTTGAAGCTATTTAATGACAAATACTTTCCTAAAAGTGTTCGTTATATGAAGGAAGTGGAGTTCATCATGATTGGAACAAAACAACATGGCGGTGTCTCGAAGACGAGGCAAAGTTTGCGAGTTATCGAGTTTGCACCTCATTTGGTGGAGAATGAGGAAGCGTATACGCGGATGTTTCTTAGAGGTTTGAAACGGCGTCGTCGATATCTCAGATCTCATTTTTCATAAATTTTCTCTTTATTAGGATGTTGTAAAATGAGGGCTCAATTATTAGGCGAGATACTTGAAAGTACGGTCGTTGAGGACCACAACGAGGATCGTATCGGAGATAGCGATCAATGAGAATAATGATAACTCGGAGAGAAAAGAAGCAGACGGACAAAAATGGTAACCACTACGGTGGTAATCATGGCCGTGAAAATAGAAGAAGCGAGTCGGGAGGAGATTTTAAAAGAGGAGATTTAACAACGACCATGTGAAGATGGCGGTCTGCAAAGAATCGGTTCTAAGGGAGGAGAAACGACCACCGGTCGTATGCTACAAATCACGAAAAGAGGGACATATCGGTCAAAGCGCCCCACAACAGTTCAAGGTATGCTATAATTGTGGAAAGGAAGGACATATCGCTCGAGATTATACGATGTGAAACCTAGTTCAATGAGGGGCGGTGACTCAAAAATCGTCCGGAAAAGTCAAAGTCAACGATTAGGAAAAGCGTTTGTTGTGTTGGTCGGGTCATAATCGAGGAACCCAAGCGAGGTGATCACGGGTAAGCTATTTATAAATTCTTGCGAAGTTTATACCTTACTTGATACGGGTGCTACCCATTCATTTATCTCTCTGCATGTGCTCAGCGTTTAAACTTGACTCAGGAGAAATTAGACTTTGACCTATCTGTGGAAACTCAGGTTAGGAGAAACTTTCATCACATCCAATTGTTTATAAATCTTGTTTGATTCAAGTTGACACCATTACCTTACCATTGACCTTATCTCTTTAAAGATACTTGCTTTTGATGTGATTTTAGAGATTGATTGGTTAACTACTCATCATACCAAAATTGATTGTTTTTCGTAAGGTTGTTAGTTTTCATATTCCTAACCAACTTTGTTTATGCAATTCAAGCAACTAAACCATTAAAATCGATCCTTTGTCATATATCTAATCATAAAGCTATTCGTTTATTAAAAAGCGGATGTCAAGCTTTCTTAGCCCATGTTATGGATTTGAATAAAGACACGTCAAATTTGAATAATATTCTGTTGTTATTGACTTTCTGACGTATTTCAGAAGAACTTCCGATCTACCCCCGAGCGTGAAGTTGAATTCTTTATTGATCTTGAACCTAAGTACAAAGCCCATTTCTAAAACCCCATATCGAATGGCTCTATTGAACTTCCGGGAGTTAAAGGTCCAACTACGAGGAATTGTTGGACACACGGTTTCATTCGTCTAAAGTACATCTCCTTGGGGTGCTCTGTTTTATTTGTAAAGAAGAAAGCGGGAGTATCGACTTTTGTATTGACTATCGGGAATTGAACCATGTCACCATCAAGAATAGGTATCCTCTACCTCGTATTGATGACTTGTTTGACCGATTGCAAGAGGGCACAATTCTTTTCAAAAATCGATCTTCGATTACGGATATCATCGGTGAAGATTAGAAGGCGAGGATATTCAAAAGGCGCCTTGAGAACTTCGGTATGGGCATTATGAATTCTTAGTCATGTCTTTTGGACTAACTAATGCTCTGTGGCTTTCATGGATATGATGAACCGAGTATTCAAGGAATATTTGGATCGATTCGTTGTTGTCTTTATTGATGACATCTCATATATTCCAAAAGCCGTGAAGATCATGAGCACCATTTGAAATTTGGTACTCAAAGGCCGTGAAAACCAACTATATGCCAAATTGAAGAAATGCGAGTTACGGCGAGGAAGTAGCATTCCTTGGGCGCGTGGTGTCGAAACATGGAGTATCTGTTGATCCGTGAAGATTGAAGCAATACAAAGTTAGAAGCAAGCAAAGTCGGTGGTGAAATCACGTAGTTTTTGGGCTTATTTGGTTATTATCGGAGATTCGTGGAAGGGTTTTCTCGAATCGCTACTCCATTAACTTCGGCTAACTTCGGAAGGATACAAAATTCGTTTGGAGCGAAGAATGCGAGAAAAAGTTTCCAAGAGCTTAAGAGGAGACTTATTTGACACTGTTCTAACAATACCATTGGTTCGGATGGATTTGTTATCTCTGACGATGCTTGAGGGCAAAGGGTTAGGATGTGTTCTCATGCAACGTGGGAAAGTCATAGCCTTTATGCCTCATGACAAACAAAAGAGTATGAGAGGAATTATCCTACTCATGATCTAGAGTTAGCGTGATCGATTTTTTGTTAAAAATATGGAGGCCTTATCTATATGGGAGAAAGTGGAGATATATTCGGACCATAAAAGCCTTAAATATTTCTTCACTCAAAAAAGAACTCAACATGCGGTAGTGACGTTGGCTCGAGCTATTGAAAGACTACAACCACACTATTGATACCATCACGGTAAAAGCGAGCGTGGTATTTGGCGCATTGAGTAGAAGATCATATGCGGGGAGCGAGTGCGATGATGTCAAGTATCGCGTAGAGCCAACTTTAATAGAAAAAGTTAAGGTTGCTCGAGCCGCAGGCCGGGCGATGCGTATGAAGAAGAAAGTACAAGAAGGAGCTATTCGGAAGCGAGAATTGATGAAGAAGGAATACTTGAGTCCACTCTAGACTTTGTGTTCTAACGACTACGATTTGAAGTACAAGATTATGATGGAGGCACTCAATACGCCATTTGCAATCCATCTGGAAGTACTAAAATGTATCGTGATCTTGACATACATTTTGGTGGAACAATATGAAAGAGAGATTGCAAAGTTTATCTCGATATGTTTAACTTGCCAAGCGTGTAAAGGCGGAGCATCTTGTACCTAAGGGTCCGTTGCAACCACTTGAGATTAGGAATGGAAGTTGGAACACATTACTATGGATTTCGTTACGGGTCTTCCTACGGTTTCTCAAGGCATCAATCTTTATTTGGGTTATTGTTGATAGATTAACCAAGTCGCTCATTTCTTGCCGTCACGGAGACTTATTCCTTGAGCGTCTTCTTTAGTGTATGCGTGAATGAGATTGTGAGGTTGCATGGCATGCTGTATCCATAGTTTGGATCGTGACCCAAGATTCACTTCAAGATTTTGGGTTAGCTTGCAAAAAGCTATGGGCACTTGATTTGCGATTTAGTTGGCATACCATCCCCAAGCAGACGGACATTGAAAGGACTATTCAAACTCTTGAAGATCTATTAAGACTACGTGTCCTAGACTTCAAGGGTAGTTAGGATAAGTATTTACCATTGGTGGAATTCTCCTACAACAACGAGTTATCGAGCAAGTATATAGGTGTGGCTCCATTCAAGCATTATATGTGTAAGACCGAAATTTTTTAAATAAAAGGAATTTCCTTTATTTATTATTTTGAAATAGTAAGGGTTGATTTGATTAATGTGGATAGTTAAGGGTTAAATCATGCAAATATTTCAAAAATAAGCAAGTGGTTATAAAATATTCATTATTGTGGGGAATATTCGTTTGGTCGTGGAATATTCGTAAATTTGTCGGGGAATATTAAATGCAACGGTAGCGACCATGTAATGTGGGCCCATAACGGAAAGCGGTTGGATGAAAAAGCGACAAATATAAGTTGTTTTTAAATAGCGGCGTAGTTATTTGCCTTGTTGGAATACCCGGTGGTTAAAACACACTAATACGCGTTGTTGAGCAGTAGCTGCAGTATTGCACCAATTATTGATTCTTACGTGAAGGCACTACTCAATAATGGTTACTGATAATTCTTTATTGAGGTATTTTATTGAGTTAATAATTCTTTGCGTTGATATTTTATATTCTTTGTTGTTTGATAATTGTCATTACACGGTATCTTTCATTATCGAAGCAATAATTCATATTATCTGAATAATATTATTAGATAACATTATTGGCAATGTCTAGAAAGTTACATACAAGGAGAGGTTTGGTCATCTAATTGCTGGCATGATAAGAAGAAATTCTTATTGGAAAGCCCCTCTTTCACAGGAGCTTTTGGTTGTCAATATTGTGATTACATAATATTATTTGTGAATAATTAATTATTGATTTATATGATGAGGAAAATATTGATTTTATGTGGATATAGATGGAGAAAATTTTTAAAATGACAATTGTTAAAATTAATATTTTATCTTTTTACGATAAAATAATTCATTTAAATATATTATTTTAATAATATATTAACGGTGATATTTTACAATGAATGTGGGATATATGAGTATATGAGGAGGAAGAGTATTTTTGTGGCATTAAATGTTTAACACATGTTTTGTGTGTTGGTGGACCACAATTATTGGTAGAAATTTGATTATAGCTTTGTAAAATCGCATGTTTGTGGATTTCGGTCGATTTTTGTTTGGAATTTGGGAAAACTTTCTTCTGCAAAGTTGTAGAGAATTGAATTTCCTATAAAAACTCATGAGATTCGAATTTTCTGATGAAAGGGCTATTTATTATGAATTATTGAAGTTAGAAAGCTCAAAATAATTGATTTTGGGAGTTTAAATTATTTTGTTAAGAAAAACGTTTTTTGTATTTTTTGGACATCATTAACATGTGTGGCTGGTGTTTTGACCAAAAGGTGGGCTAAGGAAAATTTGTATAATTATATTAATATTATATTAAATTTTACGCTTTTGGTGTTCTAGCATTTTTCTATAAATAGGGTCTTGGGTTAGAATTGAAAATCACATCGAAGCTGAAGTTTTTCTCTATTTCTCTCTCGATATTTTGAGCGTATTCTTGTGAGTATTTTGAGTATACTTTGAGTATTGCTAGGCGGTCTTGAAGTTCCTTGACTATACATTATTCTAATTTAGAAATCTTGATCTTTCGAGGTAAGGGATATTATTTTTTTGTAATGATATTATTTCTTCAATATCATTATCTTTGAAATGTTGATCTGAAGTTTTTATCAAATTTGGAACTTTTTCATATGGGGTTACTTATTCATGAGTTCTTATTCATGAGTTCTTATTCACGAGTTCTTATTAATGAATTCTTATTCACGATTCTTATTCACGAGTACTTATTCATTAAGCGTGAAGATGTTTTTGTGGAATTTCTATCTTTTGGTGTCGGAGTTACTTATTCACGTATCTGGCCTTTATTCACGATATCTGACCTTTATTCACGATATCTGACTTTATTCATAGAAAAATAAAATTTCTTCTTTTTGTCAAAATATCTAATACGGATACTAACTACGATTGTATCCATGTTTTGATCATTCTTGAATTTTACACCACTATGATTATTTTTGAGGTATTTTTGGGCGTGGATAAAATCAAATGCGAATCCTTGATCCTTAATCCTTGTCATTTTGTTTCTTTGGATTCGTTTCTTTAAAATATTTTTCATCATCCTCGGTCTTAAATGATGATATTATTGAATATCTTTGGCTTTTGTAGTGCAAAGATGAATGATTTCTGAAGAATATCTTTGGCTTTTGTAGTGCAAAGATGAATGATTTCTGAAGAATATCTTTGGCTAGTAGTGCAAAAGATGAGCAGTGTTTAAATGAACATGATTAATTGATGAATATCTTTGCTTTTGTAGTGCAAAGATGAATATTTGATTCGGATGTATATTGATTGATGTTACGGGGATAAAATATTGATGATGAATTTATTAAATTCATAGATTATAGTAGATTTCATTCTCTACGTAACTCTTCTATGAATTATTATTTCATTGCGAATATTGATCGAAACTTGTTATCTATTGTATTCTATCGATTTTTCCTGTTGAAGACTAACGATAATTTGTTGTATATTATCTTAGTCATAATATTCTTTTCTTGGGCTAGTTGAGCTCACCTTTTCCTTGTTGTTCCATTTTTCTTCTCGGGAGGCGAGAATGTAGCGAGTCTTAGTCGGGGTATGGAATGAAGGTTTTAGAAAGGATTGTTTAGTAGTCCTCACCATTTTTGTAAAATGATGTATCAATAATGTGATGAGGATTTATTTGAGTATAGATATTATCTAGAAGATAATATTTGTATACAAACTCACGATTTCTTGTTGTAATAATAAAGTTGTAGTTGTTTGCTTTTGTACCATTTATTTGGCGACTTAGAATGGGTGTTGTGTATACCTATTTTGGGGGCGTCGCGGTTGGTATCGAGCTTAGGGATATGATCTCTGGCGGAGATCGGGGAATAGAACTAGGAGGGAGAGCGAGTAAATCCTTCGTTAGTGTGTCCTACTAAGCTTATTTGTTAGTTAGTCGATTATATAGGGATATTATGTGATATATTGATTTCCTTAATTAACCCTTATTTTATGGCGGTATTTGAGAATGTCGTGAGAATAATATGATGTGGAGTAAATGAGATCGTGGAGATGCTGTACTCACCAACGAGGAGAGCGTCAACATCAGTGGTAATGTTCCTCTGTGAACAACACCACCGAATGGCGAGATGATGAGCGAGGGATGTTTAGAAGCTTTTTGCAGTTCATGCAAAATCGGAACGAGGAGACTCGTGTTCAAAATCTGGGAGAAATGATAGCAATTCACAGTGGTCACAACCAAGCGATTCAAAGAGTTGGGACCACGAGTGCAGGGAAGCGGGATCCGATTAAAGCGGCGGGCGTGGGTCAAACAAATTACCAAGATATTCGATGTCTTGGGATGCGGAGGAACAGAAAGTTCCATTCGCCACATTTATGTTAAAAGTGGCGAAGTGATTCTTGGTGGGAATCGTGAAGCGTACCCATCCATTTGCACTTTCGGCGTGTCGTGGGAGCGTTTGAAGCAGATTCAATGACAAGTACTTCCACGAAAGTATTCGTCATATGAAGGAAGTGGAGTTTATTAGACTAGAAGCGAGAATAACATGGCGGTGTCCGGTCTGAAGGCGAAGTTCGCGGAGTTATCGAGTTGCACCTCATTTGGTGGAGAATGAGGAGCGTATATGGCGGATGTTTACGAGAGGTTTGAAACCCGGCATACGTCGATATCTCATTTCTCATAAATTTTCTCTCTATTCGGATGTTGTCAGCGGGGCTCGGTTGTTAGGCGAGATAACGAAATACGTTCAACCGAGGACCATAACGAGGAGGATCATCAAGAAGATAGCGATCATCGAATAACGATAACCGGCGGAGAAAGAAAGAATCTGAGAAAAGCGGTAACCACTCTGGTGGTAATCGTGGCCATGAAAAATAGAAAAGCGAGTCGGGAGGAGATTTTAAAAGGAGATTCAACAACGACCATGTGAAGGCGTCAGCGCCGATAATAGCTAGCTTCAAGGGAGGTGAAAGACCACCGATCGTATGTTACAAATCTCGGAAAAGAGGACATATCATCAAGCGCCCACAACAGTTTAAAGTATGCTATAGTTGTGGAAAGGAAGGACATATCGCTTCGAGATTATGCGATAGCGAAACCTAGTTCAGTGGGACGGTGACTCAAAAAAACATCCCGAGAAAAGTCAAAGTCAACGATTTCGGGAAGAAGCGTTTGTCGTGGCCGGTCAAAATGCGAGGAACGAGCGAAGTTAGCAGGTTAGTTAATTATAAATTCTTGCGAAGTATATACCTTACTAGATATCGGTTCTACCCATTCTTTTATCTCTCTTACTTGCGCTCAGCGTTTAAACTTGACTCAGGAGAAATTAGACTTTGACTATCTGTGGAAACTCGTTAGGAGAAACTTTCATCACATCCCTTTGTTTATAAATCTTGCTTGATTCGAGTTGGCACTTTATCACATTACACGTTAACCTTATTTACATAAAGATATTTGTTTTGATGTGATTTTAAGGTTAACTACTCATCATGCGAAATTGATTATTTTTTCGTAAGGTTGTTAGTTTTCATATTCTAAGCAACTTTGTTATTGAATTCAAGCAATCAAACCATTGTAGTCAAACATTTTCATATCAAGCCATGAAGTCATTCGTTTATTACGGATGTCAAATTTTCTTAGTCCATGTTATGGATTTGAATAAAGACACGTCGATTTGAATAATATTCTGTTGTTATTGATTTTTTCGGCGTATTTTCGAAGAATTTCTTGGCTTACTCCCAAAGCACGATATTAAATTTTGTATCGACTTTGAACCCGGTACAAAACTCATTTCTAAAATCTCATATCGAATGGCTCTATTGAACTTGAGGAGTTAAAAATTCAACTATAAATTTGGTACGAGCCTTTATCTTGTGATTTCCTTTGTGGAATTCACTAAGCCGACTCTCTCTGTGAGGGGCGTCATATTCGATGCGATAGTAAAGCGATAGGTGTCATTGTGACGTCTTATCCAAGATTGGGATATGAGTCGCGTTGAGAAAGCAACCTAAGTCGAGAATCGAAATCGTAGCTTTCTAGGCTTAGTTGGTTATTATCGGAGATTCGTTGAAGGATATTCTCGAAGTCGCTATTCCATTAACGCGGTGACTCGTAGAGATACAAAATTCGAATGGAAGCGAGGAATGTGGGAAGAGCTTGAAGAACTCAAGAGGAGACTCATTTCAAAGACATGTTACGATCGTGCCATCTGGAAAAGCGAGCGTGGTGGTGACGCGATGAGTAGAAGATCATATGCGGAACGAGGAGCGAGTGCGATGATGTCAAGTATATCGCATAAAGCCAACTTTAATAGAAAAAGTTAAGATTGCTCGAGCCCGCAGGCTTCGGAGCTGATGCGTATGAAGAAGAAAAGTACAAAGAAGGAGTTATTCGAGGCGAGAATTGATGAAGAAGGAATACTTGAGTCCACTCTAGACTTTGTGTTCTAACGACTACGATTTGAAGTACAAGATTATGATGGAGGCACACACATCATGCCATTTACAATCCATCACGGAAGTACTAAAATGTATCGTGATCTTGACATACATTTTGGTGGAGCAATATGAGGAGAGAGATCGCGTAGTTTATCTCGATGTGTTTAACTTGCTTAGCGTGTAAAGGCGGGCATCTTGTACCTAAGGGTCCGTTGCAACCACTTGAGATTTTGAAATGGAAGTGGGAACACATTACCATGAATTTCATTACTAATCTTCCCAAGGTTTCTCAAGGCATAGATGCGATTTGGGTTATTGTTGATAGATTAACCAAGTCTACTCATTTTTTACCGATCGAGAGACTTATTCCTTGACGTCTTTCTCGTATATGCGTAAATGAGATTGTGAGATTGCATGGCATGCCGGTATCCATAGTTTTAGATCGTGACCCAAGATTCACTTCATGATTTTGGGTTAGTTTGTAGAAAAGCTATGAGCGCGAAATTCTGATTGGTTTGGCATACCATCCTCAAAGCGGATGGGCAATCGGAAAGGACTACTCAAACTCTTGAAGATATATTAAAACTACGTGTCCTAGATTTCAAAGGAAGTTGGGATAAGTACTTGCCATTGGTGGAATTCTCATACAACAATAGTTATTAAACAAATATAGGCATGGTTCCATTTGAAGCATTATATGGACAAAAATGTCGTTCTCCGATATGTTGGGATGAGGTGGGTGAAGCAACATTGTTGGGACCGAGAGTTAAAATACGTATGACTAATGATTCGACAAACGTATACAAAGCGGCACAAGATCGACAAAAGAGTTATCACGGATCTTCATCGAAAGGGCGTGGAATTTATTGTGAGGGGATCATGTATTGTTTGCGAGTTGCTCCGTGGAAGGAGTTACAAGAGATTTGGGAAGAGGAAAGCTCGATCCACGATTTATCGGTCCATTTCAAATTCTTGGCGAGTAGGAAATGTAGCCTATAGACTTGCGTTACCTCAAAAAGTATGTCTCGTGTTCATAATGTGTTTCACATATCTCGTACTTCGTAAATATGTGAAAGACCCGAACCACGTTATTGAGTTAGAACCGGACGAGATAATAGAAGACTTAGCGTATGAGGAGGTACCTATCAAGATTTTGGATAGGAAGGAGCATGTCCTACTGCATGAAAGGTTATACCACAAGTTAAAGTTTTGTGGAGGAATCATGCTTTATAGAGGAAATGACACAGGAATTGGAAGCGAAAATGAAAGCGAGGTATCCTCACCTTTTCAAAATACAGTATCGTCACGTCGATTTCGAGGACGAAATTTCATAAGGAGGGAGGTTGTAAGACCCGAATTTTTTTAAATAAAAGGAATTTCCTTTATTTATTATTTTGAAATAGTAAGGGTTGATTTGATTAATGTGGATAGTTAAGGGTTAAATACGCAAATATTTCAAAATAAGCAAGTGGTTATAAAATATTCATTGTTGTTAGGGAATATTCGTTTGGTCGTGGAATATTAAATCTTTGTCGGGAATATTAAATGCGACGGTAGCGACCATGTGTGGGCCCCATAACGGAAAAGCGATTGGATGAAGAAAACGACAAATATAAGTTGTTTTTAAATAACTTGGCGTAGTTATTTGATTAATCTTTGTTGGAATACCGGTGGTTAAAACACACTGTCTGGCGTTGTTGAGCGATAGCATGCGGTATTGCACCAATTATTGATTCTTACGTGAAGGCACTTTACTCAATAATGGTTCTGATAATTCTTATTCGATATTTTATTGAGTTAATAATTCTTTGCGTTGATATTTTATATTCTTTGTTGTTTGATAATTGTCATTACATAGTATCTTTCATTATCGAAGCAATAATTCATATTATACGAATAATATTATTAGATAACATTATTGGCAATGTCTAGAAAGTTACATCTAAGGGGAGGTTTGGTCATCTAATTACGCAAGTAATGATGAAGAAATTCTTATTGGAAAGCCTCTTTCTGAGGAAGCTGCGGTTGTCAATATTGTGATTACGTAATATTATTTGTGAATAATTAATTATTGATTTATATGATGAGAAAATATTGATTTTATGTGGATATAGATGGAGAAATTTTTTAAAATGACAATTGTTGAAAATTAATATTTTATCTTTTTACGATAAAATAATTCATTTAAATATATTATTTTAATAATATATTAACGGTGATATTTTACAATGAATGTGGGATATATGAGTATATGAGGAGGAAGAGTATTTTTGTGGCATTAAATGTTTTAACACATATTTTGTGTGTTGGTGGACACAATTATTAATAGAAATTTGATTATAGCTGTAAAATCGCATGTTTGTGGATTTCGGTCGATTTTTGTTTGGAATTTGGAAAAACTTTCTTCTGCAAAGTTGTAGAGAATTGAATTTCCTATAAAAACTCTGAGATTCGAATTTTCTGATGAAAGGGCTATTTATTATGAATTATTGAAGTTAGAAGCTCAAAATAATTGATTTTGGGAGTTTAAATTATTTTTGTTAAGAAAAACGTTTTTGTATTTTTTTTGGACATCATTAACATGTGTGGCTGGTGTTTTGACCAAAAGGTGGGCTAAGGAAAATTTGTATAATTATATTAATATTATATTAAATTTTACGCTTTGGTGTTCTAGCGTTTTCTATAAATAGGGTCTTAGGTTAGAATTGAAAATCACAATTTAAGCTGAAGTTTTCTCTCTATTTCTCTCTCGATATTTTGGCGTATTCTTGTGAGTATTTTGAGTATACTTTGAGTATTGCTAGGCGGTGCAAGTTCCTTGAGACTATACCGTGATTCAATTAGAAATCTTGATCTTTCGAGGTAAGGGATATTTTTTTTTGTAATGATATTATTTCTTCAATATCATTATCTTTGAAATGTTGATCTGAAGTTTTTATCAAATTTGGAACTTTTTCATATCGGGGTTACTATTCATCGGTTCTTATTATTCATGAGTTATTATTCACGAGTTCTTATTAATGAGTTCTTATTCACGATTCTTATTCACGAAAGTACTATTCATGAAGCGTGAAGATGTTTTTGTGGAATTTCTATCTTTTGGTGTCGAGAGTTCTTATTCACGTATACGGCCTTATTCACGATATATCTGACCTTATTCATAGAAAAATAAAATTTCTTCTTTTTGTCAAAATATCTATTACGGATACTAACTTCGATTGTATCCATGTTTTGATCATTCTTGAATTTTACACCACTATGATTATTTTTGAGGTATTTTTGGGCGTGGATAGAATCAAGTACGAATCCTTAATCCTTAATCCTTGTCATTTTGTTTCCTTTGGATTCGTTTCTTTAAAAATATTTTTCATCATCCTCGGTCTTAAATGATGATATTATTGAATATCTTTGGCACCGTAGTGCGAAGATGAATGATTTCTGAAGAATATCTTTGGCTTTGTAGTGCAAGATGAAAGTGCAAAGATGAATGATTTTGAAGAATATCTTTGGGCTGTAGTGCAAAGATGAGCAGTGTTTAAATGAACATGACTAACGGTGATGAATATCTTTGGCTGTAGTGCAAAGATGAATATTTGATTCGGATGTATATTGATTGATGTTACTGAGGGATAAAATATTGATTATGAATTTATTAAATTCATAGATTATAGTAGATTTCATTCTCTACGTAACTCTTTATGAATTATTATTTCATTGCTTGAATATTGATCTCGAAACTTGTTATACATTGTATTCTATCGATTTTTTTCTGTTGAAGACTAACGATAATTTGTTGTATATTATCTTAGTCATAATATTCTTTACTGGGCTAGTTGAGCTCACCCTTTTCCTTGTTGTTCCATTTTTCTTCTCAGGAGGCGAGAATGTAGCGAGTACTAGTCGGGGTATGGAATGAAGGTTTTAGAAAGGATTGTTTAGTAGTCCTCACCATTTTTGCAAAATGATGTATCAATAATGTGATGAGGATTTATTTGAGTATAGATATTGTCTAGAAGATAATATTTGTATACAAACTCACAGTTTTACTGTTGTAATAATAAAGTTGTAGTTGTTTCTGTACCATGTATTTGGCGACTCAGAATGGGTGTTGTGTATACCTATTTTGGGGGCGTCACAATATGGACGAAAATGTCGTTCTCCAATATGTTGGGATGAGGTGGGTGAAGCAACATTGTTGGGACCCAAAATAGTACGTATGACTACCGAAAAGATCCAAATGATTCGACAACGTATACAAACGGCACAAGATCGACAAAAGAGTTATGCGGATCTTCATCGAAAGGACGTGAAATTTAGTGTAGGGGATCATGTATTATTGCGAGTTGCTCCGTGGAAGGAATTACAAGATTTGGGAAGAGAGGAAAGCTCGATCCACGATTTATTGGTCCATTTCAAATTCTTGACCGAGTAGGAAATGTAGCCTATAGACTTGCGTTACCTCAAAGTATGTCTCATGTTCATAATGTGTTTCACATATTTGTACCGTAAATATGTGAAAGACGAACCACGTTATTGAGTTAGAAAACCAGGACGAGATAGCAATAGAAGACTTAACGTATGAGGAGGTACTGTCAAGATCTTGGATAGGAAGGAGCATGTCCTTGGCCTTGAGAAAGGTCATACCACAAGTTAAAATTTTGTGGAGGAATCATGCTATAAAGGAAATGACACGGGAATTGGAAGCGGAAATGAAAGCGAGGTATCCTCACCTTCGAAAACACCGAGTGCGTCACGTCAATTTCGAGGACCGAAATTTCATAAGGAGGGAGGTTGTAAGACCCCGAAATTTTTAAATAAAAAGGAATTTCCTTTATTTATTATTTTAAAATAGTAAGGGTTGATTTGATTAATGTGGATAGTTAAGGGTTAAATACATGCAAATATTTCAAAATAAGCAGTGGTTATAAAATATTCATTATCGTCGGGGAATATTCGTTTGGACGTGGAATATTACGTCTTGTCGGGGAATATTAAATGCTGACAGTAATGACCATGTGTGGGCCCCATGCTTGAAAAGCGATTGGATGAAGAAAATGACAAATATAAGTTGTTTTTAAATACTTGGCGTAGTTATTCAGAATTATCTTGTTGGAATACCCGGTGCTTAAAACACACTAATGTCTGGCGTTGTTGAAGCGGTAGCTTTGCGGTATTGCACCAATTATTGATTCTTACGTGAAGAAGGCACTACTCGATAATGGTTACGATAATTCTTTATTCGATTATTTTATTGAGTTAATAATTCTTTGCGTTGATATTTTATATTCATTGTTGTTTGATAATTGTCATTACACATTATTTTTCATTATCGAAGCAATAATTCATATTATCTGAATAATATTATTAGATAACATTATTGGTAATGTCTAGAAAGTTACATCTAAGGAGAGGTTTGGTCACCTAATTGCTTGCGCTTGATGAAAAAATTCTTATTGGAAAGCCCCTCTTTCACAGGAAGCGCACGGTTGTCGATATTGTGATTACGTAATATTATTTGTAAAAATTAATTATTGATTTATATGATGAGGAAAATATTTATTTTATGTGGATATAGATGGAGAAAATTTTTAAAATGACAATTGTTGAAAATTAATATTTTATCTTTTTTGATAAAATAATTCATTTAAATATATTATTTTAATAATATATTAATGGTGATATTTTTACAACGAATGTGGGATATATGAGTATACGAGGAGGAAGAGTATTTTTGTTGCAATAAATGTTTAAAACATGTTAAACATGTCGGTGGACCCCATTTATTGAGTGAAATTTGATTATAGCCTGTAAAATTGTCCGTTTGTGGATTTCGGTCAATTTCTATTTGGAATTTGGAAAAACTTTCTTCTACAAAGTTGTAGAGAATTGAAATTCCTATAAAAACTTGCGAGATTCGAATTTTCTGATGAAAGGGCTATTTATTATGAATTATTGAAGTTAGAAGCTCAAAATAATTGATTTTTGGGAGTTTAAAATATTTTTGTAAGAAAAACGTTTTTTTGTTGTAATTGAGTGGCTCACATGTGTTATAAATGATCTGAAATCAGATTTCTAAGGTGGGCTTGAATATTTTTAAGAAATATTATTATTTTATTAAATTTTCTGCTTTGGTATTTAAGCATTTTCTATAAATAGGGTCTTGGGTTAGAATTGAAAATCACACTTTAGCTGAAGTTTTCTCTCTATATTATCGGCGTATTCTTGTGAGTATTTTGAGTATACTTTGAGTATTGCTAGGCGTATGCAGTTCCCTTCAAGACTATATACGGTGATTCTAATTTAGAAATCTTGATCTTTCGAGGTAAGGGATATTATTTTTTTTTCGTAATGATATTATTTCTTCAATATCATTATCTTTGAAATGTTGATCTGAAGTTTTTATCAAATTTGGAACTTTTTCATATCGGGTTACTATTCATGGGTTCTTATTCATGAGTTCTTATTCACGAGATTCTTATTCATGATTCTTATTCACGAGTTCTTATTCACGAAGTACTATTCATGAAGCGTGAAGATGTTTTTGTGGAATTTCTATCTTTTGGTGTCTGAGTTACTATTCACGTATCGGACTATTCACGTATCTGATGCATTATTCATAGAAAAATAAAATTTCTTCTTTTCGTCAAAACATCTATTACGGATACTAACTTCGATTGTATCCATGTTTTGATCATTCTTGAATTTTACACCACTATGATTATTTTTGAGGTATTTTTGGGCGTGGATAAACCAAGTACGAATCCTTAATCCTTAATCCTTGTCATTTTGTTTCCTTTGGATTCGTTTCTTTAAAAAAATATTTTCATCATCCTCGGTCTTAAATGATGATATTATGGAATATCTTTGGCTTTGTAGTGCAAAAGATGAATGATTTCTTAAGAATATCTTTGGCACTGTAGTGCAAAGATGAATGATTTACGAAGAATATCTTTGGCCGTAGTGCAAAGATGAGCAGTGTTTAAATGAACATGACTAAGTGATGAATATCTTTGGCACTGTAGTGCAAAGATGAATATTTGATTCGAGATGTATATTGATTGATGTTACTGGGGATAAAAGATGAGCGATGAACTTTTAAATTCATACATAGAAGATAGTAGTTTGCATTCTCTACTTAACTCTTCTAATGAATTATTATTTCATTGCGAATATTGATTTAAAATTTGTTGTCTATTGTATTACATTAGATTTTTCCCTGTTGAAGACTAACGATAATTTGTTGTATATTATCTTAGTCATAATATTCTTTTCTTGAGCTAGTTGAGCTCACCCTTTTCCTTTTGTTCCATTTTTTCTCGGGAGGCGAGAATATAGCGAGTATGCAGTCGAGGAGTATGGAATGAAGGTTTTAGAAAGGATTGTTTAGTAGTCCTCACCATTTTTGTAAAATAATGTATCAATAAATGTGATGAGGATTTATTTGAGTATAGATATTGTCAGAACATAATATTTGTATTCAAACTCACAGCTTTTTCTTGTTGTAATAATAAAGTTGTAGTTGTTTACGTACCATGTATTGACAACTCGGAATAGGTGATGTATACCTATTTTTTGGGGCGTCACAAATATGATCACATCCTTAGTGCTAGGTTAAGCACTTTAAGATGTTTTTCAGCGACTCATAGTGAACTTCTCCGAATATGGTGATCAACATCGGGTCTCGTACATTTCATTGCATACATGATTTATACTCATGCGACCTCTCTTTTCGAGAGTGCGTGGGGACTATTAAGAGAGATACACTCCATGGCTCATCAAGATGAGACATCTCTTGGAGTTTGCCATGCTAAACGACTTTAGCATCAAATGAATATACGTTCTTTGGGTTAAGTCGAGCATCCTCTTAAATCTATCTATATAGATTTATATCCCCAACTAAGATACTCTTCCAAATCATTCATGGAGGAATGTTTAGACAACTTTATCATTACTGATTGTAGCATTAGTATGTCATTCCTTATCTGTAGTATATCAACATATAATATTAAGAATGTCATGACGCGCTCCCTAATCGACCCTTTATTACACATTTAGAACTCTTACCTCATCGTATGTAACTCGGATCATCATCTTCTATGATCGTACCTCATCATCATCATCCATGATGAATCCATACTCCTAGGTATCTTGGTATTATTCCGATTTACGATTTGGTTTGTGGTACAATAGTATATCTATAGGTTCCTCTTATTTGATTTATAGTGTTTTGTGGTTCTTGAACTCTTCAAGATCTATTATCCTCCCACTAGCTCTTTCAATGATAAACACCTTTATCTTAGAAGGCAGCGTGTTTTGCAACAAACACCTTTTGCTAAGTAGGATTATAGAACATATACCCTAAACTTACTTTAGGATGTCCCACAAATCGACACTTATAAAATCTTGTCCCAAGCTTATCCTTTGAAACCTTTTCACATAAGTTGGACAACCCATTATCTTAACATACTTAAGATTAGGAATCCTCCCTGTCCATAACTTTTATGGAGTCTTGGGGCCTGATTTTGAGGTTACCTTTTCATAGATATGCGACCATTTCTAGGACATGATCTGAAGGATCTTGGAATGTCAGTAAAATCATTATGGACCGTACCATGTCCAACAAGGTATGATTTTTCCTTTCGGATACATCAATCAATTATCGTGATCGGGATGTGTCCATTATGAGAAAACCATTTGAGATGATCCAGAAACTTATTGCACAAGTATTTATTCCTTGATCTAATCAAAAAATCTTAATACATTGCCAATTTGTTTCACTTCTGAATTCTTTGAACCTTTCAAATAATTCACACTTGTATTTCAACAAATACATACATTCAACTCTTTGAATGATCATCTCCTTTTCTTATACTAGTTTGTTCAATTTACAAAATATTTTTTCACGTAAGTAAAGTATACAAAATCTATTAAGTAATATTTCAGTTCTATACAAAACATTATTATTATAAATAGAACAACAATTGTTCTTAAATATAATACCAAAGATTTCATTGTCCAACAATAAAATGGAAATAATGTTTTCAACGAGAACTATAATACAATAACAACTTATTGACTTAATAGATTTGCCCGTAGGCAGTGCTAAACTATAAGTTTCTATGGCTAATGTTGCAAGAAACGGAGATTCAACAATGATGGAAAGACGTCAGCACCAGCACCCATTGTTAAGGAAGGAGAAAGACCACCTATCATATGCTTCAAATGCGGAGAGAGGACACATCGATCAAAGCTGCGTCATCATAGTCCCAAAGCATGTTATAATTATGGAAGAAAAGTCACTTAGCTCGATTTTTTGTCGTTTATCGAAGACAAATTCACTAGGATGGAGGCACCAAAGGCCATCCCGAGAAAATTCAAAACCCAGTAGTCTGCAAGGGAGAGCGTTTGTTGTGACCTCCCAAAGAGCAAGGAATCCGAATGAGGTCATCACTGGGTAAGCTTATCATAAACTCTAATGAAGTCTATACTTTATTTGATCTGGTTCTACCCATTCTTTTATTTCTCCTACTTGCACTCATCGATTAAATTTGACTCAGGAGAAATTAGACTTTGACTTATCTGTGGAAACTCCGTTGGGAGAAACCTTCATTACATCCATTTGTTTATAAGTCTTGTTTGGTTCAAATCGGTACCTCACATTACCGTCGATCTTATTTCATTAAAAATAGTTGATTTGACGGATTCTAGTGGATTGATTGGTTAACTACTTATCATGCAAAAATTGATTGTTTTTCGTAAGGTTGTTAGCTTTCATATTCTAATCAACCTATTATGCTAATTCAAACGACCAAACCATTAAAATCAATCACGGTCATCTCAAGCCATAAAGCTATTCGTTTATTGAAAAACGGATGTCAAGCTTTTCTTAGCTCACGTCATGATTTAAACAAAAATAAATCGGTTTTGAACGATATTTCTATTGTTAATAAATTTCCTGACGTATTCCCCGAAGAACTTCCTGGCCTACCCCCAGTGTGAGACCCCATATTTTATTAATAAAGATTTAAATTTTGTCGAAATAATTTTTTAATATTATGGTGTGAATTTGAGATAATATTATAGTTGTGGGTAGTATTTATAAATTTTGCAAAGTATGCAAGTGGTTATATTATATTCGATTGGTTAGGGAATATTCGGTTTAGCGAGGGAATATTAAATGGTATACGGCTCAATCATTGGTGGACCCTAATAATGTAATTATTGTCGGATTGAGAAAACGACAAAAATATTTTATTAAAATAACGGCGGAAGTTTTACCGTGGTTACTGTTGAACTACTCGGTAGTAAAAGTACAGTAATACGTGTGGTTGCATAGTAACATACGGTATTGATTATTGATGCTTATGTGAGAAGTCACTCAGTTTGATTCCATTATTGTCGATTAATAATATGAATTATTATAGCGATAATGACGTTTTGTTTTATTCGTATTATTAACGTAATAAAATGTAAACATCTTTTATATAAAATAGAATACTTTATTAAAGTTATTCTATAAATAGAATATATTATATTTTATTATGCATAGTGTTGCGTAGTGTTTTGCGTAGTGTGTTGCGTAGATATAGTAAAATGTTTTTATATAAATAGAATATATTATATTTTATTTAAAAGATTTTTCTTTAAATATGGACCGTCAGATTAAAGTAAATCAATCTGAACAGTTCATGGATTAATTCTTATGCATTCCATTTTCGTATAAATAAGCTCATTCCTTCATTATTTTCTTACTTAATTCATTGAAACTCAGAGAGAGAAATTATAGAGAGAAGCTATAGAGAGAAAATTATAGAAAGAAGAAGAGTATTACATTACTTCACTACTTCTATATTCAGGTTCTTTTTACGATAAGGGTGTTATTCTTTCTTCTTGAAGAGAACTTACATTATTCCATTCATTATCATTTACATTGGAATAACTTTTGTAAAAAGTGGCATACCTATACATAACTTCTGTGATCTGTGGCATACCCTATACTTGGTGAAATCCTTATGTTATTCCATTGCTTATTATTACATTGGAATAACTTTGTATACGCCATGATTTACCTATACTTGGTGACATTTTTCTATTATTCATTGGAACATCCATGCTCATGTGTTTTACAAGGACCTGGTTAAAATCTTTATCATTACATTGGAATATCCTATCGTGTGTTTTACACCGGATCGGGTTCCATCTTTATTATTCTATTGGAACATCCGCTTGTGTGAATTTCACGACACCGGTTCCGTTATTATTATTCATTGGAATAACACGTCATGCGCAAGTACCGCACGCGTGGTGATTTCTTTTGTTATTCCATTCTTTATTATACCCACTTGGTTAAAACTTTGACTTCTATACTCCATGAAATTAGTAGAATATCCTTGATATTTGCGTTTCATCCAAAGATCTTTCATGGAAATATTCTTCCGATCATTATTGAATTTTACTCTACTAAAGCAAGATCATGTTGACAATTTGGACGTTAATAAGTCATGGATTAAATAATTCTTGAACTTGTTTTATTGAATTACTATGTCATTGTCATCATCCTCATGTTATATTATGTTATCTTTGGCTTACGTGCATAGATGAACTTAGTATGATTATGACCGAGGATCATTCGGTATAATCATGACTTGATATAAATGATGTGACAAAAGTCCTCGATGGTTTTGTAATGCGGTGATGGATAGTTTTTGGTATGATTATGACCGGTGGTGATTCGGGTATAGTCATGACCATTGATAATTTGATGAAAATCCTTGACCGTGTAGTACGAGGGATGATTAGATGTGGTGGTTTATTATTAAATTTGAGTCTCGTGATAAAAATTGATGAAAAACTTTTAAAACCTAAAAGATAGTAGACTTTATTCTCTACTTGACTCTTTTAATGGATTGTTTATTCCATTTTATGATTAAAGCTGGTTGTCTATTATATTTTATCGGTTTAAACATTGTTGAAGGCTAATGATAATTTATTACGCATTATCTTAGTCATAATATTTCATTGGGCTAGTTGAGCTCACCCTTTCTTTCACCGTTCTCTTGAAATGAGAAATATATTTGGGATGAGTCTGGGAACTAAGTAATGGTCCGAGAGGATAGCATTAGTAGTCCTCACTATTTTGTGAAATAGTGTGATAATAGTTGTAATGAGGACTCCTTTTGAGTTTGTATAATATCTAGTAGACAATATTTGTATTCAAACTCACGCTTTTTGTCGATTGTATACTGCACGCAGTTATATTAGTAAGTTGTATTTGAATTTATGTACCATGTAAGTGGCGACCCAAGATGGGTGGCGTATACCTAATTTTGGGGGGCGTCACGGTTGGTATCAAAGCTTAGGATATGATCCACGGCTAAGAGGTGAGAATAGTACTAGGAGGGGAGGCAGGCGGGAATACCTTCGCTAGAATGACCTACCTAAGTTTATGTTTATTTTATTGGTCAATCGGAATTTAGGGATAATTTGTTACATGTCAATTAACCCTTGTTTTGTGTGAGTGTTTGAGAATGGCATCTGAAAATCTTTGAGATAAGCAATGAAGCACATGGAGTGTTGATTTGACTCAAACAAAAGGTAACGACCAACAACACGATAATAATCATATTTGGTGGCAGCGGCTATCGTAACAATGATAACCATCGGGGAAATTATCATGCTAAGAATGGTAACCACTTGATGTGGTAATCATGGCAAAGATAATAGAAGTGGAAATTTCAAGAAGAGAAGGTCATTTAGCTCGATTTTTGTCATATAGTGAAGTCAAGTCCAGTTTGGGATATAGTGGCACCAAAGGCGGACACGACAAAACAAAAGTCGGTTGGTTTCGGGAAGAAGCGTTTTTCGTGACTTCTCGAAAAAAGTGGGTAACGAAAGTTAGCACAGGTTAGTTAATTATAAATTCTTGAAGTCTATACCTTATTAGATCTGGGTTCTACCCATTCTTTTATCTCTCTTGCTTGCGTTCAACGTTTAAATTTGACTCAGGAGAAATTAGACTTTGATTTATCTATTGAAACTTCGTTGGGAGAAACCTTCGTTACCTCCAACATTTATTAATCTTGTTGTTTCAAATAAACACTTTCACGTTACTGTCGATCTTATCTCTTTGAAAATACTTGCCTTTGAGGTAATTTTTGAAAACGATTGATTAACTACTCATTATTCTTTTTGTAAGGTTGTTAGCTTTCATATTCCTAACCAACCTGTTATATGTAATTCAAAGTAACCAAATCCTAAAGTTAATCTTTGTTATATCAAGCCATAAGTAAAGAGCCCGATCCTTTCGTTGTTGACTTCCTTGTGTGGAAATGCAAAGCCGGACTTTACGAGGCGACGTCGTGGATGAAGATGGCAAGTTGATAGGTATCATTGTGAGGTCTTATCCAAAGTTAGGGATAGAAGTCATGATTGGTATTAATCGATGTACTATCCAAGTCTTGGGACGAGAGTAATGATTTTGAATGATATTTCTATCATTAATAAATTTCTTGGCGTATTCTTGAAGACTTCCTAGCCTACCTAGGCGTGAAATCGAATTTTGTATTGACCCCGTCTGACAAAACCCATTTCTTAAACCCTCAAATATTTCTTCAACTAAAATGAGCAGTTTACGTGGTTTATGATGAAAGTCATAATAAAAGCATTGTACTAATGAAAATCATGGGTATTCGTGGTATTAGTAAGTTTTATGATGAGTTATGTTGGTTAGTATGTAAAAAACATGAAAGTTTCTTAAAAATCACAAAGAGTTGAAAATCGATTTTGGTGAAAACGTAATATGAAATTCAATTGACCATATCTCTTATTATATTTTGAATTTTGAGTGTGGTCAAGTCCTAGAGTTAGATCTATGAGTTACCTAACTAATCCAAGTGGAATTACTGGAAAAGGTGTTGTAGATTTTTGTGTGGACTGATTTTAGCAAAGGAGGCCAAAGATGTAAATTTCGAAAATGCTACTGTCCAGAAACTTTAAGGGGCTGTTTCGGCCACTTAAATTATGAGAAAAATTCTGACCTTTTGGGACATGAAAGTATATGGTATAAAGTACCTCCTGTCCAAAAATGAGCTCATTCTGACTTAAAATGAGCAAGTTATGACTATTTCAATATTTAGGTTTTTCCGACGAAAAATGCTATAACCGAAGTTCTATAACTCCGATGACCATGAAATTTAAACTGGAAGCTCATGTTAACATGTGTAAGGTACTGCCAAGATTTGGGAATTTTTGGAGTTAAACTTGAGGTAGCTAATTTCTTAAGGAATTAAGTGGAAATTGATTTTTGAAAAATAGTAAATGAATTTTAAAAATTCCGAGAAAAATATATTTTCATTATGGGACTATATTATGCTAAATCCCAGAAAAGAAATATTTTTGGGACTGATTTAGTATTTTTCATGAAAATAGTTTAATTCTTAACATATGAGTTAAATATGTTATGTGAAGTAATGAAAGTTGAAAATAGGATTTTATGGCTAAAGAATCCTATATAGAGTATATGCATATTTTTTGATGAGGATTTGATAATTGGTGATGATATTTTATGAGTATGGCATTTTTGAATGATTAAATGCATTATATGGTAAAAGCGTAAACAATTGAGATAAATTGTTTATAAATTTAAGAAGCTGATTAAAATATTATTATAATATTAATGTTATTAGATTATGAGATTATTAAGTGATTGATAACATGGGGATATTCTTGAATCTGGATAAATTATATTATAAATGTTTAATATTTATCCTTTATCTCATTTTGATTGATTCTTTATATCATTATCCTCACTTATATTATGTTGAAAGTCAATCGGCTGGCTGTAGTGTAGAGATGGACTTGGTATGATTTATGACCGGGATTGTTCGGTATAATCATAATCGTAAATGAATACACGATTATCTTTGGTAGTAGTGCATGGATAATTGTGGTCGTGATCTTAATGAATACACGATTATCTTTGGTAGTAGTGCATGGATAATTGTGGTCGTGATACTAATGAATACGATTATCTTTGGTAGTAGTGCATGGATAATTTGTGGTCGTGATACTAATGAATACACGATTATCTTTGGCCATTGTGATACTAATGAATACACGATTATCTTTGGTAGTAGTGCATGGATAATTTGTGGTCGTGATCTTAATGAATACACGATTATCTTTGGTAGTAGTGCATGGATAATTTGTGGTCGTGATACTAATGAATACACAATTATCTTTGGTAGTAGTGCTTGGATAATTTGTGACCGTGATACTTAATGAATACACAATTATCTTTGGTAGTAGTGCATGGATAATTTGTGGTCGTGATCTTAATGAATATCCTTGGCACGTAGTGCGGGGATGATTCGATGATATGGATTAATTATTGGTGAGTCTCAAAGAATGAAATATTAATTCTGGATGTGGTAAAAGTCATCTTTGGTCAGTAGTGCATTGATAGACTTGGTATGATTATGACCGAGGATTATTCGGTATAATCATGGCCATCAGATTGAAAACACGAATATCCTTGGCCAAATTGGTGCATGGATAATTCGTGGTCGTGGTGATCTTATTAAGTTTGCGTCTCGGCATTATTGGTTTTCTGATTTGTATATCTTTGCTTTTGTAGTGCAAAGATGAATTGTTAATGAATAGCTTTGGCAGATTTCAAAGATGAATTTAATATTTTAAACGATAAAGGTATTCAAGGTATCCTCATCTCTTTATCATACCAGTCGTACTTTCCAATTTCGAGGGCGAAATTCCATAAGAGAGGGAGATTGTGAGACCCAGTGATTTTATTAATAAAGATTTAAATTTTGTCGAAATAATTTTTAATATTATGGTGTGAATTTGAGATAATATTATAGTTGTGGGTAGTATTTATAAATTTTGCAAAGTATGCAGTGGTTATATTATATTCGATTGGTGGGGAATATTCGGTTTAGCGAGGGAATATTCGTACAACTACTCAATCATTGGTGGACCCCTACAATGTAATTATTGCTCGGATTGAGAAAACAACAAAAATATTTTATTAAAATAACGGCGGAAGTTTTACTGGTAGTTCTTGTTGAACTACTCGGTAGTAAAAAAATATGATGTCGTGTGGTTGCATAAGAATAACTTGCGGTATTGATTATTGATGCTTATGTGAGAAGTCACTCGGTTTGATTCCATTATTGTCGATTAATAATATGAATTATTATAGCGATAATGACGTTTTGTTTTATTCATTATTATTAACGTAATAAAAGCGAAACATCTTTTATATAAAATAGAATACTTTATTAAAGTTATTCTATAAATAGAATATATTATATTTTATTATGCATAGTGTTGCGTAGTGTTTTGCGTAGTATTGCATAATGTGTTTGCATAGTAAAATATTTTTATATAAATAGAATATATTATATTTTATTTAAAAGATTTTCTTTAAATATACGGACCGTCGATTAAAGTAAATCAATACTGGACCGTTCATGGATTAATTACTATGCATTCCATTTTCCTATAAATAGAAGCTCATTCCTTCATTATTTTCTTACTTTAATTCATTGAAACTCTGAGAGAGAAATTATAGAGAGAAGCTATATAGAGAAAATTATAGAAGAAGAAGAGTATTCTGTTACTTCACTACTTTATATTAGTTTCTTTTTACGGTGAAGGGTGTTATTCTTTCTTCTTGAAGAGAACTTCATTATTCCATTCATTATCATTCATTTGGAATAACTCGTAAAAGTGGCATACCCTATACATAACCGTGATATCGTGGCATACCCTATACTTGGTGAAATCCTTATGTTATTCCATTGCTTATTATTACATTGGAATAACTTTGTATCATGCCATTTACCCTATATACTTGGTGACATTCTTCTATTATTCATTGGAACATCACATGCGTGTGTTTTACAGGACACCGTTAAAATCTTTATCATTACGTTGAATATCCTATCATCGTGTTGTTTTACACCGGATCTGGTTCCATCTTTATTATTCATTGGAACATCCTTTTTCGGTGTGAATTTCACGACACGGTTCCGTTATTATTATTACATTGGAATAACACAATCATCGCAAGTACCGCATGCATGGTGATTTCTTTTGTTATTCCATTCTTTATTATACCCACTTGGTTAAAACTTTGACTTTATACTCCATGAAATTAGTAGAATATCCTTGATATTTGCGTTTCATCCGAGATCTTTTCATGGAAATATTCTTACGATCATTATTGAATTTTACTCTCTAAAAGATTATGTCGTGTTGACAATTTGGACGTTAATAAGTCATGGATTAAATAATTCTTGAACTTGTTTTATTGAATTACTATGTCATTGTCATCATCCTCATGTTATATTATGTTATCTTTGGCTTACGTGCATAGATGAACTTAGTATGATTATATGACCGAGGATCATTCGGTATAATCATGACTTGATATAAATGATGTGACAAAAGTCCTCGGTATTTTGTAATGCGATGATGGATAGTTTTTGGTATGATTATGACCCGATTGGTGATTCGGTATAGATCATGACCATTGATAATTTGATGAAAATCCTTGGCCTAGTAGTGCAGGGATGATTAGATGTGGTGGTTTATTATTGTTTGAGTCTCGTGATAAAAATTGATGAAAACCTTTTAAAACCTAAAAGATAGTAGACTTTATTCTCTCTTGACTCTTTTAATGGATTGCTTATTCACAGCAGATTAAACTGGTTGTCTATTATATTTTATCGGTTTAACTTAATTGTTGAAGGCTAATGATAATTTATTTTGCATTATCTTAGTCATAATATTTCTTCTTGGGCTAGTTGAGCTCACCCTTTCTTTCACTTTATTCTCTGAGGAAATGAGAACATATTTGGGACGAGTCTGGGAGCGAAGTAATGGTCCAGAGGATAGCATTAGTAGTCCTCACTAATACGTGAAATAGTGTGATAATAGTTGTAATGAGGACTCCTTTTGAGTTTGTATAATATCTAGTAGACAATATTTGCATTCAAACTCACGCTTTTTTTGTCGTATTGCATACGGCAGTTATATTAGTAAGTTGTATTTGAATTTATGTACCATGTAAGTGGCTGCACCAAGATGGGTGACGTATACCTAATTTTGGGGGGCCACACCCAGAAAGCGTGAAATTGAATTTTATATCGACCTTGAACCCTAAGACAAAACCTATTTCCAAAGCCTCATATCGAATGGCTCTATTAAACTTCGAGGAGTTAAAGACCCAACTGCAGGAATTGTTAGACATTGGCTTTATTCGTCCCTAGTACTTCTCCTTGGGGTGCTCCTGTTCTATTCGTGAAGAAGAAAGATGGGAGTATGCGACTTTGTATTGATTATCGGGAGTTGAATCATGTCACCATCAAAATAGGTATCCATTGCCACGTATTGATGACTGTTTGACCGATTGCAAGGAGCCAAATTCTTTTCAAAGATTGATCTTCGTTAGGATATCACCAATTGAAGATTAGAACCGTGACATTCCAAAGCGGTTTTGAACTCGATGACGGGCATTATGAATTCTAGTCATGTCCTTTGGATTGACTAATGCTCCGCCGCCTTCATAGATATGATGAACCGAGTATTGAGGAATATTTAGATCACTTTGTGGTCGTCTTTATTGATGACATCCTTATTTATTCCAAAAGCCGTGAAGATCATGAAAGCAACACTTGAAGTGACACTCCAAAAGCTTCGTGAATATAAGCTTTATGCCAAGTTGAAGAAATGTGAGTTCGGCTTGAAGAAGTAGCATTCCTTGGGCACGTGGTATCAAGTCATGGAATATCTGTTGACCCAAGAAAGATTGAAGCTATTGGCCGGGAACAACCTAAATTAGTGACCAAAATCGTAGCTTTTCGGTTTAAATTTGGTTATTATCGGAGATTCGTGGAAGGATTTTCTCGAATCGCTACTCCATTGACTTCGGTGACTCGGAAAGATATAAAGTTCGGTTGGAGCGAAGAATGTGAGAAGAGTTTTCAAGAACTCAAGAGGAGACTTATTATTTCAAGACTGTTCGACAATACCATCCGGCTCGGAGGATTTGTCATCTCTGGTGATGCTTGAGCAAAAGGGTTGGGATGTGTTCTTATGCAACATGGAAAAGTTATAGCTTTATGCCTCATGACAACTCAAAGAATATGAGAGGAATTATCCTACTCATGATCTAGAGTAGTAAATTTGTTATCTTTGCACTTAAAATTTGGAGGCATTACTTGTATGGGGAGAAAGTGGAGATCTTTACGGATCATAAAAGCCTCAAATATTTCTTCACTCAAAAGGAACTCAACATGCGACAACGATGTTGGCTTGAACTATTGAAAGATTATGATCATACCATCCAATACCATCCTGGAAAAGCGAACGTGGTAGCTGACGCATTGAGTAGAAAATTATATGCAAGTACGAGTGCGATATTGTCAACGCAAAGGCCCATTTTGTGTGACTTGCAAAGGATGGAGATAGAGTTAAAGACTCCAGGGATGCATGTGATGATAGCGAGTATACGAGTAGAACCGACTTTAATCGATAAAGTTAAAGCTGCTCAATCTACAGACCTGGAGCTGATGCGTATGAGGAAGAAAGTGCAAGAAGGTGCTTATCTTAGGAAGCAAGAATCGATGAAGAAGGAATACTTGAGTCAACTCAGACTTTTGTGTTCTAACGACCACGATTTAAAGTATAATATCATGATGGGCGCACAACACACCATTTGCAATCCATCACAGGAGTACCAAAATGTATCATGATATTCGTCTATACATTTTGGTGGAGCAATATGAAGAGAGAGATAGCATTTATTTATCTCAAGGTGTCTAACTTGTCAACGAGTTAAAGCGGAGCATCAAGTACCAAAAGGTCCATTGCAACCACTTGAAATTCCAGAATGGAAGTGGGAGCACATTACCATGGATTTCATTACCGGTCTTCCTAAGGTTTCTCAAGGCATTGATGCGATATGGGTCATTGTTGATAGATTGACCAAGTCTGCTCATTTCTTACCGATACGAGAAACTTATACACTTGAACGTCTTGCTCAAATGTACATAAACGAGATTGTAAGACTGCATGGTATGCCGGTATCCATAGTTTCTGATCGAGACCCAAGATTCACTTCACGATTTTGGGTTAGTTTGTAAAAAGCTATGGGCACAGACTTACGATTTAGCTTCGGCATATCATCCTCGGACCGGACGGACGATCGGAGAGGACTATTCAAACTCTTGAAGATCTATTAAGACTCTGTGTCCTTGATTTCAAGGGGAGTTGGGACAAGTTCTTACCATTGGTGGAGTTTTCCTATAACAACAGTTATCAAGTAAGTATTGGCATGGCTCCATTCGAAGCATTGTATGGAAGAAAGTGTCGTTCTCCAGTATGCATTGGGATGAGGTGGGTGAAGCAACGTTGTTGGGGATAGGAGTTGGTACGTATGACTACGGAAAAGATTCAAAAGATCCGACAACGTATAAAAACCTCACAAAATCGACAAAAAGAGTTATCTTGATCTTCATCGAAAAGGACGTGGAATTAGATATAGGAGATCATGTGTTGTTAAGAGTTGCTCCATGGAAAGGAGTTACAAGATTTGGAAAGAGAGAAAACTTAATCCTCGATTCATCGGTCCATTTTAATCCTCGATCGAGTAGGAAGCGTGGCCTATAGACTCGCTTTTACCACCAAATATGTCTCATGTTCAAAACGTTTTCACATATCTATGTTACGTAAATATGTGAAAGACCCGAACCATATTATTGAGTTAGTTCTGAGACGAAATAACGGAAGATTTGGCGTATGAAGAGGTTCTGTTCAAATTTTGGATAAGAAGGAACATACTTTCTACGCTCAAGGTTATACCTCAAGTCAAAGTTTTGTGGAGGAACCACGATGTTGAGAAATGACTTGGGAGTTAGAATCGAAATGAAATCAAGGTATCCTTACCTCTTCGACATACCAGTCGTACCCTAAATTTCGAGGGCTTAAATTTCATAAGAAGGGAGGTTGTAAGACCCGACTTTTATAAATAATGATGAATTTTTCTATAAATATTATTTTTGAATATTATGGAATAAATTTGATATAATGTTATAGTTGTGGGTAATATTTATAAATTTTGCAAAAGTATGCAAGTTGTTATAAAATATTCGTTTGGTGGGAATATTCTTTTTGTTAGGAATATTAAATCTGGCGGCTCAATCATTGGTGGACCCCCACAATGTAATTATTTATTCGGATTGAGAAAGCGACAAAAATATTTTATAAAATAACGGCGGAGGTGTTACTGTTAAAAGCGTTGAACTACCCGGTGGTAAAAAATGCGAATCTGGCGTGGTTGCATAGTAGCACTTCAGATTGATTATTGATGCTTACGTGAGAAGTCACTCATTTATGCTCAATTATTCTACGATAATTCTTTGCGATCATATCTCTTATATTATTGATTCAATTATTGTCACGGTATCATCGTATAATATGTTATAGTATTAAATCAATAATTGAGACGACAAGTTATAAATGATTAATAATTGTTGAAAGATTAAATATGTGTTGATGAAAAAAAATGATTTGTGGTAAGTTTGATTATTTTATGGGGGCTCATATGTCATCATTTAAGAGTCTCTTCATCGATAGTAATTACCTCATGAATAGTATTTACCTTCGTCAATAGTAGTAATTACCTTCGTCGATAGTAATTACCCTTGTGAATAGTATTTACCTTCGTCAATAGTATTTACCTTCGTTAATAGTAATTACCTTTACCAGACGTCGAACCACTTGTCGTTTCACATTACAAAGCGTCGAACCACTTGTCGTTTCACATTACAAAGGCGTCAAACCACTTTTTTTTTTCACATCATTAGTCGTCAAGCCACTTGCTTTTTCACACTAAGCGGTCTTAAGCTAGAAATCTTCTATAAATAGAGGCCTAGGGCTTCATTATTTTCACGAATTCATTCAAGCTATAGAGAGAAAGTATAGAGAATAAGAGAGAAGAAGAAGAGTATTTTATTACTACACCTTCTTTGCAGTATTCAATCTCCTACCAAATGTAAGGGGTGTTATTCTTTCTTATTCATGAAGAGAGGCTGTTGTTATTCCATTGCTTATTATTCATTGGAATAACTTTGTATCATGCCAGTTTTACCTATACTTGGTGACATTCTTCTATTATTCATTGGAACATCACATCGTGTGTTTTACACAGGACCGGTTCCGCCTTCTTTATTATTATTCATTGGAACATCACATGCATGTGTTTTACATCGGACTGGTTTCATCTTTATTATTATTCTGTTGGAACATCACATGCATGTTTTACAGGACTGGTTCCGTCTTTATTATTATTCTCATTGGAACATCCATGCATGTGTTTTACGTTGTGGACTGGTTCCATTCTTTATTATTCTGTTGGAACATCCCATGCATGCGCTTTTCGCTTGGGACGGGTTCCGATTATTTATTATTCTGTTGGAATAACTTTTGCTGTATGGCCTATCGCATGCATGGTGATTTCTTTTGTTATTCTATTCTTTATTATACCCGGTTGGTTAAAACTTTGACTTATATACTCCATGAAATTAGTGGAATATCCTCGATATTTGCGTTTCATCCAAAGATCTTTTCATGGAAATATTCTTCCGATCATTCTTGAATTTTACTCTACAAAACAATGATCATGTTGATAATTTGGACGTTAATAATTCACGAATAAAATAATTCTTGAACTTGTTTTATTGAATTCTTATATCATTGTCATCATCCTCATGTTTATATTATGTTGAAAGTCATCGTGGCACTTGTAGTGCATAGATGGACTTGGTATGATTATATTAGAGACTATTGGTGTAATCATGACGTAGTAATGTTACAAATGATGTGATAAAAATCCTCGATGGCAGTAGTGCATTGGTGGGCCGATTGTTGGCATGATCATGACCATTAATGAATACACAAATATTCTTGGCCCGTAGTGCATGAATAATTGTGGTCGTGATCTTAAAGAATATCCTTGGTAGTAGTGCGGGGGTGATTCGATGATGTGGAATATTTATTAAAGTGAGTCTCAAATATATAATGATGATGAAAAACCTTTTAAAACCTAAAAGATAGTAGACTTTATTTTCTACTTGACTCTTTTAATGGATTGCTTATTCATTGCAGCTTAAACTTGGTTGTCTATTGTATTTTATCGGTTTAACATTGTTGAAGACTATTGATAATTTATTACGCATTATCTTAGTCATAATATTTCTTCTTGGGCTAGTTGAGCTCACCCTTTCTTTCTTTATTCTCTTGAAATGAGAATATATATTGGGGACAGTCTGGGGAAAGCAGTGATGGTCCGAAGATAAGATTAGTAGTCCTCACTATTACGTGAAATAGTGTGATAATAATTAATGAGGATTTTTTTTGAGTTTGTATAATATCTAGTAGGCGATATTTGTATTTAAACTCACGAGTTTATGTCGTATTGCATACTACGCTTATGTTAATAAGTTGTATTTAAATTACATACCATGTAAGTGGCGACCCAAGATGGGTGATGTATACCTAATTTTGGGGGCGTCACACAAGAAATGAGTTTTAGGCACTAAGAGCATTCACAACAGTTTTCTTATCTTTATCCCTACTCTGCAGTATTATTGGGTCATTTGCAAAATAGATATTCAATTTTTTCACTATGTACCCAACAGATTCTTATATTGATTCCTTAAATAATAAAATTTAAAATTTAAAAGTTAAAAGTTAAAATTTCTAATAGTCAAAATATTAAATTAATAATAATCTTATAATTTATAAAAAGAGAGTATAATTTATTAATTATATTTCACTTTGTAAAATAATTTTTATTTTATTTTAAATTTTAAGTAATTTATGAAGTAGTATTGAATGGATTGTAGTTCTAAAATGTACATAAGATTAATATTAACTTTTAAAAAGTAAATTTGTGATATTTTTAAATTTAAATTTAATATGATTCATTTAAAATTTGAAAATAATAAATTTTTAATAATTATTATTTTTATAATATTTATAATTATATTGACATAAATTAAATAAATTTATATCAGTTTTAAATTTAAATACGTTTGAAATTAATTTTTAAAATATAAGTCAATATTAAGTTTATAATTTGAAAATAAAGTAGTAAAAAAATGTCAAGATGTGTATGATTGATGAGTTGTCCACTTAAATGAGGGTGTGAAATATCATTTTGTATATATAGAGAATAGTGTTTTGACTCCCTCACTTTGGGGAATAAAATCCTATATAGGGATTAAAATAGAGAGTCAAATAAGGATAAGAAAACTGTTGGACAATGATTTGTTGATGCATTCTTCAAAATTGGGGATAGAGAGTTAATTAGAGAAACTGTTGTTAATGCTCTAAGCCCAATTCTTTGGGTTAACCAACATAATATTTTGGCACATTAAATTTTTGTTAAGGCTAGATTTTACAGTAGGGTAGCCAAGTTGAAAATTTGGGATAAGCTGCTTGGAGCCAATGAAGCCAGTACTCGGATTAAACTTGGGGTGTCCAAACCTTAATTTCAGGTCTAACAAAAACTAAAATGATTCGACTAAATTTCCTTACCAATATTGATATACAAAAATTTGGAGAGTTTTATTTTTTTGATTATGATTCTCCTCTCATCGGTGTGCTTGGCCTGTTGAATAAATATGAAAATTTTCAAAATCTACTTGAACGACTGACTGATTTCAAAAATTTTGGAGGAATATAATCTCTCTGCCTTTTTGTTCTTCTGTTTGTGTTTCATAAGAACATAAGAACTGTTTTTTGGTTATTAAGTGTTTGAGTTACCCAGTGATTCATTGTTTAATGAAATCCCATTACAACTATTTTTTGGTTCCATGAAGTGGCAGGGAATTATTCCAAATTAGATTTAATTTTATCTTACCTTCAATTAACCCCCACCCCCACCCCCACCCCCACCCCCAAAAAAGAAAGAAGTAATAAAGTAAAAAAAAAAAGAAAAGAAAACAAATATTCATTACTCGTTTATTATCAAAAAAAAACCATAAACCCAAACACTTGAAAATTACCAGTTTGCAAACCTAACTTGATTAATGCAGATTTCTACAGTATCTTAAAAAGAAAATTTTTTGCTAGAAAGGAATTTTTTCGCTAAACATGACATGGAAAGAGATTTCTACAGTAACAGATCAATTTCTTCTAAACAGGTCAATTTCTTCTAACATTTTCCCCCAAATTAAAAAGAAAGAAAGCTAACAGATAACATGGAAAGAGACATGTTAAAATTGAATAAACTTGAACAATCACATATAGAATGAATGATTAAACCTGGGGGGCCAGCAGAGGAATCGGAAGTGCGACCACTCCCTCCTCTTCTGACGGAAGTGCGACCTCTCTCTCCTCCGACGGAAGTGCTCTCTATTCATTTTCCCAAATTCCACAGAGAGAAGAAAAGATTTGGGCGACATAGCATGTAAGGGAGAAAAGAAAAGATTTGGGAGGGGTAGCGTGTAGATGTAAGGGTGAGTTTGCCTTTAACCCAAATTCCACAGAGAGAAGAAAAGATTTGGACGGGATAGCATGTAAGGGAGAGAAGAAAAGGTTAGGGAGGGGCAGTGTGTAGATGTAAGAGTGAGTTTGGGCGGGATTTTTTTTAAGTGTCGGATGGAACATGAGCCTTTAGATTAAGTGAGATCAAATCTGAACCGTTGTTGTGGTTTCTCAAATGAAAAAAATTTGAATTGGGTTCTGTTTTATTATTATAGATTTAAGAATACAACTTTTGTGCACCTAATTATTTTTTGCTGAAAAGATTCGGCTCCGGCCGAAAAGTAGTTTAATGAAACTACATTGAAGAGAAGACAAAATTTTGGTAGCTGAGTCCACATGTATAACCTGGAAAATTAGTTTGAGTAGATTTTAATCAACAATAACTTTCCACGGGAGGGAGGCCGGAGGGGTGTGCTCTCTACTCTAATAGTAACTAGTCTGTGGTGGTCCGAGGGTATTAAAAATTTAAGTGTGTTATTTAACATAAAATAAAAGTATTTTTCTTGTCATTTACTTTAATATAAACATTATTTTCATTCTGCAAAACCGTCAAAGATTATTTATGTTGACAGAATTATATTTCTTCCTCAAAGAGAAGATCAAGAATATCTAAATTAGCACCAGAAAAAAGAATGAATAAGATCAAGAACAAAAACTTCAACTCATTTCATTGAGATAAAATTGAAGATACAATATGATCAAATTCGGACATTTCCCTTGTACTTGATATACAAGATACAAATCCTAAAGATATGTACAAAAAAAAAATCAGATACAGTCCAGAAATTAACACATCACATGTTGTTCAATCAAATCAAGCTCTTTCTTTCTCTTCACACAACGGAGTTACAAGAGAAAGATGGTTCTTAAAAGACTCCAAATGCAAAGGAACCACACCTTTCAGGCCCTTCATATTTGCTTTTGCTCCATGCGCAATTAGGGCCAGTGCCACCTGCACATGTCCAGCCTCAACAGCACGATGAAGCGGCGTGTAGCCCAAATCATCAACAACATCAACCCAAGCTCCATGGTCGAGCAAAAGCTTCACACTCTCCATTCGACCCTTGAATGCAGCTCTATGCAAAGGGGTCCAACCATTTTGATCCTTTCCGTTCACTTTAGCCCCTTGTGCAAGACAATTATGCATCCCAGGAACATCATCTATTGTTGCAGCTCTTTGCAAAACATCCCCTAAATGCAACATACCATAAAGATCTGAATGGCCCTTTTCAACCGCGAGGGCAAATGCTGTTTGCCCCTCTTTAGTTACTGCATACTTCACATAAATCGAACAATTCAACAAAAATTCAACTGCTTCTACATGTCCTTCAATCGAAGCACAGTGAAGCGGAGTCCAGCCGTTATGGTCTGCAACATCAGGATCACTTCCCACTGATACAAGAAACTGAAGAACCTCCACATGTCCATAAATTGCAGCAACATGAAGAGCTGTTCTACCATGAAAATCAACTAAACTCACATCTATGTCTAAAAACCCCAAACACAAAACCTCCATTAAATCCACTCGGTTCATGGCTGCCACTTCATGTAATAACCTATCAACAGAATTATCAATGACATAACCAGAATCAATCAACATCTCAACCATATCAGAAATCCCAGACTGAACAGCCAGTGACATCACAGACCGTTCATTTAAATCACGATTATTTACATCCGCTCCAGCTTCTATCAAAGTAGAAACAAAGTAAGAGTTTCCACACCTAGCAGCGGATCTCAGTAGCAAATAAATCTGGGATTCATCACAAACTGAAATTGCTTTTGATAGAATATAAGTGATTTCTAGTTTTCTTGGAGAAGGAGCAAGGAGAAATTCGACGACCTGGGGACCCACAATGGAGATGGGGATGGTGGCATCCTTGAAAATTTGGGGCCCTGATTTTGAGAACAGGCGGTGGAGCTCCTCCTGATTGGCTTTTCCGGTAGGGAGCACCGACGATTTGACTAGAATGGTGTCTAGAGGAGTGGAGAGAGGAGGGTGATCGGACGGCTGGGATAGAAGGATAGTGAATGATATAGTAGAGAGAGGTGGGAGGATAGAGAGAGGGTTTGTGAAAGAGAGGAGAAATGGATTAGTGGTGGTGAGAGAAACAGCCACAGTCATGGTGTGCATGAGATTGGTGAGCCTGAAGGTGGTGGAACATTTTTGGTTTCGGTTGAAGGTTATGTTTACTTCCTTCACATCTGGCTTCACTAGTCTGTCCATGGCGTTTGCTTGGACCAACTGAGAGCCTTGGACTGTTTTGATCACAAGGAGGAGATATGGAAAGATGAAGATGAATGAAGCCTTTCCTCACATAATTGGCTACTATTTTATGGTAATTCTTTATGCTAATTTGATACAATAATAAATGAAAGCTGTATTTTTATATGTATTCATACTTGGCTTAGGTGATGTTAGAGGGAATATATTAAACATGGAAGGTGCCAGGAAAGCAACAATTTGGAATATGAATTATGATGAAAGATGAACAGCCTCAACTTGTTGACCAGACCAAGTTACCAAATTTGGGACCACGCCCTTTTATTGTATGAACCAGGCTTCACTTGTTGACCAGACCAAGTGACCAATTTTGTTTATTTAGGCGGGACAAATCCCTTTTTGATCTTATTTTCTACCTCCACTAATATGACATATCAATTCCTTCTTTTCTTTTCTGTTCTTTTTTAATAATTATTTGGATGATATGACTAGTAAAATCTTGTAAATTGGCTTTAGTAAGAAATTTAAATTTCAAATAAATACTGAAAAATGCTACAAGCACCTAAATTCATCCTCTACCTACTATATGATGTGATGAATTAGATGTATGTAACGTTACTCTTCATGATTAGGCAACTCAAACAACCACAACAATATTTCTCTCTTAAATTGATGCAAACTCATTAGATTTCAGCAAAGCAACTAGACTACCATAGCCAAATTATCCAGTTTCATTCTCTCTAGCATTAGGGGGTGAACCTATAGAAATGCAACAAAACTGAAATAGTTTCATCTAATTAGACCACACTTCTACATTTCCATGTAGGATCATAGTAGTCACACACTATGTTTGAATGTTTCCATCAATTCTCTGGTGAAAGGCAGGCCCACCTGATTCGGAGTACTATATTTAGGGAGTTTTCTTTTTCGGACTCTGCTGTATACTCTATTTGCCTGGTCTACCCATACTTTCTAAATCAGTTAACAAAATGCAGCCGCTGACATTTTCTCAATTTAGAATACCAGTTAATCGTTCTCGCATACGGCCATCCATTCATTAGTCAACCCAGCTATATTCTGTAGCTCTTGATGACCTCAACCATCTTTCAGTAGCCGTACGTACATAAGATATCTTTAGTGCAACTCTTTAGCTTGCCATTGAATAGGTCATAGAATATGATAAGCTGCGTCAGAGGCCGTATAAACTATTATATGAATTAGGTGTATACAGCATTATAGTATTACTCTTCATGATTTGGTTGTCTCCTATAACTAAACAATTACATCTCTTAAGGTGATGGGCAAACTCATGACTGTTCACCAAAGTAACCCAACTTTTCAAATGCCTCAATTTGGATATCAAACTCACAATTTGATCTTGCCAATTATAAGACTATCTATCAAAATATTGTACTAGAATTGCCTTACAATAGAGGAAACTTGGACTTTTGGGATTTGATTAAATCCCTTGAATTCTATTATAGCCTCAGGATCAGATGAACCTTAAGAGATGTAAGTTGTAACAAACCTGAAAAAGTCTCATCTCATTAGAAACATAATTCTCCAATGTTTTCATGGAGCACATCAATCAGACACATTCAATCCTCTTTGGCAAAAGGCAGGCCCACCTGACACGGAGGAGTACTATATTTAAGAACTTTTTATTTTTTTAGACTGCAATTATTTTACTTGGTCTACACTCACACATACTTTCTAGATCGGGCAATGGTAACCATATTGTAAACTTCTCAATTTAGAAGAGGTTAGAAGTCGGGGCCATACATATTAAAGTCATCACAGGTAAATTCTGCAGCTTCCAATGATCTCAACCATCTTCGGTAGCTATAAAGTGGACCAAGGACAGAATAAGGATTACCTTAAAAAAAAATGTCTGCAATCAACAAGAGAATTCTAGAATTAGAATAAATTTATGACAAGTAATAGTACGTAGGGGCCAGTACAAAATTCATGGTGCATTACCTAGCTAGGTAGATTTAAGTAGAATTATAATTTATGATAGTGATATGCCACTATACATCATCTCTTTACTTGAAAATAAGTAAAATTTAATATGCTTATTGTTTCTATAAACAAGAGCTTGAATATTATAATTATTCAGTCAAGGCAAATCCTATTTTTAATATCAACTAGGGAAACTATTCAATCGGCATGCATCCAGACAATTCGTTGTCGTGAACGATCCATCGTTAAATTACTTCATAATCTTCTAATAAACAAACACTGAATTGCACAACTGTTAATCAAATACAGGTTTACCTTGAAGAAGGATAAAACAAGAAACCTCTACTCTATTTTCCACTCTTAAACATGCAACGGATGAGGGAGACCAACCCCGGGGGTTGGGGATATAGGGTCCTTGTACAAATAGGATCCACAGGTTAACCGTGGAAGTGAAGTAGATGCATCTCATTTTTAACAGCTGATAAGTAAACGGAAAAATGCAGAAGCCTTCTTCACTAAGCAGGAAAGTGAAACATGTTTAAGAGCATTAATTTCGTAGCTTGCCAACAATCAGCAAACTTTCAAACTTTATTGTTAACCATGGTTGACCTAAACATAATAGCTGAAAGCAGATCAAATTTCAGAACTATATCAATAGCACATAATGAACCCCCAATATCAAATAAATATAGTAAATTCGATTTCCATGTGACAATTGGTAACTCAAAGTTTTAATATCTATCAGTTAATTTGTACCTTAAGCTTTATCGTATAATTCTTTTAATCCAAGTCACTTGTTCTTACATATATTGTCTACATCTCATGTAGGGTCTAGTTATATATATGACAATCACTACCATTTGACTATTGAGAACTTTGTTTATGGTTGCACCTTTAAACATTTTATAATGAAGTGGGCAACAGTTGCAATCAAGGACAATTTTCTTTAATGATTTGTGGCTGAAAAGGTCGTTCTTTTCACTCAAGCAGGAAACAATGTCTATAACTTAAATAATTAAGCACCAATGGTGGCTATAATTACGCATGATTACACAACGCTTTTGTCATGGTGTCATATAATGCTAAGTTTGCTTGAACTAATGTTCTTGATCATTTTCGTAGTTAACTATATATTTCTCCAATATATCGTTCAAAAGTGAATCAGATTATTGACAAAGAATAGTAAATTGAAAAACCAATTTCTATACAATATCTATTTTATCCAACTGCTTACCAAAAACACAACCAGTGCCGGAAGGTCAAGGAAGTTGATGACCTAATGACAGGGGAGTCGGCGACTGAAGGTCAGTGAACGGCGGTAACTATAACAGTCCTAAGGTAGCAAAATTTCATGTTAGGTAAGTTTTGACCTGCACGAAAGGCGTAACGATCTGGACACTATCTTGGAGAGAGTCTTGGTGAATTCCCTCCCTTTTTCCACCCTCGAAGAGTAACTACGACCAATTTAATCACGTTTTCAGGTTCCAATATGTAGAGCCACAAAGGAGAGGAAAAAATAAGTCGTTCAAAAGGTATTTGTGGTGCGGCTAATTAGTGGTGCTAAGAATTCATTCTTAAAGGTTGGGTTAGTCAAAATATTACGATAATCTCCTTTTGGAAATTTCTGTTGAAGATATTGAATATTTAAAATGAATTTTGACAATTCAACCTAAGAGAGCAATTGATGGCTAATGATATTAGAGAGGTGGTCTAACATTTGAATATCATTGCGGCCCTAATAATTATAAAACATAAACATACTAAATTAGCTTACTTATGAAGCAATATCTCCCATGAACGTGAGGAAGCATATAAAGAATATGAAACACTTAAATACACACTTTCTAACAATATAAAGTTACAGAGATAGATAATGGTGGTAAATATTATTTTCAAATTCTAGGCAATTATATCTCCACGTGTTTGCTGGTCGGTCTTTTTGATTTATGACAAGCAAAAATGTTAATTTAGCATAGGATCTGGTTTATTAGATCAATGGGCTACAATTCTTGTCTTGGCTGGTAAACAATTTCTCATAATTCAAAGGAGAACTACCTTAATGACACTTGTCACTACTCTGTTGCAATGTTTTATTTACTTGCAATCAGATTTACATATTAGATGCATGCGAAGACATTTTTGATTAAAAATTGAATGGGACCAATCCTTGGGTTATTATGTCAGAGGCATGTTGTTCAAATCCAACATTTAAGATTTCCTTCTTTGAGTGAATAATATAATATTAAAATTAATAAGTCAACCACCATTTTTAATCAGAAATGACATTGACCTAACCTGAATTTTTTTCTGGTTGCACATATTCCTAAAGAATGTCAAGAGAATGTCAAGGACTCAAAGGAGCAGCTGGAAATTTCATGAATCTCGCGCGTATGATGGTTAGGCGCTTGGGCTGTTGCTCAAACCTTCAATTTTCTGTTCCACCAGGTTAAAATGTTTATGGATTCAGCAGATGTCACTTTGCGTACCATGAATTACAACTAACTGAATAAAAATTACTAATAGTTCGTCTTTTAGGTACCTTTTCCTGTATTCAGGGTTTTGTGCAACAGTGTCCTCTTTGTATTGAAGTTAGTACCAACAACTAAGCAAAGAATTCTAGAGGAAATCCAAGCTTCAATGAATACCTAAAGACTTAAGAGACAGAAGCTTAGCTGGTAACTAAGTATTGGATGATGTTCTTTTTTTATTTGATCTTATGCCAGCATGTATTAGATACATCTTAACTACAGTTGCTCAAGGGGCAGCATTACCTGAGAACTATGTAGTCTCCCCTTAATATACATAAGCCTTTGACAATGGCACGTTTTGCACATTTACGTGGATCCAAAACACGAATTGGATGTTCCTTGTGATTTATATGTCAATCATGTGAAAATGGCACTAACCTAATTAAATAGTAGAGCTAAAAAATCCCAGTCGTTTAGAAGAAATCTTAACTCAATCCCATAACAACATTTATCTTATTTGGCACATTCAATCGTAATTGCACAATTTAAGCATTAAATAATGTGTTAAACATGGTAAAACAGTTTAAAATCCATCAACACCAAAATGCACCTATGAACTGACTTTGCTTCAATCGATTTGAATTAAGCACTCATCAAATCATATCTAATCAGCAAAGCACCACTCATGCCAACATTTCCACACGCACACACACAAGGAATAATTAAAGGAAATTAAGCATACTAATATCATACCAGCTCTTGGAAAGACAATGCGATGATTATAGCAAGTCGATCCTTCTAATGCTTCTCTTTCTTTAAGATCTCCCCTTCGGATCCTGCATGTTAATCATCAAATTAGAAAATATATATATATATATATATATATATATATATATATATATATACAGAGAGTATACAAGTAATCACCATGGAAACTAGTCGAAGGTAAAGAAATTAATGATTGAATTAGGGTGTAATCAAAGCAAGATATCAATTGAACGAGTTTTATTCCTCCTAGGGTATTGGATTGGCAGCCAATACTCGAAGGAAGCGATCAGGGTTTATGGTGGAGTAAAATTGGGAAAACAATCATTTAATCACGCGTTCTTCACACTTGAGCAAGTGTTATAGTTGTTCTTAGTTCTTACCATGTTTCAGCAAGTGTTACTTATAGTTGTTCTTAGTTCTTACCATATGTGTGTGTGTCAGTTTGTGTATATTATACTATATATATACACACGCACAGATATGAGGTGATGGCGGGAAATACCGAGAGCGCAATTTGTGGGCTTTTTGTTGTTATCGTATTCTAAATAAGACTGATAATGGGCCAATATGGCCCATAATTTTTTATCAACGGCCGAAATCAATTGACTGGCCTCCTGCGGACATAACCAAACAAGAAACTTTTTTTATTATTATTCTAATTTTGGAATTTAACAATGTAATATTAATAATAGATATAATTAAATTATGTTAAAAATGTGGTGCATATTAATTTATTTGCAAACAAAAAAGTAAATAAGATGTAATATCTTTTTTATAGTTGTTATTATTTATTTTTGTTGGTGTTTCTCGGGAACAAGACTACTCCCCCAATAATCTCATGTCGAACTTTTAATTACTTTACAAGTTAAATAAAAATAATCATACTTGTTCTCATTTTACTATCTAGATAATAAGAACATAATTTGGCAGAAGAAAAATGTTTCCCAACAGCTTCTCTTAAAGTCCAAAAGGTAAAAATTCCTACAAAATTATTATTCAAAATTTAGTATGTATACTATACCATGTCACATTCTTCTACTTCTCCTAGTGGTGTGGTGGTGACAACGACCATCCTGGCGCTAGCAAAGTGTGCAAACGCAAGCCCCATTTCTAATACAAAGTTGGTTGCGTTGCGTGATATATCACCATCTTATATTATTCTTTTTCTTTTTAATAAAAAAAATAACTTTACTAAATATATATATATATATATATATATATATATATATGATTTTGAACATTTGATTGAAGATTTTGGCTCAAGAAATACTAGAAGAAGTATATATTTCACATATATTTTGGTGTAGTCCAAGTTCTCATATATTTTGTTGTAGTCGAACTATTTATTATGTTTTCACATAACTTGTACTTTTTATTTATTTATTTTTTCGTTTTCATTTTTTGCCCTGAACCACCAAAATCTCAAGAACGGTTCTGTTGTACAAACATGTCATTTTTCATCCCCATGTCACCGCATGAATGATTTATTATTATTAAAAAAAATGTTTTTTGGGATGCCTTTTTTAATTTCTCAAATAGCATAATTGAATCAAGCAATTATTCAATAACGCCTCTTCATTCAATGGTTTCAAAATTTTGCAAGTTACTTGAAGAATCATATTTCCAATTATGAATTTTGATATCCTTTTCACACAAGTCTTGTATCCCATTTTGGGTGCCAAAGTTTGAAATAAGTTGCTCGTCTCTCCTCTCCTTAAAGGGATCCAATCAAGTCCCAATCGCCATTATCATTTTCTTTGTTTCCATCATGGAAATCGTCATTGTGGTTACTTCAATCACCACAACATCATGTTATCTACCTCGCTCCATTACAGCTTTAATATATATCGTAAGAGAGTGTTGTTTGTGTAAATTATGTCAGATAAAATATGATTTTTATAAAATTTAAAAGAGTAGATAGAAAAATACAAAAAAATAACATTAAAAATGACAAAATAGTAATACATCTAAAGTTGCAAGCACCAAACTTTTGAGAGGAAGCCTCCCTTGAGGCTTTATAATATACTAAGTCATTGTGTGTAAATTATTTGAGATAAAATATAAAATTTAAAAGAAATTAATATTAATAAGAATAAAATAGTAATATATCTAAATATGTAAGGATAAAAAAATAAAAAAAAGATTAATATTCAATTTGGTGATCGTTTTTTTAATTTTTTTAATTAAATGGTTGAACTCTTAATTTTTTTTAAGTAACGTTGAATTGACATTGTCACGTCATGTATCGATTTGGTGACACTTAATCATGATGATTAGGGGTGAGCATGTTGCCGTAATCACATCTCTTCACCAACGTTACGCCATAAAAACCCACCATTGCCGCGCGTGTAATCACATCTCTCATCTCAAATCGTATTTTACATCTGCAGTCATTAAACAAAAACGAAAGGAAAGAAGGAGAAGAACGCCAATCTAATTTTCTACTATAATTTAAAAAAGATGGGAAATTCTAAAAGAACTACATGCTCACAAATCCATACAGAGAGCGAATGAGCTTACCGAGGGGGATGATAGGTGGATTTCAAAAATTCTAGGAGTTCTTTATTGTCGATGGTTGCTGTTAACGCCAACATCTTCTCCAACGTCCCAATCACGTAAGACGCCCTGATCCTGCACAGTAAACACGATAAACACCACAAGCTTGCGGACGGCCGGATCACGGGGATAGCTTCGCGTGAGAGTCAATATACGTGTTCACAAGGTTAATATGATGGAGGATGTAATATCTACAGTGTATTGAGAGAGATAATAATCCTCAAATGGTGTGTATATGTGAATATGAATGAGAACGTGTATGAGAACGCACTCTTTGTGAAGACTTAGTTGATAGGTTATACTTTCTCTTTCGCCTTGGGTTCTGCTGCCACCCACTACCTTTGACATACCCCCGTGATCCGATGGGTCTGCCCGCCGATCGCTCATAGCCTATTCACTACACAATGTCATTTGTTTATACGTATTATATTATATTTCCATCCACATTAATGCATGGAAGGTGTCTTTAGTCAATCACATGCTTTTTCATCATTACAAGTCAAAGTAATATATATTAAATGATACGATGGGTTAATCCAATGAGGCAAACCCGGTCTTATATGGTTAAATAAGTAATATGGTGACCAGTCCAAATGACTTTCAAGGTTCAATAATGAAGGCCCAATGGATTAATTTAATAAGTAAGCCCAACTTACTTTCTACCAAAGAGAGAAATATCATGACTCCACACATTCCCCTAGCTTTTTGTTGAACAAAATGTTTAATGAAAACTATAAATGGTCCATGATATTAGAATTTACTAAAGGCCCATGTGAGAAGTAATTGAGACATACCCAATTTGGTCCATAAGATGAGACAGGGAATGGCTGAATGTCCAGAGTAAAAGGCCCAGTCAATAAAGGATTGAAATTGAACAAGACGGTCTAAAAACCGGAAATCCAACCGAGAAGCCTAATCTGATAAAATGTCTAAGAATTGATCGGGACGCTTCCCATTCAATTCTCATCATTACTAACATTTATATACGCCGCCAGAACTCGTGGTAAATCAGTTAGTATAAAAGATAAACTTTACCAATTTTGACTCGTTTTACAAACCAATTTGAACTTTGAACCTTTGAGCTTTTTCTCCTTCCCGTAACTTCCTTCTCTGCTTTTCTTAAATCTCAACAATGGTGACCGTGAACCCTAACCAAAATTCTCCCCTTCGCGTGACTCCCGTTAGCACCGTTTCCCCCAATCCAAACCCTAACCAAGAGGGTTCGTGTTCCAATCCCAAATCTACAGCAACCATGAGGAAGAATCCGCCCCTGATCCCTTCTCTGCCTCCTTCCGACTTCTTTAAGGATGGGGAACAGTTTCCTCATGCCAATATCTCCTCCATCGTTACGGAATCTGAGATACGTATCCTCCGGACTCATTATCGATTAGGATATATATCTTATAAGGGCCCCGCCTCTCGAAGAACGCATGTACCATCGACCGGATGGTTGGGTCGCTATGCCAGTTACTTTCCTTGAAAAGGGGATTCGTCTACCCCTCCATGCCTTCGTCGTTACCCTCCTAGGGTTCATAGGAGTGGGTTTTGCCCAGTTGGTGCCTAATTTTTACATTCACATTCTGGCATTCATTGCCTTCCTCATCACGAGCTGTAGGATTCCTCCCTGCGTCGACATCTTCTTCACCCTCCTCTTCAAATTAGAGTAGGTCCCGAGAATGAGGTTTCAAAATATTGAGCAAACAATCTCCTCGACCCAACACCGATTTGAGAAGAGATCCCGATGGATGCCCTTCAAGCAACAAGGTTGACACGAAAAATGGTTTTTGTTACAGACCCAAATCTCTTCTCTTCCAGATTGGACTATCTACGATCGGATCTCTCGCCGACTTTGGAGATATCCTCAAGAAGCGTGTGGCGTGGATCGACATAATAGACCGGATGTCGCTTCCCAATCGACCTCCGAACCAAAGATCGCTCCAATCGCCAAAGAACTTGCATTGCAAGGTATAAATATAAGGTCTCTGGTTGGGCGTGAGCTTCATCAATAAAGGAGCCAAGATAGATATGTCTTTATGCCTCGAAAGGCGTCTTCGATTCGGCGGATTCCACTCGGAACGTCTTTGCATTCTTTGGTCCTTTTAGTGTATCAAAGAAAGGAAGGCACCTCTCCGCAGACTTTCGACAAAAACCTCCTCAGAGCTGTAATCCCGCCACCAAACGTTGGACGTATTTGAACGATCGAGGAGTCTTCATGTCAAGAATGGCTGGATCTTCCAGTTGGCTTCAATGCCCTCCGATGACCGGATATCCGAAACTTCCCCGCACCGAGAGCAGAAGGTGCATTTGGCCGAATTGAGCCTCGGTGATGATGGATCGATACTGGAAGCACTCCTCCAGATCGTCCAAATGTTTCTGAACCTGCATGCTCTTCACGATCATGTCATCTACATAGACCTCCATGTTTCTCCCTAGTTGCCTGTTGAAGACGAAGTTCATCATTCTCTGGTAAGTGGCTCCAGCATTTATAAGGCCAAAGGTCATCTTCTTGTAGGCATACACCGAATGGTGTGTAATGAATGTTGTCTTCGAGACGTCTTTCTTGCACATAGATATTTAGTGATAACTTGAAAAAGCATCCATAAAGCTTAGTAATGCATACCCTGAAGTGGCATCGATGAAATTTGGTCAATATAGGGGCAAAGGATAAAAGTCTTTCGGACAAGCTTTATTCAGATCGGTGTAATCGATGCAAACTCGCCATTTTCCATTCTCGCTTTCGCACAACACCACATTCGCCATCCACTTGGGTAATCAATTTCATAGATGAAGTCGGCAACAATGACTTTGTAATCTCCTCATCAATGATCTTCTATCACTGTGCAAAATCCGCCTTTTTCCGCCGAATCGGCTTCTTCAAGGATCTACATCTAGTCCGTGCTCACTATTTTTGGTGACTCAAGCATATCTTTGTGGTTCCTATGCAAAATGTCCGTGATAGCAAATGAAGGAGCTCCATGAGGTTTGTCCGAAGAGGTTTCGCGCACCGAACCAATCTTTTACCGCCTTTCTCGGCTTTCAAGGACTAGCTCGATCTCTTCCGTTTCTCCTGCGCAGGAATTACCAATGGCTCCGAAGTGCTTTTTAGTGAAGGGCTCGATCTCAATTGCTGTGGTTTGTTTCGTTTTTTGACCCCCACTCTGGAAGAAATAACCGCATTTCTATAACATCGTTTGCCAGATCTAAGTCTCCCGCCACTTCGACTACATGTGCTGTGGGAACTAGATTTTGAAGTGAGGGATGGAAGTCACCATTGGAGAGCTGTCGGTGTAGGCCTTCCCAATATGGCGTGTAAAGTAGAATCTCATACGCACAACATAAAATTTACACATTATTTCTACCGCCGAGGAGTCGTGTCGAAGATCACTGGAAGCTCGATAGTGCCTGCAACTTTGACCGGATCGTTGCTAAAACCATATAAAGGAGCCTCCTGTCCGACCTCCATCTTCCGCCCATCAAGATGCATCCTCTGATAAGCATGTGCATATAAGATGTCTACAGAAGACCCGTTGTCTATCATCATGCGCTTCACATCTACTGAACATGTGACGCCCCCAAAATAGGTATACATCACCCATTTTGAGTTGTCAATACATGGTACGGAAACAACTACAACTTTATTATTACAACATATAAACTGTGAGTTTAAATACAAATATTATCTTCTAGACAATATTTATACTCAAATAAATCCTCATCACATTTATTGATACATTATTTTACAAAATGGTGAGGACTACTAAACAACTCTCTCTAGAACCTTCATTCCATACCCGACTAAGCATTTCGCTATATTCTCGCCTCCCGAGAAGAAAAATGGAACAAAAAGGAAAAGGTGAGCTCAACTAGCCCAAGAAGAATATTATGACTAAGATAATATACAACAAATTATCATTAGTCTTCAACAGGAAAAATCTAATAGAATACAATAGACAACAAGTTTTTAAATCAATATTCGCAAATGAAATAATAATTTATTAGAAGCAGTTAAAGAGAATGCAAACAACTATCTTCTATGTATGAATTTAAAAGTTCATCGCTCATCTTTTATCCTCGTAACATCAATCAATATACATCCGAATCAAATATTCATCTTTGCACTAAGGTGCCAAAGATATTCATCACCGGGTCATGTTCATCTAAACATCCTTTCATCTTTGCACTCTGGGCCAAAGATATTCATCGAAATCATTCATCTTTTGCACTACTGTGCCAAAGATATTCAATAATATCATCATTTAAGACCGAGGATGATGAAAAATATTTTAAAGAAAGCGAATCCAGTGAAACAAAAATGACAAGGATTAAGGATTCAGTATTTTGTTTTATCCATGTCCAAAAATACCTCAAAAATAATCATAGTGGTGTAAAATTCAAGAATGATCAAAACATGGATACAATCAAAGCTAGTATCCACAATAGATATTTTGTATTTAAAAGGAAAATTTTCATTTTAGATGAATAGTCAAGTATTCATGAATATAAAGATCAGTATACGTGAATAGTGCAGTATACGTGAATAGTAAATTCGACACCAAAAGTTCCAAATTTGATAAAACTTCAGATCAATATTTCAAAGATAATGATATTGAAGAAATAATATCATTACTTAAAAATAATAATATCCCTTACCTCGAAAGATCAAGATTTTTTAATTGAAACAACAGGATATAAGCTATGACTTGAACTTGACCAGATAAGCAATACTCAAAATACTCACAAGAATACGCTCGATAATATAGAGAGAGAAAACTTCGATTTCGTGTGATTTTCAATTCTAACCCAAGACCCTATTTATAGGAAAATGCTTAGAACACCAAAAAAGAAAATTTATTAAAATATTAATTTATTAATTTTTATTCCTACGCCCATATTTAGAGATCTTAATTCAGCCAGTTCTAACACATGCAAGACCCACAATAATGACAAAAAACGTTTTTGTCATTTTAAATATTTTATACTTCCAAAAATCAATTATTTCGGAGCTTCGAAACTTCAATAATTAACAATAAATAGCCCTTTTGTCAAAAAATTCGAAACTCGCTAATTTTTATAGGAAAATCAATTCTCTACAACTTTGCAGAAGAAAGTTTTTCCGAATTCCAAACAAAAATTGACCGAAATCCACAAACGGGCGATTTTACATGCTATAATCAAATTTCAGTCAATAAATGGGGTCCACCGACATGTTTAACATGTTTTAAACATTTATTGCAACAAAAATACTCTTCCTCCTCGTATACTCATATATCCCACATTCGTTGTAAAAATATCACCATTATTATATTATTAAAATATAATAATATATTTAAATGAATTATTTTATCGTAAAAAGATAAAATTTTAATTTTCAACAATTGTCACATTAAAATTTTCTCCATCTATATCCACATAAAATCAATATTTTCTCATCATATGAATCAATAATTAATTATTCACAAATAATATTACAGTAATCACAATATCGACAAACTGGCGGTTCCCAGGAAAGCAGGGGCTTTCAATAAGAATTTCTCCTTACTCGCAAGCAATTAGGTGATCAAACCTCTCCTTAGATGTAACTTTCTAGACATTGCCAATAATGTTATCTAATAATATTATTCAGATAATATGAATTATTGCTTCGATAATGAAAAATACTTGTGTAATGACAATTATTAAAACAACAAAGAATATAAAATATCAACGCAAAGAATTATTAAATCAATAAAATATCGAACAAGAATTACTATAACCATTATCGAAAGTAAAGTGTCTTCTTTACGTAAAAATCAATAATTGGTGCAATACTGTAATCTTCGTGTGTTAACCACCAAAGTATTTTAATAAGATAATCGTGAATAACTACGTCGTTATTTTTAAACAACTTATATTTGTCGCTTTCTTCATCCAATCGCCAAGCATGGGCCCACACATGGCCCACACATGGCCGCACAAATATTCCCGACAAATCACGAATATTCCACGACCAAACGAATATTCCCTAACAACAATGAATATTTTATAACCACTGCTTATTTTGAAATATTTGCGTATTTTACCCATAACTATCCACATTAATCAAATCAACCCTTACTATTTCAAAATAATAAAGAGAAAATTAAATTTCATTAATAATAAGTTGGGGTCTTACAACCTCCCTCCTTATGAAATTTCGTCCTCGAAATCGACGTGACGTACTGGTGTGTTTTCGGAAGGTGAGGATACCTCGCTTTCATTTCCGCTTTCCAATTCCTGTGTCATTTCCTCTATAAGATGATTCCTCCACAAAACTTTAACTTGTGGTATGACGAATTTTGTGCTGTAGGGACATGCTCCTTCCTATCCAAAATCTTGACAGTACCTCTTCAGACGTTAAGTCTTGCTAATCTCGTCCGGTTCTAACTCTATAACATGGTTCGGGTCTTTCATATATTTACGAAATACGATATGTGAAACACATTATGAACACGAGACATACTCGGAGGTAATGCGAGTCTATAGGCTACATTTCTACTCATCAAGAATTTGAAATGGACCAATAAATCGTGGATTGAGCTTTCCTCTCTTCCCAAATCTTGTAACTCCTCCCATGGAGCAACTCGCAACAATATATGATCCCCTATACTAAATTCCACGTCCTTTCGATGAAGATCCGCATAACTCTTTTTGTCTATCTTGTGCCGCTTTGTATACGTTGTCGAATCATTTGGATCTTTTCGGTAGTCATATACGTCTTAACTTCGGGTCCCAACAATGTTGCTTCACCCACCTCATCCCAACATATTGGAGAGCGATACTTTTCGTCCATATAATGCTTCAAATAGAGCCACACCTATACTTGCTTGATAATCTGTTGTTGTAGGAGAATTCCACCAATGGTAAATACTTATCCCAACCGCCCTTGAAGTTCAGGGCACAGAGTCTTAATAGATCTTCAAGAGTTTGAATAGTCCTTTTCGATTGTTCGTCTGCTTGAGTATGGTATGCCGAATCAATCAGAAATTCGTGCCCATAGCTTTTTTTGCAAGCTAACCCAAAATCTTGAAGTGAATCTTGGGTCACGATCCAAACTATGGATACAGCTTGCCACGCAACCTCACAATCTCATTCACGTCATATACTAAAGCAAGACGTTCGAGGAATAAGTCTCCCGTGTCGGCAAGAAATGAGCAGACTTGGTTAATCTATCAACAATAACCCAAATAGCATTGATACCTTGAGAAACCGTAGGAAGACTCAGAATCGAAATCCATGGTAATGTGTTCCCACTTCCATTTCAGAATCTCAAGTGGTTGCAACGGACCCTTGGGTACTAGATGCTCCGCCTTTACACGTTGACAAGTTAAACACATTGAGATAAACTTTGCAATTTCTCTCTTCATATTGTTCCACCAAATGTATGTCAAGATCACGATACATTTTAGTACTTCCAGGATGGATTGCAAATGGTGTATTGTGCCTCCATCATAATCTTGTACTTCAAATCGTAGTCGTTAGGACACAAAGTCCGGAGTGGACTCAAAGTATTCCTTCTTCATCAATTCTCGCCCTAATAGCTCCTTCTTGTACTTTCTTCTTCATACGATCATCGGCTCGGTTCGGTGGCGAGCAACCTTAACTTTTCTATTAAAGTTGGCTCTATGCGTATACTTGACATCATCGCACTTTCGTTCCTCGTGATATGATCTTCTACTCAACGCTTCCGCCTACCACGCTCGCTTTTCCAGGATGATATTGAATAGTGTGGTCGTAATCTTTCAACAACTCAAGCCAACGTCGTCGGCCGCATGTTGAGTTCCTTTTGCGTGAAGAAATATTTGAGGCTTTTATGGTCCGAATATATCTCCACTTTCTCCCCATATAGATAGTGCCTCCATATCTTTTAATATAAAAAACGATCACGCTAACTCTAGATCATGAGTAGGATAATTCCTCTCATATTCTTTAAGTTGTCGCGAGGCATAGACTATGACTTTTCCACGTTGCATGAGAACACATCCTAACCTTTGCTCGAAGCATCATCAGAGATAACAAATCCATCCGAACCGGATGGTATTGTTGTAACAGTCGTAAATAAGTCTCCTCTTAATCTCTTGGAAACTCTTCTCGCATTCTTCGCTCCAAATGAATTTTAAATCTTTCCGAGTCACCGAAAGTTAATGGAGTAGCGATTCGAGAAAATCCTTCCACTAATCTCCGATAATAACCAAACTAAGCCCAAAAGCTACGATTCTTGGCCACCGATTTTGGTTGCTCTAACTTTGTATTGCTTCAATCTTCGCCGGTCCACTTGATACTCCATGTTTTGACACTGACGTGCCCAAGAAATGCTACTTCCTCAAGCCGTAACTCGCATTTCTTTAATTTGGCATATAGTTTGTTTTCACGAAGCCTTTGGAGTACCAAAATTCAAATGGTGCTCATGATCTTCACGACTTTTTAGAATATATGAGGATGTCATCAATAAAGACAACAACAAACCGATCCAAATATTCCTTGAATACTCGGTTCATCATATCCATGAAAGCCGTAGGAGCATTAGTCATCCAAAGACATGACTAAGAATTCATAATGCCCGCATCGAGTTCTAAAGGCGCTTTGGAATATCCTCGCTCTAATCTTCATTGATGATATCCGTAATCTAAGATCGATTTTTGAAAAGAATTGTGCTCTCAGAATCTGGTCAAACAAGTCATCAATACGAGGTAGAGGATACCTATTCTTGATGGTGACAATGGTTCAATTCCCCGATAGTCAATACAAAGTCGCATACTCCCTTTTTCTTCTTTACGAATAAAACAGAGCACCCCAAGGAGATGTACTAGATTTAATGAAACCGATGTCCAACAATTCTCGTAGTTGGACCTTTAACTCCTCAAGTTCAATAGAGCCATTCAATATGGGGTTTTAGAAATGGGCTTTGTACAAAGTTCAAGATCAATAAAGAATTCAACTCCACGCTCGGGGTAGACCGGAAGTTCTTCTGAAATACGCGTCAGAAAGTCAATAACAACAGAATATTATTCAAATTTGACGTGTCTTTATTCAAATCCATAACATGGGCTAAGAAAGCTTGACATCCGCTTTTTCAATAAACGAATAGCTTTATGATTAAATATGATGTTGATTTATTTTAATGGTTTAGTTGCTTGAATTGCATAACAAAGTTGGTTAGGAATATGAAAACTAACAACCTTATTTAAAATAATCAATTTTGGCATGATGAGTAGTTAACCAATCAATCCCTAAAATAACATCAAAAGCAAGTATCTTTAAAGAGATAAGGTCAACGGTGTAAAAGGTAATGGTGCCAACTTGAATCAAACAAGATTTATAAACAATTGGATGTGATAAAAGTTTCTCCTAACGGAGTTTCCACAGATAGTCAAAGTCAAAGTCTAATTTTCCCGAGTCAAATTTAAACATTGAGCACAAATAGAGAGATAAATGAATGGGTAGCAAGATTATCAAGTAAGGTATAAACTTCGCAAGAATTTATAAATAGCTTACCCGTGATCACCTCGCTTGGGTTCTCGATTTTTTGACCACCACAACAAACGCTATTCTAGGAACCGATTGACTTTGACTTTTTTCGGGACGATCTTTTGAGTCACAATCCTCATTGAACTAGGTTTCGCCATCAGTAAAATCTCGAGCGATATGTCATTCCTTTCCACAATTATAGCATATCTTGAAATCGTTGTGGGAAGTTTGACCGATATGTCCCTCTTTCCGTGATTTATAAAGATATGACCGGTGGTCGTTCTCCTCCCTTAGAACCGATTCTTGTCGCCTTTATCGCTGCGTCTTCATATGGTCGTTGTTAAATCTCCTCTTTTAAAATTTCCTCTCGACTCGCTTCTTCTATTTTCACGGCTATGATTACCACCATAGTGGTTACCATTTTTGTCCGTCTTTTTCTTTCTCCACTGGTTATCATTTATTCATTGATCGCTATATCCGGTACGATCCTCGGTTATGGTCCTTCGGTTGAAACATACTCGTTATCTCGCTTCTAACAATTGAAGCGTTGTTAACAACATCCGAATAGAGAGAAAATTTACGAGAAATGAGATATTGTCGTACGCCAGGGTTTCAAACCTCTCGTAAACATCCGCATTATACGCTCCTCATTCTCCACCAAATGAGGTGTGAAAACTGGATAACTCGCAAACTTTGCCTCGCATCTTTGAGACACCGCCATGTTGTTTTGTTCTAATCGATGAACTCCACTTCCTTCATACGATTTAACACTTTCGTGAAAGTATTTGTCATTAAATAATTTCAAACGTCTCCCAAGACACGCCGAAAAGCGGTGGATGGATTGGTACGCTTCACGACTCCCACCAAGAGTCCGCTTTCGCCACGTAACATAAAGGTGGCGAATGGAACCTTCGTTCTCCGCACATCCCAAGACATCGAATATCTTGGTAATTTGCTTGACCCATGTTTCCGTCATGATCGGATCCCGCTTTCCTTAAATTTCGTGGTCCCAACTTTAAACCGCCGTCGTGACAAACCAAAGTGAATTGCTATCATTTCTCCTATATTTTGAACACGAAGTCTCCTCGTCTCGATTTTGCATGAATCGCAAAAAAGCTTCTAAACATCCCTCGTTTCATCATCTCGCTTCAGCCAGGTGTTGTTCATGGGAGGAACATTGCCAAACTGTTGACGCTTCTCCTCGTTGGTGAGTACAAAGGCGTCTCCACGTCTCATTTCCATTGTTAATATTCTCAAACGACATTCTCAAACATCGCCATAAAACAAGGGTTAATTAAGAAAATTAATATATCACATAATATCCTTATATATCGACTCAACTAACAAATAAGCTTAGGTAGGACACACTAGCGAAGGATTTACTCGCTCTCCCTCCTAGTTCTATTCCCCGATCTCCGCCAGTAGATCATATCCCTAAGCTCAGATATTAATCGTGTGACGCCCCCAAAATAGGTATACATCACCCATTTTGAGTTGTCAATACATGGTACAGAAACAACTACAACTTTATTATTACAACATATAAACTGTGAGTTTAAATACAAATATTATCTTCTAGACAATATCTATACTCAAATAAATCCTCATCACATTTATTGATACATTATTTTACAAAAATGGTGAGGACTACTAAACAACTCTCTCTAGAACCTTCATTCCATACCCCGACTCGTACTCGCTATATTCTCGCCTCCTGAGAAAAAAAATGGAACAAAAAGGAAAAAGGTGAGCTCAACTAGCCCAGTAAAGAATATTATGACTAAGATAATATACAACAAATTATCATTAGTCTTCAACAGGGAAAAATCTAATAGAATACAATAGACAACAAGTTTTTAAATCAATATTCGCAGCGGAAATAATAATTCATTAGAAGAGTTAAGAGAGAATGCAAATTACTATCTTCTATGTATGAATTTAAAAGTTCATCGCTCATCTTTTATCCTCGTAACATCAATCAATATACATCCGAATCAAATATTCATCTTTGCACTACAGCCAAAGATATTCATCAATTGGTCATGTTCATCTAAACACTGCTCATCTTCAAGACTACGGGCCAAAGATATTCATCGAAATCATTCATCTTTGCACTACAGCCAAAGATATTCAATAATATCATCATTTAAGACCGAGGATGATGAAAATATATTTTAAAGAAACGAATCCGGTGAAACAAAATGACAAGGATTAAGGATTAAGGTACATTTTGTTTTATCCATGTCCAAAAATACCTCAAAAATAATCATAGTGGTGTAAAATTCAAGAATGATCAAAACATGGATACAATCAAAACTAGTATCCACAATAGATATTTTAGATTTAAAAGGAAAATTTTCATTTTTCAATGAATAGTCAGTATTCATGAATAAGATCGAGATACGTGAATAAAGGCCAGATACACGTGAATAAAGTAAATTCGACACCAAAAGTTCCAAATTTGATAAAAACTTCAGATCAATATTTCAAAGATAATGATATCAAGAAATAATATCATTTATGAAAAATAATAATATCCCTTACCTCGAAAGATCAAGATTTAAATTTAAATAACAGGATATATGCTATGACTGAACTTGCACCGTAGAAGCAATACTCAAAATATACTCAAAATACACACAAGAATACGCTCGATAATATAGAGAGAGAAAATGTGACGCCCCCAAAATAGGTATACATCACCTATTCCGAGTTGTCAATACATGGTACGTAAACAACTACAACTTTAGTATTACAACAAGAAACTGTGAGTTTGAATACCAATATTATCTTCTAGACAATATCTATACTCAAATAAATCCTCATCACATTTATTGATACATTATTTTACAAAATGGTGAGGACTACTAAACAATCCTTTCTAAAACCTTCATTCCATACCCACCTGCACTTTCGCTATATTCTCGCCTCCCGAGAAGAAAAATGGAACAAAAAGGAAAAGGGTGAGCTCAACTAGCCCAAAGAGAAGAATATTATGACTAAGATAATATACAACAAATTATCGTTAGTCTTCAACAGGAAAAATCTAATGTAATACAATAGACAACAAATTTTAAATCAATATTCGCAATGAAATAATAATTCATTAGAAGAGTTAAGTAGAGAATGCAAACTACTATCTTTTATGTATGAATTTAAAAGTTCATCGCTCATCTTTTATCCCGTAACATCAATCAATATACATCCGAATCAAATATTCATCTTTGCACTACAAAGCCAAAGATATTCATCATTAGTCATATTCATCTAAACATCTGCTCATCTTTGCACTACTACCAAAGATATTCTTCGTAAATCATTCATCTTTGCACTACATGTGCCAAAAATATTCAATAATATCATCATTTAAGATCGAGGATGATGAAAAATTTTTTTTAAAGAAACGAATTCATGTGAAACAAAATGACAAGGATTAAGGATTAAGGATTCAGTACTTTTGTTTTATCCATGTTCAAAAATACCTCAAAAATAATCATAGTGGTGTAAAATTCAAGAATGATCAAAACATGGATACAATCAAAGCTAGTATCCGTAATAGATATTTTGGAAAAAAGAAGAAATTTTATTTTTCTATGAATAAGGTCAGATAACGTGAATAAAGGCCGATACGTGAATAAGTAACTCACACCAAAAGATAGAAATTCCACAAAAACATCTTCACGCTTCGCTTAATAGTACTCGTGAATAAGAATCGTGAATAATAACTCATGAATAAGAACTCGTGAATAAGTAACTCATGAATAGTAACTCTACATGAAAAGTTCCAAATTTGATAAAAGTTCCAACTAATATTTCAAAGATAATGATATTGAAGAAATAATATCATTCGAGAAGAAAATAACATCCCTTACCTCGAAAGATTAAGATTTCTAAATTTGGAATACCAAGATATAGTGCTAAAGGAACTTTCACCGCCTAACAATACTCAAAGTATACTCAAAATACTCACAAGAATACGCCGATAATATAGAGAGAAAACTTCAGCTTCGGTGTGATTTTCAATTCTAACCCAAGACCCTATTTATAGAAAACGCTAACACCAAAGCGTAAAATTTAATAAAATATTAATATATATTATAAATTTCCTTAGCCCATCTTTGAAGATCTGATTTCAGCAATTAATATCACATGTTAGCCCACTTAAATGCAAAAAAATGTTTTTCTTTAAAATAATAATTAAAACTTCCAAAAATCAATTATTTTGAGCTTCTAACTTCAATAATTCACAATAAATAGCCTTTTATCGTAAAAATTGAATCGCATGAGTTTTTATAGGAAATTCAATTTCTACAACTTTACGTAAGAAAGTTTTTCCAAATTCCAAACAAAATTGACCAAATCCACAAACGGGCAATTTTACAAGTGCTATAATCAAATTTCAAACCAATAAATGGGGTCCACCGACATGTTTAGCATGTTTTAAACATTTATTGCAACAAAAATACTCTTCCTCCTCAGATACTCATATATCCCACATTCGTTGTAAAAATATCACCATTATTATATTATTAAAATATAATAATATATTTAAAAGAATTATTTTATCGTAAAAGATAAAATTTCAATTTTCAACAATTGTCACATTAAAATTTTTCCATCTATATCCACATAAAATTAATATTTTCTCATCATATGAATCAATAATTAATTATTCACAAATAATATTACAGTAATCACAATATCGACAAACTGCATAGCTTCCTCAGAAAGAGGGGCTTTCCAATAAGAATTTCTCTCATCACGCAAGCAATTAGGTGACCAAACCTCTCCTTGATGTAACTTTCTAGACATTGCCAATAATGTTATCTAATAATATTATTCGGATAATATGAATTATTGCTTCGATAATGAAAAATATCGTGTAATGACAATTATCAAACAACAAAGAATATAAAATATCAACGCAAAGAATTATTAACTCAATAAAATATCGAATAAAGAATTATCGTAACCATTATTGAGTAAAGGCCTTCACGTAAGAATCAATAATTGGTGCAATACCGTGCCATCGTGTTTTAACCACCGAGTATTTTAACAAGATTAATTGTGAATAACTACGCCGTTATTTTTAACCAACTTATATTTGTCATTTTCTTCATCCAATCGCTCTCACATGGGCCCACACATGGTCGCACCGTCGCATTTAATATTCCCCACAAGCATTTAATATTCCACCACCAAACTAATATTCCCGACAACAATGAATATTTTATAACCACTTGCTTATTTTGAAATATTTGCGTATTTTACCCCTAACTATCCACATTAATCACATCAACCCTTACTATTTCAAAATAATAAATAGAGAAAATTAAATTTCATTAATAATAAGTTGGGGTCTTACAACCTCCCTCCTTATGAAATTTTGTCCTCGAAATCGACGACGCATTCGGTGTTTCAAAAGGTGAGGATACCTCGCTTTCATTTCCGCTTTCCAATTCCCTGTGTCATTTTCTATAAGATGATTCCTCCACAAAACTTTAACTTGTGGTATGACCTTTATGGCGTAGGACATGTTCCTTCCTATCCAAGATCTTGACAGTACCTCCTCATACGTTAAGTCTTCTATTATTTCGTCCGGTTCTAATTCTATAACGTGGTTCGTGTCTTTCACATATTTATTTAAGTATGATATGTGAAACACATTATGAACACGAGACATACTTTGAGGTAACGCAAGTCTATAGGCTTCATTTCCTACTCGGCCAAGAATTTGAAATGGACCAATAAATCGTGGATCGAGCTTTCCTCTTCCCAAATCTTGTAATTCCTTCCATGGAGCAACTCGCAACAATACATGATCCCCTACACTAAATTCCACGCCCTTTCGATGAAGATCCGCATAACTCTTTTGTCGATCTTGTGCCGTTTGTATACGTTGTCGAATCATTTGAATCTTTTCCGTGAGTCATACGCATTTTAACTCGGGTCCCAACAATGTTGGTTCACCCACCTCATCCCAACATATTGGAGAAGCGACATTTTCGCCCATATAATGCTTTGAATGGAGCCACACCTATACTTGCTCGATAACTGTTGTTGTAGGAGAATTCCACCAATGGTAAATACTTATCCTAACCGCCTCTGAAGTCTAAGACACGTAGTCTTAATAGATCTTCAAGAGTTTGAATAGTCCTCTCTCGATTGTTCTGTCTCGTTTGGGGATGGTATGTCAACTAAATCGCAAACTGCGCCCATAGCTTTTTGCAAGCTAACCCAAAATCTTGAAGTGAATCTTGGGTCACGATCCAAACTATGGATACGGCATGCCATGCAACCTCACAATCTCATTCACACGCATATACTAAAGCAAGACGCTCAAGGAATAAGTCTCCGTGACGGCAAGAAATGTGCAGAGTTGGTTAATCTATCAACAATAACCCAAATAGCATTGATGCCTTGAGAAACCGTAGGAAGACCCATAATGAAATCCATGGTAATGTGTTCCCACTTCCATTTCGGAATCTCAAGTGGTTGCAACGGACCCTTAGGTACCAGATGCTCCGCCTTTACACGCTGACAAGTTAAACACATTGAGATAAACTTTGCAATCTCTCTCTTCATATTTTTCCACCAAAATGTATGTCAAGATCACGATACATTTTAGTACTTCCGTGATGGATTGCAAATGGTGTATTGTGTGCCTCCATCATAATCTTGTACTTCAAATCGAGTCGTTAGGAACACAAAGTCTAGAGTGGACTCAAGTATTCCTTCTTCATCAATTCTCGCTTCCTAATAGCTCCTTCTTGTACTTTCTTCTTCATACGATCACATCACCAAGGGTTGGTGGCTTGAGCAACCTTAACTTTTTCAATTAAAGTTGGCTCTACGCGATACTTGACATCATCGCACTCGCTCCTCGTGATATGATCTTCTACTCAACGCCGTCACTACCACGCTCGCTTTTCCGGGATGGTATGAATAGTGTGGTCGTAGTCTTCAATAGCTCGAGCCAACGTCATCGCCGCCGCGATGTTGAGTTCTTTTTGAGTGAAGAAATATTTAAGGCTTTTATGGTCCGAATATATCTCCACTTTCTCCCCATATAGATAGTGCCTCCATATCTTTAAGCAAAACGATCGGCCGCTAACTCTAGATCATGAGTAGGATAATTCCTCTCATACTCTTTTAAGTTGTCATGAGGCATAGGCTATGACTTTCCCACGTTGCATGAGAACACATCCTAACCTTTTGCTCAAGCATCACCGTCAGATAACAAATCCATCCGAAACCAGATGGTATAGTTAGAACAGTGCCAAAATAAGTCTCCTCTTAAGCTCTTGGAAACTCTTCTCGCATTCTTCACTCCAAACGAATTTTGTATCCTTCCGAAAGTTATGAAGTTAATGGAGTAGCGATTCGAGAAAACCCATCCACTAATCTCCGATAATAACTAGCTAAGCCCAAAAAGCTACATACTTCACCATCGACTTCGCCATTCTAACTTCAGATTGCTTCAATCTTCACGGATCAACAGATACTCCATGTTTCGACACCACGTGCCCAAGGAATGCTACTTCCTCAAGCGTAACTCGCATTTCTTCAATTTGGCATATAGTTTGTTTTCACGAAGCCTTTCGAGTACCAAACTTCAAATGGTGCTCATGATCTTCACGACTTTTGGAATATATAAGGATGTCATCAATAAAGACAACAACGAACCGATCCAAATATTCCTTGAATACCGGTTCATCATATCCATGAAAGTCGCAGAGCATTAGTTAGTCCGAAAGACACGACTAAGAATTCATAATGCCCATACCGAGTTCTCAAGGCGCCTTTGAATATCCTCTAATCTAATCTTCAAATTGATGATATCCGTAATCTAAGATCGATTTTTGAAAAGAATTGTGCCTCAGAATCGGGTCAAACAAGTCATCAATACGAGGTAGAGGATACCTATTCTTGATGGTGACATGGTTCAATTCCCGATAGTCAATACAAAGTCGCGATACTCCCGCTTCTTTCTTTCTTTACAAATAAAACAGAGCACCCCAAGGAGATGTACTAGATTTAATGAAACCGATGTCCAACAATTCTCGTAGTTGGACCTTTAACTCCTCAAGTTCAATAGAGCCATTCGATATGGGGTTTTAGAAATGGGCTTTGTACTGTGTTCAAGATCAATAAAGAATTCAACTTCACGCTCGGGGTAGACCGGAAGTTCTTCGGAAATACGTCCAGAAAGTCAATAACAATGAGAATATTATTCAAATTTGACGTGTCTTTATTCAAATCCATAACATGGGCTAAGAAAGCTTGACATCCATTTTTCAATAAACGAATAGCTTTATGATTAGATATGATGTTGATTGATTTTAATGGTTTAGTTGTTTGAATTCATACAACACGTTGGTTAGGAATATGAAAACTAACAACCTTATTAAAAACAATTAATTTTGGCATGATGAATAGTTAACCAATCAATCCCTAAAATCACATCAAAAGCAAGTATCTTTAAAGAGATAAGGTCAATGGTGTAAGGTAATGGTGTCAAACAAGATTTATAAATGGTGGATGTGATGAAAGTTTCTCCTAACTGGAGTTTCCACAGATAGTCAAAGTCTAATTTCTCCTGAGTCAAGTTTAAACGTTGAGCACAAGCAGAGAGATAAATGAATGGGTAGACCAGGTATCAAGTAAGGTATAAACTTCGCAAGAATTTATAAATAGCTTACCCGTGATCACCTCATTTGGGTTCCTCGATTTTGACCATTCACAACAAACGCTCTTTCCGGAATCGTTGACTTTGACTTTTCCGGAGATGTCTTTTGAGTCACCGTCCTCATTGAACTAGGTTTCGCCATCATCGATAATCTCGAAAGCGATATGTCCTTCCTTTCCACAATTATAACATACCTTGAACTCATTGTGGACAGGTTTGACCGATATGTCCCTCTTTCCGTGATTTATAAAGATATGACCGGTGGTCGTTCTCCTCCTTAGAACCAGCTTGTCACGCAAGACTATCGCCTTCATATGGTCGTTGTTAAATCTCCTCTTTTAAAATCTCCTCCCGACTCGCTTCTTCTATTTTTCATGGCCATGATTACCACCAGAGTGGTTACCATTTTTGTCCGTCTGCTTTTCTCCGCCGGTTATCATTATTCATTGATCGCTATCTCCGTACGATCCTCGTTGTGGTCCTTCAAGTTGACCGTACTCGTTATCTCGCTTCTAATAATTGAGCCTCGCTTACAACATCCTGAATAGAGAGAAAGTTTATGAGAAATGAGATATCGACGATACCGGGTTTCAAACCTCCAAGAAATATCTCTGCCACACGCTCCTCATTCTCCACCAAATGAGGTGCAAACTCGATAACTCGCAAACTTTGCCTCGCATCGAGACACCGCCATGTTGTTTTGTTCTAATCGATGAACTCCACTTCCTTCATACGATTTAACACTTTCGTGAAAGTATTTGTCATTAAATAATTTCAAACGCTCCCAAGACATACTTTGAAAGCGGTTGGATGGGTACGCTTCACGCACTCCCACCAAAGAGTAGTCCGCTTTCGCCACTTTAACATAAAGGTGGCGAATGGAACCTTCTGTTCCTTCTCCGCATCCCAAGACATCAAATATCTTGGTAATTTATTTGACCCATGTTTCCGCCATGACGATCGATATGGCTTTCCTTAAAATTCGTGGTCCCAACTTCGAATCGCTCTTGGTCGTGACAACCCGTGAATTGCTATCATTTCCTCCTCGTATTTTGAACACGAAGTCTCCTCGTTCGATTTTGCATGAATCGCAAAAAGCTTCTAAACATCCCCTCGCTCATCATCTCGCTTCAGTGGTGTTGTTCACAAGAGAACATTGCCACTGTTGCACGTTCTCCTCGTTGGTGAGTACAAAGCGCTCCACGCCTCATTTCCATTGTTAATAATCTCACGACATTCTCAAACATCATCATAAAACAAGGGTTAATTAAGGAAATCAATATATCACATAATATCCCTATATACTCGACCAACAAAAAATAGCTTAGGTAGGACACACTAGCTAAGGATTTACTCTGCCTCCCTCCTAGTTCTATTCCCGATCTCCGCCGAGATCATATCCCTAAGCTCGATACTAACCGTGACGCCCCAAAAAATAGGTATACATCACCCATTCCGAGTTGTCAATACATGGTACGTAAACAACTACAACTTTATTATTACAACAAGAAACTGTGAGTTTGAATACCAATATTATCTTCTAGATAATATCTATACTCAAATAAATCCTCATCACATTTATTGATACATTATTTTACAAAATGGTGAGGACTACTAAACAATCCTTTCTAAAACCTTCATTCCATACCCCCACTGCATTTCGCTATATTCTCGCCTCCCGAGAAGAAAAATGGAACAAAAAGGAAAAGGGTGAGCTCAACTAGCCCAAGAAAAGAATATTATGACTAAGATAATATACAACAAATTACCGTTAGTCTTCAACAGGAAAAATCTAATAGAATACAATAGACAACAAATTTTAAATCAATATTCGCATTGAAATAATAATTCATTGTAAGAGTTAAGAGAATGCAAACTACTATCTTTTATGTATGAATTTAAAAGTTCATCGCTCTATCTTTTATCCCCAGTAACATCAATCAATATACATCTGAATCAAATATTCATCTTTGCACTACAGCCAAAGATATTCATCACTTGGTCATGTTCATCTAAACACATCTGCTCATCTTTGCACTACGTACCAAAGATATTCTTCAAATCATTCATCTTTCATCTTGCACTACGTGCCAAAGATATTCAATAATATCATCTAAGACTCGAGGATGATGATGAAAAATATTTTTAAAAAAACGAATCCAAAGGAAACAAAATGACAAGGATTAAGGATTAAGGATTCAGACTTTGTTTTATCCATGTTCAAAAATACCTCAAAAATAATCATAGTGGTGTAAAATTCAAGAATGATCAAAACATGGATACAATCAAAGTTAGTATCCGTAATAGATATTTTGGACAAAAAGAAGAAATTTTATTTTTTCTGAATTGAATAGATGCTTGAATATCGTGAATAGTAACTCGACACCAAAAGATAGAAATTCCACAAAAACATCTTCACGCTTAGCTTAATAGTACTCGTGAATAAGAACTCGTGAATAAGAACTTCATGAATAAGATCTCGTGAATAAGAACTCATGAATAAGTAACCCGATACATGAAAAAGTTCCAAATTTGATAAAAAGTTCCAACTAATATTTCAAAGATAATGATATTGAAGAAATAATATCATTTCGAGAAGAAAATAACATCCCTTACCTCGAAAGATTAAGATACTTAAATTTGAATACCGCAAGATATAGTCTTTGAAGGAACTTCAGACCGCCTAACAATACTCAAAGTATACTCAAAATACTCACAAGAATACGCCGATAATATAGAGAGAAAACTTCAGCTTTCGGTGTGATTTTCAATTCTAACCCAAGACCCTATTTATAGGAAAACGCTAGAACACCACAAAGCAGTAAAATTTAATAAAATATTAATATATATTATAAATTTCCTTAGCCCATCTTTGAAGATCTGATTTCAGCAATTAATATCACATGTTAGTAACTTAAATGCAAAAAAACGTTTTTCTTTAAAATAATAATTAAAACTTCCAAAAATCAATTATTTTGAGCTTCTAACTTCAATAATTCTCAATAAATAGCCCTTTTATCAGAAAATTCGAATCTCATGAGTTTTTATAGGAAATTCAATTTCTACAACTTTACAGAAGAAAGTTTTTCCGAATTCCAAAAGAAATTGACCGAAATCCACAAACGGGCAATTTTATGTGCTATAATAAAATTTCACCAATAAATGGGGTCCACCGACATGTTTAATATGTTTTAAACATTTATTGCAACAAAAAATACTCTTCCTCCTCAGATACTCATATATCCCACATTCGTTGTAAAAATATCACCATTATTATATTATTAAAATATAATAATATATTTAAAAGAATTATTTTATCGAAAAAGATAAAATTTCAATTTTCAACAATTGTCACATTAAAATCTTCTCCATCTCATATCCACATAAAATTAATATTTTCCTCATCATATGAATCAATAATTAATTATTCACAAATAATATTATGTAATCACAATATCGACAACCAGCAGTAGTTCCCTAGAAAGAGGGCTTCCAATAAGAATTTTCTCTTCTTTGGCGCGCAATTAGGTGACCAAACCTCTCCTTAGATGTAACTTTCTAGACATTGCCAATAATGTTATCTAATAATATTATTCAGGATAATATGAATTATTGCTTCGATAATGAAAAATATTGTGTAATGACAATTATCAAACAACAAAGAATATAAAATATCAACGCAAAGAATTATTGAATCAATAAAATCGAATAAAGAATTATCGTAACCATTATTGAGTAGTGGCTTCTTCACGTAAGAATCAATAATTGGTGCAATACCGCAAAGCTATCGTGTGTGTTAACCACCGAGTATTTTAATAAGATAACTTGAATAACCACGCCGTTATTTTTAAACAACTTATATTTGTCGCTTTCTTCATCCAATCGCTTTCAAGCATATGGGGCCCACACATGGTCGCTACTTGTCGCATTTAATATTCCACGACAAAGATTTAATATTCCATCGACCAAACTAATATTCCCTAACAACAATGAATATTTTATAACCACTGCTTATTTTGAAATATTTACGTATTTTACCCCTAACTATCCACATTAATCACATCAACCCTTACTATTTCAAAATAATAAATAGAGAAAATTAAATTTCATTAATAATAAGTTGGGGTCTTACGTAAAACTTCAGTTTTCGGTGTGATTTTCAATTCTAACCCCAAGACTCTATTTATAGGAAAATACTTGTAACACCAAAGCGTAAAATTTATTAAAATATTAATTTATTAATTTTTATTCCTACGCCTACATTTAGAGATCTGAATTCAGCCACTTCTAACACATGCAAGACCCACAATAATGACAAAAAACGTTTTTGTCATTTTAAATATTTTATACTTCCAAAAATCAATTATTTCGGAGCTTTGAAACTTCAATAATTAACAATAAATAGCCCTTTTATCAGAAAATTCGAAACTCGCAACTTTTTATAGAAAATTCAATTCTCTACAACTTTGTAGAAGAAAGTTTTTCTGAATTCCAAACAAAAATTGACCGAAATCCATAAACGGGCGATTTTACAGGCTATAATCAAATTTCAGTCAATAAATGGAGTCCACCGACATGTTTAACATGTTTTAAATATTTATTGCAACAAAAATACTCTTCCTCCTCGTATACTCATATATCCACATTCGTTGTAAAAATATCACCATTATTATATTATTAAAATATAATAATATATTTAAATGAATTATTTTATCAGAAAAAAATAAAATTTCAATTTTCAACAATTGTCATATTAAAAATTTTCTCCATCTATATCCACATAAAATCAATATTTTCCTCATCATATGAATCAATAATTAATTATTCACAAATAATATTACGTAATCACAATATCGACAACTGAAAGGCGCCTTCTAGGAGAAGGGGCTTTCCAATAAGAATTTTTCCTCATCGGCGCCAAGCAATTAGGTGATCAAACCTCTCCTTAGATGTAACTTTCTAGACATTGCCAATAATGTTATCTAATAATATTATTCAGATAATATGAATTATTGCTTCGATAATGAAAAATACCGTGTAATGATAATTATCAAACAACAAAGAATATAAAATATCAACGCAAAGAATTATTAAATCAATAAAAAAATTTGAATAAAGAATTACTATAACCATTATTGAGTAGTGCCTTCTTACGTAAGAATCAATAATTGGTGTAATACAAAAGGTGCTTCTTGTGTGTTAACCACCGAGTATTTTAATAAGATAATTCAGAATAACTACGCCGTTATTTTTAAACAACTTATATTTGTCGTTTTCTTCATCCAATCGCTTTTCATTATGGGGCCCACATATGGTCGCTACTGGCCGTCATTACGAATATTCCACGACATGCACGAATATTCCACGACCAAACGAATATTCCCGACAACAATGAATATTTTATAACCACTTTCTTATTTTGAAATATTTTCAGATTTTACCCATAACTATCCACATTAATCAAATCAACCCTTACTATTTCAAAATAATAAATAGAGAAAATTAAATTTCATTAATAATAAGTTGGGGTCTTCTGTAAGAACCCACTGCTATTTGTGATCACCAATGCCCCCTCATGCGCTCCATTGAGCTTCAAGGATAATGCATCGGTGAAAGAAATAACAATCCTGAAAAAGGTCCGACTTTTGGGGAGCACCCGCCACGGACATGACCGAATCCAGGTATCCTCTTCTCTTCTTCCTTACCAACTTTCATGCTGTTCCGACGGTTATTACATCAATGACGTGCCTTGGCGGTGGTACTGAAATACTTTGAGTGGGTAAGACGAAATCAATAAAAGACGATCAGTATTTTTGTCGACCTTGTTGGTCCCTCCCTACCACGCATCTTGAACCAAAGAAACCATTTTGAATCTTCCTCTCTACGAAATCTTTCAAATTGCAACATCATTATTAGTATCGTGACCAAACACTTGATGATAGCCACAATATTTTTGGTATTGCCTCGCTACGGCTTGATGTGGTGGTGACGGTTTACCATAGAATGGCCGGTTCTCGATCCGTCCAAGATCACCGACCTATCCGTGTTCACTTGGTGTAAACCTTATTCACCTTCTCGAAGTGACGCGGTGGTCGATTACCTCCGTCGCCACGAGTTATTGAACTTCTTCAAATGCCCTCCGCCGATCATTATATCCCCCTTTCTCTCGATCGCCTCCCGCCTTAGGGTCATCTCGCATCCTTTAACCGGGTCCAGAAGAAGGACGCTTCGTGCTATTCATAGCCTCCTCTACAATAATATATCTTTCGCTTTGTCAAAAGCTTCGCCAGCTCTTGGATGGTTGAACATCAACTTCTTCACCAACTTCGGACTTTTACCAGATCTAGCCCATTCAGAAACAAACCTACTACTGGAGATCATTCGTGTCCGACACTTGACCAACCGCTTCTCGAACCTCTTCACATATTGACCCAAGGACTCGTTGGTGCAACCTGGCCGGACTGTGCTAATGAACCATGGGCTTTCCTCTCCTTCGGTTGCTCCCAAAGCGGGCATGGAACTTATCACAAAGCTCTCGGTCAAGAGGAAATTGAATCGACAAGAAAGTCCCCATCCACCGCCTCGCATCTTTCCTCAATGTCGAACAAATGTGGCACTTGGCACCATCGGTGAAATCATAATAATCCATGAGCCGAACGCCACGGCTATGGTCGTAAGGGTCTCCGGACCCATCGTAACTCTTCATACGAGGCAACTTCTTGGTGACATCTGCCTTCTCCTTGAGAATATCCGAGGAAAAAGGGGATGCCTTCTTTCCCGGAGTGTCCTTCACCTGTTGAACCTTAGCCAACTGCTTTCGGAGCTCTCTCAACTCCTTCACTAAAAAATCAACACCTTGAGGTCGCGAGGAGACCTCTTTTTCCGAACGACATTACTTTCCCGGTGGATCGACCTCCTCCCGCCGATCCCATTGCCTTGTGGGGCTTCGATTCTACTCCGTCTGCATAATTTCATCCTCATGATGAGAATATTCACGCCGATGCTCTCTTCTTCCGGGTTTCGCACGATCTCCTCGACCGCTCCTCCTTCGTCTCATCATCGTCTCGATGTTGAGAACCAACGACCACCAATTGCCCTTTTTCGAGGCCACAGGAGTTCTCGCTCCTCGATCTCCTCCTACCGTGAGAACGATCCCTGCATACATGTGTAATGCTCGCTCTTTACCCTCTCGCCGTGGCATCTCCTTATGCTTACTCCGCCTTTTCGGATCGAATATGGCTAGATGCTTCGTCCCTTAACTCCGCCACCAAGCATCTGTTTTTTATATCTTTCTCTCGCTTTAACAGAACCTCCAAGGCTTTATCGCCGCTTGTTCGCTATCCTCGCCAACTTGCGCACTTTTGTCCTCCGACCACTTTGGCCGATGAGTCTTGGTCTGGTGAGCCTTCCGCCCCCCGATCATGATCACGCCCTTATCCGCATCGAAAACCAACCTCCGTCCCCGCCCCACCATGGATCTTTGGACGGAGATCTCCGAATTATGCTTAAAGGCCGTGGCTCGTGAGCACTTTTAGAAGGACCTGCACGATCCTTTATCAAACACGAGGCGTTGATGACGAGTTAATCGCATCATCGCCTTTTCTTCTCGGCGCACTCATCTCTACTCCTCACCATCTTCCAAGTAGATTAAATGATTGTGATTGAAAATTTCAATGACACTAAAACTCAGCCCTCCTTCTAGCGCCAATGTTAACGCCAATATCATCTCTAACGTCCCAATCACGTAAGACGCTCGATCTCGCAGACAAGAAACACGATAAACACCACAAGCTTCGATTACACGGATCACGGGGATAGCTTTCAAAGCGTGAGAGTCAATATACGGTTCACAAGGTTAACAATGGAGAATGTAATGTCTAGTGTATTGAGAGAGATAATAATCCTCAGTGGAATCCTCAGTGGTGTGTATGTGTGAATATGAATGAGAACGTGTATGAGAACGTACCTCTTTGTGAAGACTTAGTTGATAGGTTATACTCTTTCGTCTGGGCCATCGTACACCCACTACTACTCCGACACGCCCCGTGATCGATGGGTCCCGCCGAACGCCTCATGCAGCCTATTCACTACCTTTCGTCATCGCTTATGTCATTTACGGCTATATTTCCATCCACATTAATGCATGGCGGTGTCTTAGTCAATCACATGCTTTTTTCATCATTACAAGTTAAAGTAATAGATATTAAATGATACGATGGGTTAATCCAACGAACCAATCTTTATTTTATAGGGTTAAATAAGTAATAATATACGATTAAGCCAAATGACTTTTCGCCGCTCAATAATGAAGGCCCAATAAATTAATTTAATAAAAGTTCTCAACTTACTCTACCAAAGCAAAGTAAATATCGTGACCCAACAACAGAATCGCCGTTCCTCAGTTCCTCCTAGTAGAGCGAGATGGAGACTGAGGTTTCGAATCTAGGGAAAAATTATTTGGCATGCAAGCTTGGTGTAGCTTGATTATCTTAGTGCAGCTTCATTTGTGTTTAGGCAGTTGTAAGCTAGCTCTTGGTGAAGATGGAGGTGCCTGCGATGATGGTGAAGGTTTGGTTCTGTGCGTCTGCCGATGATTTGGAAGTGACGAGGTGTTCTAAATATTTTTATTGTCTAATTTGTTAATTGATTTTATTTTATTAATGATTTTATTTATTTTAAGTTAACTGTATAACTTGTTTAATTCATGTTATTTAGTTAATTGCGTAATTATTTTTAATTTTTGCTTTTGCTTAATTTGTGTAATTTTTTAGTTTAATGGTTATTTACTTTGTTATCCTTTTATCTCATTAAAATATTTTTTTTTACACAAGCACTCATTTGCCAGATAGGTTACATAGTCAATCGAAAATAATTTAAAAGTTGAATCAATTAATTGAAAAAATTAAAAGAACGACTACCGAACTGAAAAAATTGAAAAATTTAAGGTAATAATTTATATTTAAATATAATATTTAGTTCTTCCCAATTTTTATATTTGACCCTTTCTTGTTAGTAGTCTTTCTCCTTCAATTAAGTTACAAGTGTATACCACCCTCTCATCTCCCTCCTTTTATTTTACTTTCTCTCAATTTTATATCATTAAGTCATTAATTAAAATCACTCCATAATCAATCTTTAAAATTTCAAAAGTATCAAAGCGGTTGACGTCGATGCTTTTATAAAGTTGTTATTGTTCCTCGATTCTCAATACAAAAGCAATTAATACTTGGAAAAATAGTGAGAGAAACGATACTTGGAGTAATATTTCATAATAATAGTGGTTGTCTATTGAAAAAATAGTGAGAAAAACAATACTTGGAATAATATTAAAAAATAAGTAATTAATACTTATTTGAAATTCTTAAACCACGTACTATATATATTTTATAATAATAGTCGTTTGAACTTTGTAAACATGAATTAAGAAAGTTATTTAATATAGAGTATTATTTACTCTCTCGTCCCGTATTAAATGTCTTAATTTCTTTCTTTGTTATGATATTTTATAATAAATGTCCCTATATTAGTTTGTCATAAGCTTCCTAGCGAGACATATTGTGTGTATAACAATTATATTTATTTATATGCCGATCAAAATTTAAAAATTATCCTTCTATAAATATTGTAGTATAAAATATATAATATAGAATTATCATCATCAAGTGTTGGATGTGAATAAAAATGGAACTCAAATTTTAAACTACTAGTAGTAGTAGTAGTAAGAAAAGGAAGGAGAGAGAAGTTTGGTATAAATGAAACGAGGGCATAACTTGATTGGGCTCGGTGGGATCGACTAAAACGGCACAACAAGACAAGCCAAACGCTGTTCCTAGTTGTTGACCTAAATATACTACCTGCCAATTTCCATCTGGCCCGCACCCGCACCCGCACCTCATCTATTTATATATTTATATCTATATAATAAAACACATTAACCCTCCCCCGCCCCAAGACACGACAAGAAAAATGAGAGCCAACAAAGACATCTCACATCATAGCAAGCAAAAATGGAGAAAATCGATTCACAATTGATAACTATGTGATAAAAAGTTATTAAAATTAATTATTAATTAATATAATAATCTCTCAAATTATATACACATTTTAATTTTTTGATAATAAATTTTATGTGAAGTAATTTGAACAATCGGGTCACATGAAATGATCTTAATTTGATATCATTTTTAAAATATATAATTAAAAATTTAATGGGTAATATATATATATAATAAATTTTAAGCTACTTCCTTCTAGAGATAATTTCATGAATGATAAATATAATATTAATTGAAAGGACAATATCTTTGGTATGGCTGTGTGTGTGGCACATGCTTAGCCACCTTCATATACGACAACTAATGCACAAGCACTTCGGCCTCCCTTCTACTTCTACTGCTACTGCTACTAATTCTTTGTTTCGATTCTTTCTACACTTCACCTAGGCTATTATTAACTATATTATCTTTTCTAATATTTTCTTACTGGGCTCCACAAACCGTTTATGCATAATCTTAATGTAAGCCAAAACTATATATAGGACTTAACTTTCTCAAACAAACAAATATTCGCCACGTAAATACATATGGTAATTGTTATAACGCGCACACGACGATAAATAATTAATATATAAATTTATATGCTTTTTCAATTTAGACCAATACAAAAGAAGTGTTTTATTTATTATCACACTATATATGATTTTTATAATAGAGTAAATATAACAATTACTTTTATTTTAATTCTAATTCACATTATACCTTGAATGCCCTTATAACACCGTACCATACACTCCCCTCCCCCTCCCCCTCCCCCTCCCCCTATGCACTAACTTTTTTATTTACCTTTAATTTTTACCAGGGGGAACTTTGTAAATAACAATTCCTTTTTTATTTACCTTTGATTTGTATTCTCCCTCACAAACAAATAAACAATGCGCGAGCGCACACATTCTTGTTTCTCCAATTAGTTGGGTCCGCATTTCCCACGAAAAAAATCTAAACGAATTCAAGCAAGTTTCAATATGTAAAACGTAACACGTGTCACTCTCTTGGGCCGTTATTTTCTCAGGTCCCACCTTCGGATTGATCATCGTATCAGTTCTACTAGAAAGTTGAGGAGGGTGGGGACCGCCTAAGGGATGACCGACATAAATACATTTTAGTACTACTATTTTCTTATTAACCTACCTAATCATTAATTAGAAACCAAATGTCACTATATTTTAAATAGAGATTACTATTAATTTTAAGATCTTGAAGCTTTGATTTCAAAAGGCCAAAGCTTGACAGACTCTCTCTTCTTGTTATTTTTATTAATTTAATTATTCTATAGAAGGGAGGGGGGGCTATAAAAACAAAAAAGAAGACATCCTATAAAAGAAAAAAGTTGAGAACTATTTCCTTATCATTTGTTTGGTTTAGCTTTTTTTCCTTTTTTAAGAAAAAATAAAATATCCTCATCCTTATTTCTACCTAATTTAGAAAATTACTCAAAAACAAGAATAGTTAAAAGACAACTTTATAAAAATTCACCTAAAATGCCATAAACAAGAATTTCACTAATTGGGTGAGTTGGAGTATTTTGTCACAACTTTGGTGAGAAGAAAACAAGGAAAAAGGTTAAAGATGTGAATAGCTACAAAAAGAAGTGGGTTATTGGTGTGAATTCATCAACTTGGGTAAAGTAGTTTGGCATTAGCTTTGTACTACAACTTTTCATTATTTAAATACAAGACCAAATGTAATATTTCTTTTGTTTCAAAATATATTATTATTATTATTAATTTTTATAGTCAATTAAAGATGTTTTTAAATTTAAAATTAACATTAATTTTAGTCTACAAGTGATAAATATTATAAACTATCTCAAATGTAATGCTCATTGTAAATTCTTTTTATAGTTTCTAATAGATCATCATAATTTTGAGTTTTAAAATGTAACAAATTAACTTTTAAAAATCGATAATGATCTTATAATTTAGAAATGTAAAGACTAATAATTTTTTTTTAAATTGTGTAATATCATATGTTGAATCTATTTCTAAATAATAAAAATTTAAACTAATTAAGACATTACAAAAAAATTAAATTTTCCTCCTGCCCTCTTTTTCAAGTTTCTCCTAGACCTTAAATATATGTCTAGAATTGAATTGAAGTACAATAGCTAAAATAATATATATATATATATATATATATTTTTTTTTAAAAGGGTATAAAATGGAAGGAATATAATTATTAACATAATATAATGAAAAATTAAAGTTTAATGAGAAATGCTAAGGTCCCATTATACAGTTTATTTCGGCCGCCCGTTTTGTCGTCTCCGTCCACCCCCGTCGTTCCTTTGTGTTTGACTCTCTCTCTCTCTTCACAAGTATTTCTTCTTCTCCTCTCACACGATGTTTTGATCTCTCCTTTATGGGTTTGGGTCCTCTTTTCTTATTTCAGAAGTGTATCACCTTACTCTGAACTTAGAAACGAGGAATCAAGAAAACGAAAACCAATAAATAGAACTTACTTATTAGTCTTCGATCTTTGAAAGGTTAGGACAAGTCAGCGACCAATCTTTTTTGAAGATCAGTGAGACCCTTTACTATTTATCTCCTAAAGGTTGAACCTTAAACAAAAATCATGGCTGGTAGTAATGAAGTTAATGTCAACGAAGCCAAGGTAATTGTTAGTGTTCTATATTCCTTTTATAATAATGTCTTAACTATTTCTTAGTTTCTGTTTAGTTTTTTTTTTGGGGGGTGATTAATTGGGAGGATCATGTTCATGTGATGGGTTTCTTTTTTTTTTTTCCTCTTTCTTTTATGGGCTCGAGTTTCTTGTTTAAGGAACTTGAAGTTTTGAGACACAAATGACTGATTTGGGATTAAAAATTGAATCTTTACAATGATTTGAAGGGTTTTACTTGTGCCCATTTCTATTTTAATCAATTCTCTTGTTTCTTTTGAGGAGTTATTACTGGTTCTGTATCATCTAAAGAATGATATTTTCCTTGTCTTTGGGTTTTGACGTTTCCATTTCCCCTTCTGTACTGGTTTGGGTGAATTTCTATTTAATTTCCTGCTGATTAGCTACTAGATGTGTAATATCTGATGTATAATGTACAAATGATTAATTAAAATTATACATTTCTTGTCATTTAAAAATTGTGTACTAAAATTGATAGATAAACTTCTGATCCTTTGAATCTCTTTCTTTATTGCAGAGGGTTGTTCCGCTTAATACATGGATTTTGATATCTAATTTCAAACTAGCTTACAACATGCTTCGTCGTCCTGATGGCACATTTAATCGCGATTTAGCTGAGTTTCTTGACCGGAAAGTTCCTGCCAACATGATTCCGGTTGATGGGGTTTACTCATTTGATGTTGTGGATCGGGTCACCAGCCTTCTCAATCGGGTTTATCGACCAGCCCCGGCAAATGAAACTCAACGGGGCATTATTGAACTCGAAAAGCCCTTGAGCACCACTGAAATTGTGCCTGTCATTATTTTCTTCCATGGTGGAAGCTTTGCTCATTCCTCTGCCAATAGTGCTATATATGATACATTCTGCCGCCGCCTTGTTGGCATTTGCAAGGCAGTTGTGGTGTCAGTAAACTACAGGAGATCGCCTGAACATCGATACCCCTGTGCGTATGATGATGGATGGGCAGCTCTTAAGTGGGTTCATTCAAGATCATGGCTTCAAAGTGGGAAGGATTCTAAAGCTCATGTCTATTTAGCTGGTGATAGTTCTGGTGGAAATATTGCTCACCATGTTGCTGTGAGGGCTGCTGAGTCAGGAGTTGAAGTATTGGGCAATATACTTCTTCATCCATTTTTTGGTGGGCAAGAGCGAAAGGAATCGGAGACTAGATTGGATGGGAAGTACTTTATGACACTTCGAGATAGGGATTGGTATTGGAGAGCATATCTACCGGAAGGTGAAGATAGAGACCATCCAGCCTGTAATATATTTGGTCCCAGGTCTAAAAGCATTCAAGGGCTACACAATTTTCCCAAAAGTCTTGTTTGTGTGGCCGGTTTGGATCTTGTTCAGGATTGGCAATTGGCATATGTAGAAGGCCTTAAGGAAGCCAGGCATGAGGTGCAGCTCCTATTCCTAAAGGAGGCAACAATCGGTTTCTACTTCTTGCCGAATAATGACCATTTCCATAGCCTAATGGAGGAGATAAAAAATTTCGTGAATCCCAACTGTTAATAGATTATTTTTAACTTCAACCACAGGCAGCCATACATAACAGAAGCATGACATTTCACTTGGGTTCTTTTTTTTCCCCACTTTCGAGGTGATGGTGTGTGGTTATATGATTGTGTACTATTTAATTCTTACTGATGTTATCGTTCGTGGTGCTGATACTGGAGTTCAGCACTTTTGTTAACCAGTCATTCTTGGTCAGAAGATGTTATTACCGTCTTCTTGGTGCAAAAGGGTACCCCGTGTGGGAAGGTTGGTTACATAGGTTCAGTATTGTAATTCGTTCAAGAATTTTGCAGAAAGCAAAAAACACTTGATTTAAAGCTTCCCCTGTCCAGCCAGAGGCCACAAGGAGGCGATTGTACCACGGGGTACATGATTGATGGTCGGTCAGTTCATTAAGTATATGGCTATTATTACCAAAAGCTAATTTCAGATTATGGATCGGAAGTGTTCATGTCATTGTGGACTTGTATGTTATACTCACGCTCTAGAAATATATGAAGATTTTTGTTTGTTTATTTCTCACCTGGATCTCTTCACTTTGATGGAACAAATACTTCTTTCTTGTAACCTTGCTGATTTTGTTCTGTTTCTTTCATGCTTAACCTCTGAACCCTTGGCTGGTTGCTAACAAAAATGATTATACACTACTCGTATATTAAAGTTGTCAATTTTTCGTTTTGCCAATGAATTAATTCCAAAGCAGACAGTTTGGTTTTACTATAGTTTGGTAGAAATTTCAAAGTTGGTCTCCTTTCTGGTGTAGTGTAATTTTCAAGATAGTTACTTGCTCATTCCATTAGTTGACAGAGAGTGAAGGCCATTTATTCTGTTAAGACGCTTTCCTTTTGGTTCAAAGTCTTTATTTTCTTGTTGGCATGTCAAAAGAGAAATTTGATGCACTATTACTAGGAAAATTTGATCTAATCACTGTTGGTTCTGCGGATTATTATAACTCTCAAAATCAATGAATGCATAAAGGCAGGCATAGATTTTTGGATGCATAAGATTGGGCAGAGGCAGACGAGTGCTTGGTTGGTCATGGAGCATTGAACCGCTGCAATCCCAAGGCCAAAACCGAACTCCAAGCAGCAGCATTTGAAAAGGAATGATTGGGGGAAAGTCCAAACCATGGATCTCAATATTTGTTTCCATTAATTTCCTTGTCATCTCTTCTTAGATGGGTTGGTTTTGGAGTGGGTGATAATAGCAAATCACAAGAATTGGCGTTGTTTAGATGGGGGAAACTCATCTACTAGTGGTTGAGAAATTTTGGAACCATTCTACGGTACCACCCTTTCTTGAACCTCTTTCTCTCTTTATTTGTTGAGATTGCTTTTGGCGTGGCCACTAAATGCTAAAAACACTTAAAATCTTAGACAAAGACTTGAACTTACTCGTTTTAATCGACTTTCTTGAGCTTAGAATATTATGCTTAGTTTCTGTCACTAACGCTAATCCCTTGGGTTTGCTGGATAATTAAATACTATTACTCCTATTCTTCTAATTTCTTGTGGGTTTTTTCTGTTTCTGTTAAGACACCATTAAGTCGTCGTCGAATCGCATGCTTTTGTTTAATACTAGTAGTGAGTTTGTCAGCATGTTGTGCGGTGTTGCTTCCCACGCATTAAATCTAATTTGATGGGCGGTTTGCCTGTTCACACTTTGAGATGTCTCTTGTATTTTGATAGTACTATTATTTATGTATAATTTGAGTTGGAATATTTATTTATTTTCTTATAACCCTGAGTTCATTTTGTTTTTCTTCCTCAAATTCTTATACCATAAATATATATACTAGAGTTGTAGGGCAAAAGAGAAAATGAAAAATGATAATACATACTTTGAAGGTGCCGACGTGACAGCCTCTTATGTTGTTGTAGTAGTAATAGTAGTATTTTAAAGAAAAAAGGCAGCTTCCTCGTTAAGGACATGACATGACATGACATGACTCATGAGAGATAAAACGCAATATAGTTTTACAACAAATTAATGGTCCAACGCGTGTAGAAATAAAGAGAGGGAGAAAGACTAATTAATAAGCAAGAAATTTCTGCATATTTATTATTGATCACCACTATTTATAATCAAACAATATAATAGCTGTTTAAAGTGTCTATTAATTTAAGATCTTGTTTCAAACCGCTCCTCAATCACGTAAGACGACCGATCCTCATCATAAATAAATATAATAAATACTACAAGTTTGACAATACCGGACCAATTGATGATAAATTCAGCGTCGAGATCAAGATAATGTGTTCACGAGCTTATAAATGGAGGATGAATGCCTCAGTGTCTTGAGAGTGATAATAATTCTCAGTTGTAGGTGTAAGACCCTAAATTATTAGTAAATGAAATTTATTTTCCTCTATTTATTATTTTGAAATAGTAAGGGTTGATTTGATTAATGTGGATAGTTATGGGTAAAATACTTAAATATTTCGAATAAACAAGTGGTTATAAAATATTCATTATTGTGGGGAATATTCGTTTTGGTCGTGGAATATTCATAATGCGTCGGGAATATTAAAGACGACTTGCAGATCTTTTAATGGGCCCCATTGTGACGCCCCCAAAATAGGTATACATCACCCATTCGAGTTGTCAATATACGTAGATGTAAACAACTACAACTTTATTATTACAACAAGAAATCGTGAGTTTAAATACAAATATTATCTTCTGCATAATATCTATACTCAAATAAATTCTCATCACATTTATTGATACATTATTTTACAAAAATGGTGAGGACTACTAAACAACTCTCTCTAGAACCTTCATTCCATACCCCAAACTGCGTCTCGCTTATATTCTCGCCTCCCGAGAAAAATGGAACAAAAGGAAAAGGGTGAGCTCAACTAACTTTCAAGAAGAATATTATGACTAAGATAATATACAACTAATTATCGTTAGTCTTCAACGAGGAAAAATCTAATAGAATACAATAGACAACAAATTTTAAATCAATATTCGCAATGAAATAATAATTCATTAGAAAGTTAAGTAGAGAATGCAAACTACTATCTTCCATGTATGAATTTAAAAGTTCATCGCTCATCTTTTATCCTCAGAACATCAATCAATATATATCCGGAATCACATATTCATCTTTGCACTCTACAGCCAAAGATATTCATCACCGGGTCATGTTCATCTAAACACTGTTCATCTTCGACTACTGCCAAAGATATTCTTCAAATCATTCATCTTCGCACTATGTGCCAAAGATATTTCATAATATCATCATTTAAGATCAAGATGATGAAAAATATTTTTAAAAAAACGAATCCGGTGAAACAAAATGACAAGATTAAGGATTAAAGTTAAGGATTCAGACTTTTTTGTTTTATTCACGCCCAAAAAAATACCTCAAAATAATCGCGATGGTGTAAAATTCAAGAATGATCAAAACATGGATACAATCAAAAGCTAGTATCCGTAATAGATATTTTGGATGAAAAGAAAATTTTCATTTTTCGATGAATAAAGTCAAGATTCGTGAATAAGTGTCAGATACGTGAATAGTCCAGTATACGTGAATAAGAAACTCAGACACCAAAAGTTTCAAATTTGATAAAATTTCAGATCAATATTTCAACATAATAATATTGAAGAAATAATATCATTACGAAAAAAAATAATATCCTTACCTCGAAAGATCAAGATTTTAAATTAAACACAGGATATAAAGGCTATGACTTGAACTTTAATCAATAGCAATACTCAAATTATACTCAAAATACTCACAAGAATACATTTCGATAATATAGAGAGAAAACTTGAGTTTACGGTGTGATTTTCAATTTAACCCAAAGACCCTATTTATAAGAAATCGCTTAGAACACTAAAATGTAAAATTTAATATAATATTAATATATTATATATAAATTCCTACGCACACAATCTATGATCTGAATTCAGCCATGCTTGACAACAAATAAGTCTACCAAATAAATCAAAAACGTTTTTATTATTTAAAATAATTAAAACTTCCAAAAATCAATTATTCAGAATTTGAACATCAATAATTCATAATAAATAGCCCTTTTATCGTAAAAAATTCGAATCTCATGAGTTTTTATAGGAAATTCAATTCTCTACAACTTTTCAGAAGAAAGTTTTTCCAAATTCCAAACAGAAATTGATCGAAATCCACAAACCAAGCGATTTTACTGGTTATAATCAAATTTCGGTCAATAAATGGGGTCCACCGACATGTTTAACATGTTTTAAACATTTATTGCAACAAAAATACTCTTCCTCCTCAGATACTCATATATCCCACATTCGTTGTAAAATATCACCATTATTATATTATTAAAATATAATAATACATTATCTTATCGAAAAAGATAAAATTTCAATTTTTAATAATTGTCACATTAAAATTTTTCTCCATCTATATCCACATAAAATCAATATTTTCCTCATCATATGAATCAATAATTAATTATTCACAAATAATATTATGTAATCACAATATCGATAACCAGTGCAGGTTCAGGAAAGGGGCTTTCAATAAGATTTCTCTCTCATGGCGTGCAATTAGGTGACCAAACCTCTCCTTAGATGTAACTTTCTAGACATTGCCAATAATGTTATCTAATAATATTATTCAGATAATATGAATTATTGCTTCGATAATGAAAAATATCAGTAATGACAATTATCAAACAACAAAGAATATAAAATATCAACGCAAAGAATTATTGAATCAATAAAATATCGAAAGCGGTAATTCGTAACCATTATTGAAAAGGCCTTCTTCACGTAAGAATCAATAATTGGTGCAATACCGTGCTTCTTGTGTTTTAACCACCGAGTATTTTAACAAAGATTAATGGTAATAATAACTACTGTTATTTTAACCAACTTATATTTGTCGTTTTCTTCATCCAATCGCTTTCGTTATGGGGCCCACACATGGTCGCTACCGTCGCATACGAATATTCCCGACAAGTATTAATATTCCACGACCAAACGAATATTCCCGACAACAATGAATATTTTATAACCACTTGTTTATTTTGAAATATTTGCGTGATTTTACCCCTAACTATCCACATTAATCACATCAACCCTTACTATTTCAAAATAATAAATAGAGAAAATTAAATTTCATTAATAATAAGTTGGGGTCTTACAACCTCCCTCCTTATGAAATTTTGTCCTCGAAATCGACGACGTTACACGGTGTTTCAAAAGGTGAGGATACCTCGCTTTCATTTCCGTTTCCAATTCCTGTGTCATTTTCTATATAGCATGATTCATCCACAAAACTTTAACTTTGTGGTATGACCTTTCAAGCGTAGGACATGCTCCTTCCTATCCAAGATCTTGACAGTACCTCTCTCATACGTTAAGTCTTAATTTATTTTCGGTCCTGCTTCTAATTCTATAACGTGGTTCGGGTCTTTCACATATTTACTTAAGTACGATATATGAAAACACATTATGAACATGAGAAATACTTGGAGGTAACGCAAGTCATATAGGCTACATTTCCTACTCGGTCAAGAATTTGAAATGGACCAATAAATCGTGGATCGAGCTTTCCTCTCTTCCCAAATCTTGTAACTCCCTTCCATCGAAAGCAACTCGCAACAATACATGATCCCTACACTAAATTCCACGCCCTTTCGATGAAGATCGCATAACTCTTTTTTGTCGATCTTGTGCCGCCGCTTCAGTACACGCTGTCGAATCATTTCAATCTTTTTGGTAGTCATATCATACGATTAATTGTTGTGGGAGGTCCCAACAATGTTGCTTTCACCCACCCCATCCCAACATATCGGAGAATCGACATTTTCGGATTTTATCCATATAATGCTTAATTTTTTTTAATGGAGCCACACCTATACTGGCCGATAAATTGTTGTAGGAGAATATCTGAGTGGGAGAGAATCAAGTGAGGACCAATGGTTTAAATACTTATCTCAATCATTGATTGTGACCCCCTGTGAAAGATTCGATAAAATATTTTATTGAAATAACACGGATGTAGTAGTTCTTAATAAATCTTCGGTAGTAAAAATGTGATGTCGTGTAGTTGTAAAATAGCGGTTATATTATAATCGAATCGGTTTGATTCCATTATTACCGATTAATAAATGAATTATTATAGCGATAATGGACGTTTTATTTTATTCGTATTATTAACGTATCGAGAAAGCCAAATCTTTATTTTCAGGATTAAAGTTACATAAATAGAATATATTATATTTTATTATAAGAGTAAATAGTGTTTATGTAGTGTTTTGTATGTATTGGCATATTATAAAATATTTTTCAAATATATTATATTTTATTTAAAAGATTTTCTATAAATATGGGTAGTGACGCTTAAATCAATCAGATAACGTTAATTGGATTAAAATTCTTATGCATTATATTTTCCTATAAATATTAAGCTCATTCCTTCATTATTTTCTTACGAATTCATTTGAAACTATAGAGAGAGAAATTATAGAGAAAGTAAAATATGAGAAAATTATATAAGAAAGAAGAAAGTATTACTTTCTTGGCTCGATTACATATTGATTCTTTTCATGGATTGTTAGGGCATTCTATTTTCTATAAATAGAACACATTATTCATTCATTTATTGATACATTGGAACCAGAGAAAATTATAGCAAGCTTTGTATCATGGACCTATACTTGGTCTTGAAGAAATCTTATTTTATTCACGATTAGAATACCCTTTGCTTATATCAGATAGTTTACTTGATGAAACTTCATATTATTCCATTTGTTTATTATTTGGAACATCACATACCTATGTGTGACATTCTTCTATTACATCATTTAACATCCATCGCATGTGTTTACATTTCATTTTCATGGTTTTGCACGGACTGGTTAAAATCTTTATCATTCTGTTGGAATATCTATCTCGTGTGTTTGAACTTGTTGGTTCCATCTTTATTATTATGTTATGTGAATTTCTGGTTAGTTATTATTATGTGGAATAACTTTGTCATACATCTTCTGCTTACGGTGATTTCTTTTGTTATTCCATTATTTATTATACCCGGTTAGTTAAAAACTTTGACTTCTATACTCCATGAAATTAGTAGAACTTGATATTTGCGTTTCATCGATATCTTTCACGGAAATATTCTTGATCATTCTTGAATTTTACTCTATAATCAGTATAACAATTTGGGCGATGGATAAATAATGATGTTTTGATTGAATTATTAAGTCATCATCCTCGGGCTTACGTCGTAATGCATTATGATGGATAGTTTTTCATACTTGATATAAATGATGTGACAAAACACACGATGATGGATAGTTTTGGTGATTATGACCCGAGGTGATAGGTATATATGACCATTGATAATTTGATGAAAATCCTCGATCGCGGGTACGTGGATGATTAGATGTGGTGGTTTTGTTATTGTTTGAGTCTCGTTGATAAAATTGATGAAAACCTTTAAATTATAAAAGATAGTAGACTTTATGTGACGCCCCCAAAATTAGGTATACATCACCCATCTTGGGTCGCCACTTACATGGTATGTAAATTTAAATACAACTTATTAACATAGCCGCTGTGGTATAATACGACATAAACCGTGAGTTTAAATACAAATATCGCTCTACTAGATATTATACAAACTCAAACAAAAAGTCCTCATTATAATTATTATCACACTATTTCACGTAATAGTGAGGACTACTAATGCTATCTTCGGGACCATCACTCGTTTCCCGACTCGTCTCCAAATTTATATTCTCATTTCAAGAGAACGGTGAAAGAAAGGGTGAGCTCAACTAGCCCAAAGAAGAAATATTATGACTAAGATAATGCGTAATAAATTATCAATAGTCTTCAACAATGTTAAACCGATAAAATACAATAGATAAACCCGGTTTAACTGCGCAATGAATACGCATTCCATTAAAAGAGTCAAGTAGAAAATAAAATCTACTATCTTTTATGATTTTAAAAGGTTTTTCATCATCATATATATTTGAGACTCAAATTTTAATAAATAATCCACATCATCGAATCACCCCCGCACTACGGCCAAGGATATTCTTAAATATCACGATCACAATTATTCCGCGCACTACGGCCAAGAATAGTTGGTATTCATTAATGGTCATGATCATGCCAACAATCGGCCCATCAATGCACTACTACCATCGAGGATTTTTAATCACATCATTTGTAACATTACTGGCCATGATTACGCCGAATAATCCTCGGTCATAATCATACCAAGTCCATCCACGCTCTACAAAAGCCACGTATGACTTTGAAAAAAAAATATATAAACATGAGGATGATGACAATGATATAAGAATTCAATAAAACAAGTTCAAGAATTATTTTATCCAGAATTATTAACGTCCAAATTGTCAACACGACATCGCTTTGTAGAGTAAAATTCAAGAATGATCAAGAATATTTCCGTGAAAAGATATCGGATGAAACGCAAATATCAAGGATATTCTACTAATTTCATGGAGTATAGAAGTCAAAGTTTTAACCAACCGGGTATAATAAAGAATGGAATAACAAAAGAAATCACCACGCACGCAGATTCAGATGTATAAAAGTTATTCCAATGTAATAATAATAACGGAACTGTGTCGTGAAATTCACACAAGCTGTGATGTTCCAATGTAATAATAAAGATGGAACTGCATCCTGGTGTAAAACACATGTATAGGATATTCCAATGTATCGATAAAGATTTTAACCTGTGTCCTGTAAAAACACATGCATGTGATGTTCCAACAGTAATAATAAAATCTAACCAGTCCTGTAAAACACATGCATAGGATGTTCCAATGTAATAATAGAAGAATGTCACCAAGTATAGGTAAATCACAGATACAAAAGTTATTCCAATGTAATAAATAAGCAATGGAATAACATAAGAATTTCACCAAGTATAGGGTATGCCAGACGAGGTTATGTTATGTAGGGTATGCCACTTTTACAAAAGTTATTCCAATGTAATATAGTGAATGGAATAATGTAAGTTTCTCTTCAAGAAGAAAGAATAACACCCCTTACCGTAAAAAAAGAACCTGAATATAGAAGTAGTGGAAGAAATAGAATACTCTTCTTCTTTCTATAACTTTTCTCTATACTTCTCTCTATAATTTCTCTCTGTAGTTTCAATGAATTCGTAAGAAAATAATGAAGGAATGAGCTTCATTTATAGAAAATGGAATGCATAAGAATTCAATCCATGAACGGCCTAGATTGATTTACTTTAACTCGACGGTCCATATTTAAAGAAAAATCTTTTAAATAAAATATAATATATTATATTTATATAAAAACATTTTACTATGCAAACACTATGCAATACTACGCAAAACACTATGCAAAACACTATGCAATACTACGCATAATAAAATATAATATATTCTATTTATGTAATAACTTTAATAAAGTATTCTATTTTATATAAAAAGATGTTTCAATAAAACAAAACGTCATTATCGCTATAATAATTCATATTATTAATCGAATAATAATGGAATCAAACCGAGTGACTTCTCACATAAAGATCAATAATCAATACCGTAGTGCTACTATGCAACCACACGACATCGACATCGTACTTTTACTACCGAGTAGTTCAACAAGAACTACTTCAGAAAACTTCCGCCGTTATTTCAATAAAATATTTTTTTTTTTTTCAATCCGACAATAATTTCGTTGTAGGGTCCACCAATGATTGAGTCATTGCATTTAATATTCCTCGCTAAACCGAATATTCCCCCACCAATCGAATATAATATAACCACTGTGATACTTTGCAAAATTTATAAATATTACCCACAACTATAACATTATATCAAATTATTCCATAATATTCAAAAATAATATTTATAGAAAATTCATCTTTATTTATTAAAAGTTGGGGTCTTACAACCTCCCTTCTTATGAAATTTCGCCTCGAAATTAGTGTATACGACTGGTATGTCAAGAGATAAGGATACCTTGATTTCATTTCGATTCTAACTCCCAAGTCATTTCCTCAACATCGTGGTTTCTCCACAAAACTTTGATTTGAGGTATAACCTCGAGCGTAGAATATGTTCCTTCTTATCCAAAATTTGAACAGAACCTCTTCATACGCCAAATCTTCCGCTATTTCATCCCGGTTCTAACTCAATAATATGGTTCGGGTCTTTCACATATTTACGTAATATGGATATGTGAAAAACGTTATGAACACGAGACATATTTGGCAGAAAGCGAGTCTATAGCCTACGATTCCTACTCGATCGAGGATTAAAATGGACCGATGAATCGAGGATTAAGTTTTCTCTCTTTCCAAATCTTGTAACTCCTTTCCACGGAGCAACTTTTAACAACACACGATCTCCTATATCAAATTCCACGTCCTTTCGATGAAGATCAAGATAACTCTTTTGTCGATTTTGTGAGGTTTTTATCGTTGTCGGATCATTTGAATCTTTTCCGTAGTCATACGTATCAACTCTCGGTCCCCAACAACGTTGTTTCACCCACCTCATCCCAAAGATAATCGAGAAACGACACTTTCTTCCGCATAACGCTCGAATGGAGCCATGCCAATACTTGCTTGATAATCGTTGTTGTAGGAAAACTCCACCAATGGTAAGAACTTGTCCCAACTCCCTTGAAATCAAGAACACGAGTCTTAATAGATCTTCAAGAGTTTGAATAGTCCTCTCCGATCGTCCGTCCGTCTCGAGGATGATACGCCGAAGCTAAATCGTAAGTCTGCGCCCATAGCTTTTTGCAAACTAACCCAAAATCGTGAAGTGAATCTTGGGTCTCGATCGGAAACTATGGATACCCTAAGATACCATGATCTTACAATCTCGTTTATGTACATATAAAGCAAGACGTTCAAGTGTATAAGTTTCTCAGATTTCGAAGAAATGAGCAGACTTGGTCAATCTATCAACAATGACCCAAATCGCATCAATGCCTTGAGAAACCTTAGGAAGACCCAGAACTAAATCCATGGTAATGTGCTCCCACTTCCATTCTAGAATTTCAAGTGGTTGCAATGGACCTTTTGGTACTTGATGCTCCGCTTTAACTCGTTGACAAGTTAGACACCTTGAGATAAACAAATAGCTTATCTCTCTTCATATATTGCTCCACCAAAATGTACGCCGTTTAATATCATGATACATTTTGGTACTCCCCAGATGGATTGCAAATGGTGTGTTGTGCGCTCCATCATGATATTATACTTTAAATCGTGGTCGTTAGAACACAAAGTCCGGAGTCGACTCAAGTATTCCTTCTTCATCGATTCTTGCTTCCCAGATAGCACACCTCTTGCACTTTCTTTTTCTCATACGCATCAACCTGTGTCCGTAGCTGAAAGAAAACTTTAACTTTATCGATTAAAGTCTGCTCTACTCAGATATTCGCTTATCATCACACGCGTCCCTCGAGTCTTTAACTCTATCTCCATCCTTTGCAAGTCACACAAATGGGCCTTCAGGTTGACAATAACGCACTCAGATTTGCATACGATCTTCTACTCAATGCATCGCCTACCACGTTCGCTTTTCCGAGGATGGTATTGGATGGTATGATCATAATCTTTCAACAGCTTCAAGCCAACGTCGTTGTCGCACGTTGAGTTCCTTTTGAGTGAAGAAATATTTGAGGCTTTTTATGATCCGTAAAGATCTCCACTTTCTCCCCATACAAGTAATGCCTCCAAATTTTAAGCAGAAGATAACAACCGCTAACCCGGATCATGAGTAGGATAATTCCTCTCATATTCTTTGAGTTGTCGTGAGGCATAAAGCTATAACTTTTCCATGTTGCATAAGAACACATCCCAACCTTTGCTCAAGCATCATCACCGAGATGACAAATCCCTCCGAGCCGGATGGTATTGTCGTAACAAAATGAAATAAGTCTCTTCTCGAGTTCTTGAAAACTCTTCTCACATTCTTCGCTCCAACCGAACTTTGTATCTTTTCGAGTCACCGAAGTCAATGGAGAAAGCGATTCGAGAAAATCCTTCCATTTAATCTCCGATAATAACCAATTTAAACCGAGAAAGCTACACGACTTTTTGGCCATCGATTTAGGTTGTTCCCAAACTTTGAATAGCTTCTATCTTTCTTTGGTCAACAGATATTCCATGACTTGATACCACGTACTCAAGGAATGCTACTTCTTCAAGCCGTAACTCGCGATTTCTTCAACTGGCATAAAGCTTATATTCACGAAGCTTTTGGAGTGTCACCTCAAGTGTTGCTTTCATGATCTTCACGGCGCTTTGGAATAAATAAGGATGTCATCAATAAAGACGACCACAAAGTGATCTAAATATTCCTTGAATACTTGGTTCATCATATCCATGAAGGCAAATAGAGAGCATTAGTCAATCCAAAGGATACGACTAGAATTCATAATGCCCGCATCGGAGTTCAAAAGCCGTCTTTGGAATGTCACGGTTCTAATCTTCAATTGGTGATATCCGGAACGAAGATCAATCTTTGAAAAGAATTTGGCTCTCAGAATCGGGTCAAACAGTCATCAATACGTGGCAATGGATACCTATTTTTGATGGTGACATGATTCAACTCCCGATAATCAATACAAAGTCGATACTTCCATCTTTTCTTCTTCATTTAATAGAACAGAGCACCCCAAGGAGAAGTACTAGGACTAATAAAGCCAATGTCTCAACAATTCCTGCGCATTGGGTCTTTAACTCCGAAGTTCAATAGAGCCATTCGACATGGGCTTTTGAAATAGGTTTTTGTCACATCGTTCAAGGTCGATACAAAATTCAATTTCACGCCTGGGGTAGGCTGTGAAGTTCTTGGGAATACGCCAGAAATTTATTAACAATAGAAATATCGCTTCAAAACTCGATTTATTTTTGTTTAAATCGTGACATGAGCTAAGAAAGCTTGACATCCATTTTTCAATAAACGAATAAATTTTATGGCTTCGAGATGACCGTGATTGATTTTAATGGTTTGGTCGTTTGAATTCAAGATAATAGGTTGATTAGGAATATGAAAGCTAACAACTTATTTAAAACAATCAATTTTTGCATGATAAGTAGTTAACCAATCAATCCCTAGAATCACGTCAAATGCAAGTATTTTTAATGAAATAAGATCGATTGTGTAATGTGAGGGTACCGATTTGAACCAAACAAGACTTATAAACAAGTGGATGTAATGAAGGTTTCTCCCAACGGAGTTTCCACAGATAAGTCAAAGTCTAATTTCTCGAGTCAAATTTAATCGATGAGCGCAAGTAGGAGAAATAAAAGAATGGGTAGAACCCAGATCAAATAAAGTGTAGACTTCATTAGAGTTTATGATAAGTTTTACCCGTGATGACCTCATTCGGGTTCCTTGCTCTCCGGGAGGTCACAACAAACGCCTCCTCAGACTAACGGTTTTGACTTTTCCGGGACTACCTTTGGTGCCTCCATCCTAGTTGAATTTGTCTTGAGAAACGACAAAAATCGAGCTAAGTGACCTTCTCTTCCACAATTATAACACGCTTTGACGGCATGGCACGATTCGAACCGATGTGTCCCTCTTCTCCGCATTTGAAGCATATGATAGGTGGTCTTTCTCCTTCCTTAACAACGGAGTCTTTGCCGGTGCCGACGCTCTTTCCATCATTGTTGAATCTCCGTTTTTTGAAATGTCCATTTTATTGTTTTGGCCCCGATTACCACCAAGTGGTTACCATATCCGCCCGTTGATTCCTCCACGCTATTGTTGTCACCGCTTCGATGACTACTCGCTAGTATTATAACTTTGCTTTACCGCTCTCTTTTTAGTTGCGTTGACTCGTTATCGCGCCTCCACTAATCGAGCCCTATTTACAACATCCGAATACAAACACGGTTTATGAGAAATAAGATGTTGACGATCTCCGACTTCAAACCTCTTAAAACACATTCGCCCATTCTCTTCATTATCCACCAGTTGGGACGAAAACCGTGATAACTCCGCAAATTTTGCCTCGTATTGCGACACTGGCCATATTGTTTTGTTCCAACTTGATAAACTCCACCTCCTTCATGTGGCTTAATACTTTCAGAAAGTATTTGTCGTTGAATGTAACTCCCGAACTTCTCCCAAGATATCTTCAAGACAAAGAAGTTGAGTACGCTTTTACCGATTCCCACCAAAGAATCGCCTCTCCACGCAACATAAAGGCGTGAAAGTGGAACCTTTTGCTCCTCGGAGCATCCCAAGACATCAAATATCTTGGTAATCTGCTTTATCCATGCTTCCGCGGAAGTGCTTTTTGCTCTCCCTTAAACTCCGGTGGTCCAGCTCCTTGAATTGTTTAGCGGTGACCACCGAGAGAGTTTTCCGTATTTCCACCCACGTTTTGGACGAGTCGCCTCTCTCTTTCATTGTTGCATAAATTCGCATAAAGCCTCCGAACATTTGATCATTCATCATTTGGTCAAGTGTTGTTGTTTGCATGAGGATTGTCGCCTTCGATGCACATTATCCTCGATTATCGATATGTGGTGAATCAACGATCGCGCTTTGGCTCCATTGCTATTCTCAACATTCTCGATGTCATTTTCAGACATCGCCACAAAAAAAAAAAATAATTGACATGAAACAATTATCTTTATATTAATTCAACCAATAAAATAAAGACATAAATTTAGGTAGGTCATACTAAATAAGGTATTCCCCCTCCTCCCTCCTAGTACTTTTCTCACATCTTAGCCAGGATCATATCCTTAGCTCGATATTCAACCGTGACGCCCCAAAATTAGGTATACATCACCCATCTTGGGTCGCCACTTACATGGTATGTAAATTTAAATACAACTTATTAATATACCGTCGGGTATAATACGACATAAATCGTGAGTTTAAATAAAATATCGTCTACTAGATATTATACAAACTCAAACAAAAAGTCCTCATTACAATTATTATCACACTATTTCACGTAATAAGTGAGGACTACTAATGCTATCTTCAGGACCATCACTGCGTTTCCCGACTCGTCCAAATTTATATTCTCATTTCAAGAAGAATAATGAAAGAAAGGGTGAGCTCAACTAGCCCAAAGAAGAAATATTATGACTAAGATAATGCAGAATAAATTATCAATAGTCTTCAACAATGTTAAACGATAAAATACAATAGATAAACCGGTTTAATCTGCAATGAATATGCATTCCATTAAAAGAGTCAAGTAGAAAATAAAATCTACTATCTTTTATGATTTTAAAAGGTTTTTCATCATCATATATATTTGAGACTCACTTTAATAAATAATCCACATCATCGAATCACCCCCCGCACTACTACGGCCAAGGATATTCTTAAGTATCACGATCACAATTATTCCCGCATCTACGCCAAGAATAGTTGTGTATTCATTAATGGTCATGATCATGCCAACAATCATCCATCAATGCACTACTACCATCGAGGATTTTTAATCACATCATTTGTAACATTACGGCCATGATTACTACGAATAATCCTCGGTCATAATCATACCAAGTCCATCCACGCCTACATGTGCCATGTATGACTTTGAAAAAAAAAATATATAAACATGAGGATGATGACAATGATATAAGAATTCAATAAAACAAGTTCAAGAATTATTTTATCCAGAATTATTAACGCCCAAATTGTCAACACGACATCGCTTTGTAGAGTAAAATTCAAGAATGATCGTAAGAATATTTCCGTGAAAAGATATCGATGAAACGCAAATATCAAGGATATTCTACTAATTTCATGGAGTATAGAAGTCAAAGTTTTAACCATTTGGGTATAATAAAGAATGGAATAACAAAAGAAATCACCACGACATGCGGTGATTGCAGATGTAGCAAAGTTATTCCACAGAATAATAATAACGAATCTGTGTCGGTGAAATTCACACCGGCAGGATGTTCCAATGTAATAATAAAGATGGAACTGGATCCTGTAAAACACACAGATAGGATATTCAACAGAATGATAAAGATTTTAACCAGTGGGTGTAAAACACACGATGGATGTTCCAAATGTAATAATAAAAGCGGAAACCAGTCCGGTGTAAAAAACACATGCATGTGATGTTCCAATGTAATAATAGAAGAATGTCACCAAGTATAGGTAAATCACAGATACAAAAGTTATTCCAAATGTAATAAATAAGCAATGGAATAACATAAGAATTTCACCAAGTATAGGGTATGCTGGCGTGTGACAAAGTTATGTATAGGGTATGCCACTTTTACAAAGTTATTCCAATGTAATATAGTGAATGGAATAATGTAAGTTCTCTTCAAGAAGAAAGAATAACACCCCTTACCGTAAAAGAACCTGAAATAGAAGTAGTGAAGTAGCGAGAATACTCTTCTTCTTTCTATAACTTTCTCTATAGCTTCTCTCTATAATTTCTCTCTAGAGTTTCAATGAATTCGTAAGAAAATAATGAAGGAATGAGCTTCTATTTATAGGAAAATGGAATGCATAAGAACTAATCCATGAACTGGTCTAGATTGATTTACTTTTAATCTGACTATTCATATTTAAAGAAAATCTTTTAAATAAAATATAATATATTATATTTATATAAAAACATTTTACTATGCAAACACTATGCAATACTATGCAAAAACACTATGCAAAAAACACTATGCAATACTATGCATAATAAAATATAATATATTCTATTTATAGAATAACTTTAATAAAGTATTCTATTTTATATAAAAAAGATGTTTGAATAAAACAAAACGTCATTATCGCTATAATAATTCATATTATTAATCGATAATAATGGAATCAAACTGAGTGACTTCTCACATAAAGATCAATAATCAATACCGTGTGCTACTTATGCAATCACACGACATCGCATTTTTACTACTAAAGTAGTTCAACAAGAACTACCAGAAAACTTCCGCCGTTATTTCAATAAAATATTTTTGTCTTTTTCTCAATCCGACAATAATTACATTTGTAGGGTCCACCAATGATTGAGTAGTTACATTTAATATTCCCTCGCTAAACCGAATATTCCCCACCAATCGAATATAATATAACCACTTGCATACTTTGCAAAATTTATAAATATTACCCACAACTATAACATTATATCAAATTATTCCATAATATTCAAAAATAATATTTATAGAAAATTCATCTTTATTTATTAAAAAGTTGGGTCTTACACTTTATTCTCTACTTGACTCTTTTAATGGATTACATATTCCGCCGCAGATTAAAACGTGTTGTTATATTGTATTTTATCGATTTAACATTGTTCAAGGCTAATGATAATTTATTCGCATTATCTTAGTCATAATATTTCTTCTTGGGCTAGTTGAGCTCACCCTTTCTTTCTTTGTTCTCTTCGTGAAATGAGAACATATTTGGGACGAAAGCCTGGGAAAGCGGAGTAATGGTCCGGAGGATAGCATTAGTAGTCCTCACTATTACCGTGAAATAGTGTGATAATAGTTGTAATGAGGACTCCTTTTGAGTTTGTATAATATCTATCTAGCGATATTTGTATTCAAACTCACGATTTATGTCGTATTGTACATACAGCAGTTATATTAGTAAGTTGTATTTGAATTTATGTACCATGTAAGTGGCGACCCAAGATGGGTGATGTATACTTAATTTTGGGGCGTCACGGGTTGGTATCGAGCTTAGGGATATGATCCTGGCTAAGATGTGAGAATAGTACTAGGAGGGAGAGCGGGAATTCCTTCTCTAGTATGACCTACCTAAGTTTATTTGGTAGTTGATTGGTCGGTCGAGTATAGTGATAATATGTTGCATATTAATTAACCCTTGTTTTGTGATGGTGTTTGTATTTAGATGTGTGAATAGGGCTCCGGTTATTGGGAGAGCGATAATGAGTCAGCTCAACCAAAAGGTAACGACCAACAACACGATAATAATCATACCGGCGGTAACGACCATCGGAACAATGATGACCATCGTGGGAGAAATTATCATGCCAAGAATGGTAACCACTTCGGTGGTAATCATGGCCAAGATAATAGAAGTGGAAATTTCAAGAATAGAAGGTCATTTAGCTCGATTTTGTGTGCACCAAAGTCAAGTCCATTTGGGACGGTGGCACCAAAGGCGGATCTGGATAAAACAAAGTCGAATTGGTTTCATGAAGAGCGTTTTCATGACTTCTTAAAAAGCAAGTGACTCGAACGAAGTTAGACGGGTTAGTTAATTATAAATTCTTGCGAAGTCTATACCTTATAAGATACCGGTTCTACCCATGATTTTATCTCTCATTTGCTTGCGTTCAACATTTAAATTTGACTCAGGAGTTAGACTTTAACTTATTGGTTGAAACTTCGTTGGGAGAAACCTTCGTTACCTCCAATTGTTTATTAATCTTGTTGTTTCAAATAAACACTTTCACGTTATTCGTCGATATTATCTCTTTGAAAATATTTGCCTTTGATGGTATTTTAGGAATCAATTGGTTAACTACTCATCATTCTTTTCGTAAGGTTGTTAGCTTTTATATTCATAACCAAACTACTAAAGTCAATTATTGTCATATCAAGCCATAAGTAAAGAGCCCCGAACCTTTCGTTGTTGACTTCCTTGTGTGGAATGCACTGAAGCCGGACTTTCTATAGGCGACATCGTGAATGAAGATGGCAAGTTTATAGGTATCATTGTGAGGTGCTATCTAGGTTAAGGGATAGAAGTCACAGTTGGTATCAATGTGACGTACTATCCAAGTCTTGGATGAGAGTCACAGAGTTTTTGAATGATATTTCTATTATTAATAAATTTCTGGCGTATTCTTGAAGACTTCTTAGCCTACTTTTAGCGTGAAATCGAATTTTGTATTGACCCAAAGATAAAAACCCATTTCTTAAACCTCAAATATTTCTTCAACTAAATGAGCAGTTTACGTGGTTTATGATGAAAGTCATAATAAAAGCATTGGAATAATGAAAATCATGGGTATTCGTGGTATTAGTAAGTTTTATGATGAGTTATGTTGGTTAGTATGTAAAAACATGAAAGTTTCTTAGAAATCACAAAGAGTTGAAAATCAGATTTTGGTGAAAAACGTAACATGAAATTCAATTGACCATATCTCTTATTATATTTTGAATTTTTGAATGTGGTCAAGTCCTAGAGTTAGATCTATGAGTTACCTAACTAATCCAAGTGGAATTACTGGAAAAGATATTGTAGATTTTTGTGTGAACTGATTTTAGTAAAAGATGTAAAAGCTGGAAATTTCAAAAAGGTTGCTGTCCAAAATTTGAAGGGGCTGTTTCGGCCACTTAAATTTTGAGAAAAATTCTGGCCTTTTTGGGACATGAAAGTATATGGTATAAAGTACCTCCTGTCCAAAAATGAGCTCATTCTGACTTAAAATGAGCAAGTTATGACTATTTCAATATTTAGGTTTTTCCGACGAAAAACGCTATAACCGGAGTTCTATAACTCCGATGACCATGAAATTTAAACTAGAAGCTCACGTTAACATGTGTAAGGTCCTGCCAAGATTTGGGAATTTTTGGAGTTAAACTTGAGGTAGCTAATTTCTTAAGGAATTAATTAGAAATTGATTTTTGAAAAATAGTAAATGAATTTTAAAAATTCCGAGAAAAATATATTTTCATTATGGGACTATATTATGCTAAATCCCAGAAAAGAAATATTTTTGGGACTAATTTGGTATTTTTCATGAAAATAGTTTAGTTACGAACATATGAGTTAAATATGTTATGTGAAGTAACAAAGTTGAAAATAGGATTTTATGGCTAGAGAATCCTATATAGAATATATGCATATTTTTTATGAGGGATTTGATAATTGGTGATGATATTTTATGAGTATGGCATTTTTGAATGATTAAATGCATTATATGGTAAAGCGTAAACAATTGAGATAAATTGTTTATAAATTTAAGAAGTGATTAAAATATTGTTATAATATTAATGTTATTAGATTATGAGATTATTAAGTGATTGATAACATGGGCATATTCTTGAATCCTGGATAAATTATATTATAAATGTTTAATATTTATCCTTTATCTCATTTGATTGATTCTTTATATCATTATCCTCACGCTTATATTATGTTGAAAGTCATCTCGTGGCTGTAGTGCATAGATGGACTTGGTATGATTATGACCAGGATTGTTTAAGATAATCATAATCAGTAATTGAAAACACAATTATCTTTCGTAGTAGTACATGGATAATTTGTGGTCGTGATCTTAATGAATACACAATTATCTTTCGTCGTAGTGCATGGATAATTTGTGGTCGTGATCTTAATGAATACACAATTATCTTTCGTCAGTAGTGCATGGATAATTTGTGGTCGTGATACTAATGAATACACAATTATCTTTGGCGTAGTGCATGGATAATTTGTGGTCGTGATATAATGAATACACAATTATCTTTCGTCAGTAGTGCATGGATAATTTGTGGTCGTGATATTAATGAATACACAATTATCTTCGCCAGTAGTGCATGGATAATTCGTGGTCGTGATACTAATGAATACACAATTATCTTTGGTAGTAGTGCATGGATAATTTGTGGTCGTGATACTAATGAATACACAATTATCTTTGGTCGAAGTGCATGGATAATTTGTGGTCGTGATACTAATGAATACACGATTATCTTTCGTCGTAGTGCATGGATAATTTGTGGTCGTGATACTAATGAATACACGATTATCTTTCGTCAGTAGTGCATGGATAATTTGTGGTCGTGATACTTAATGAATACACGATTATCTTTGGTAGTAGTGCATGGATAATTCGTGGTCGTGATCTTAATGAATATCCTTGGCACGTAGTGCGGGGATGATTCGATGATATGGATTAATTATTGAAATGAGTCTCAAAGAATGAAATATTAATTCATGGATGTGGTAAAAGTCATCTTTCGTCAGTAGTGCATTGATAGACTTGGTATGATTATGACCACGGATTATTCGGTATAATCATGATAGTAATTGAAAACACGAATATCCTTAGCCAAGATTAGTGAAATGGATAATTCATGGTTGTGATACTATTATTGTCGAGTCTCGAGATTATTGGTTTTACGATTATATATCTTTCGCTTGTAGTGCAAAAGATGAATTGTTAATAAATATCTTTGGCCTGTGTAGCAAAAGATGAATTGTTAATGAATATCTTTGGCGGATTACTTAAGATGAATTTAATATTTTTAACAATAAAGGTATTCAAGGTATCCTCACCTCTTTATCATACCAGTCACGCATACCCTAATTTCGAGGGTAAATTCCATAAGGAGGGGAGATTGTGAGACCCCAGATTTTATCAATAAAGATTTAAATTTTGTTTAAATAATTTTTTATATTATGGTGTGAATTTAAGATAATATTATAGTTGTGGGTAGTATTTATAAATTTTGTAAAAAGTATGCAAGTGGTTATATTATATTCGATTGGTCTGGGAATATTCGGTTTAGCGAGGAATATTCGTGACAACTACTCAATCATTGGTGGACCCTAACGATAATGTAATTATTGTCGGATTGAGAAAACGACAAAAATATTTTATTGAAATAACGGCGGAAGTTTTACCGTGGTTCTTGTTGAACTACTCGGTAGTAAAAGTACGATGAATACGTGTGGTCAGCATAGTAGCACATTACCGGTATTGATTATTGATGCTTTATGTGAGAAGTCACCGGTTTGATTCCATTATTGTCGATTAATAATATGAATTATTATAAGCGATAATGACGTTTTGTTTTATTCGTATTATTAACGTAATAAAAGCGAAACATCTTTTTATATAAAATAGAATACTTTGTTAAAGTTATTCTATAAATAGAATATATTATATTTTATTATGCATAGTGTTGCATAGTGTTTTGTATAGTATTGCATAGTAAAATATTTTTATATAAATAGAATATATTATATTTTATTTAAAAGATTTTTCTTTAAATATGGACCGTCCGATTAAAGTAAATCAACTGGACCGTTCATGGATTAATTACTATGCATTCTATTTTCCTATAAATAGAAGCTCATTCCTTCATTATTTTCATTTTAATTCATTGAAACTAGAGAGAAATTATAGAGAGAAGTTTATAGAGAGAAAATTATATAGAAAGAAGAAGAGTATTCTCGCTACTTCACTACTTCTATATTAGGTTCTTTTTACGGTAAGTGGGTGTTATTCTTTCTTCTTGAAGAGAACACATTATTCCATTCATTATTATTACATTGGAATAACTTTTGTAAAAGTGGCATACCTATACATAACTTTGATCACGCTTGCATACCCTATACTTGGTGAAATCCTTATGTTATTCCATTGCTTATTATTCTCTTTTGAATAACTTTTGTATACGCATGATTTACCCTATACTTGGTGACATTCTTCTATTATTCATTTGGAACACATCACATGCATGTGTTTTACATCGGACTGGTTTTGTTTTTATTATTACATTGGAACATCCACATGCGTGTGTTTTACACCGGACTGGTTAAAATCTTTATCATTCTCGTTGGAATATCCTATCATGTGTTTTACACAGGATCCGGTTCCATCTTTATTATTCTGTTGGAACATCCCGCTTGGTGTGAATTTCACGACTTTGGTTCGTTATTATTATTATTCTGTTGAATAACTCTTATGGCATCTGCAATCCGCATGCGTGGTGATTTCTTTTGTTATTCCATTATTTATTATACCCGGTTGGTTAAAACTTTGACTTCTATACTCCATGAAATTAGTAGAATATCCTTGATATTTGCGTTTCATCCAAAGATTTTTCACTAAATATTCTTCCCGATCATTCTTGAATTTTACTCTATAAACAAATATTATGTTGACAATTTGGACGTTAATAATTCATGGATTAAATAATTCTTGAACTTGTTTTATTGAATTATTATGTCATTGTCATCATCCTCATGTTATATTATGTTATCTTTGGCTTACGTGCGTAGATGAACTTAGTATGATTATGACCGAGGATCATTCGGTATAATCATGACTTGATATAAATGATGTGACAAAAGTCCTCGATTATTCAGTAATGCAAAGTGATGGATAGTTTTTGGTATGATTATGACCGGGGGTGATTCGGTATAGTCATGACCATTGATAATTTGATGAAAATCCTTGACCGTGGTACGAGGATGATTAGATGTGGTGGTTTTGTTATTGTCGAGTCTCAAAGGATAAAAATTGATGAAAACCTTTTAAATTATAAAAGATAGTAGACTTTATTCTCTACTTGACTCTTTTAATGGATTACATATTCACCGCAGCTTAAACCGGGTTGTCTATTGTATTTTATCGGTTTAACATCGTTGAAGGCTAATGATAATTTATTCTCGCATTATCTTAGTCATAATATTTCATTGGGCTAGTTGAGCTCACCCTTTCTTTCATTCAGTTTTCTCTTGTGAAATGAGAACATACATTTGGGACGAGTCGGAAGCGGAGTAATGGTCCGAGGAGGATAGCATTAGTAGTCCTCACTATATTCGTGAAATAGTGTGATAATAGTTGTAATGAGGACTCCTTTTGAGTTTGTATAATATCTAGTATGTGATATTTGTATTCAAACTCACGGTTTATGTCGTATTGTATACCTACGCTTATATTAGTAAGTTGTATTTGAATTTATGTACCATGTAAGTGGCGACTCCAAGATGGGTGACGTATACCTAATTTTGGGGGCGCCACACGTCCGTTAGGGGATGGTATCTTAACTAAATCGCAAAATCCGTGCCCATAGCTTTTTGCAAGCTAACCCAAAATCTTGAAGTGAATCTTGGGTCACGATCCGAAACTATGGATACAGGCATGCCATACGCAACCTCACAATTTCATTCACGCACATACTAACAAGACGTTCAAGGAATAAGTCTCTCTGTATCGGCAAGAAATGAAGCGGACTTGGTTAATCTATCAACAATAACCCAAATAGCATTGATGCCTTGAGAAACCGTAGGAAGACCCGTAATTTAAATCCATGGTAATGTGTTCCCACTTCCATTTTAGAATCTCAAGTGGTTGCAATGGACCCTTAGGTACTAGATGATGCTCGCCTTTACACGTTAGCAAGTTAAACACATCGAGATAAACTTTGCAATCTCTCTTCATATTGTTCCACCAAAATGTATGTCGAAGATCACGATACATTTTAGTACTTCCAGGATGGATTGCAAATGGTGTATTGTGTGCCTCCATCATAATCTTGTACTTCAAATCAGAGTCGTTAGGAACACAAAGTCTAGAGTGGACTCAAAGTATTCCTTCTTCATCAATTCTCGCTTCCGAAATAGCTCCTTCTTGTACTTTCTTCTTCATACGCATCATTTCAAGATTCGGTGGCTTGAGTAACCTTAACTTTTCTATTAAAGTTGGCTCTATGCGTATACTTGACATCATCGCACTTCGTTCCGCATATGATCTTCTACTCAACGCGTAAGTTTTACCACGTTAAGCTTTTCGAGGAGGATGGTATTGAATAGTGTGGTCCTAGTCTTTAAATAGCTCGAGCCAACGTCATTGCTTAGCGTGTTGAGTTCTTTTTTAGTGTAGAAATATTTAAGGCTTTTATGGTGCGAATATATCTCCACTTTCTCCCCATATAGATAATGCCTCCATATCTTTAACGCGAAAACAATCTACTGCCGCCAACTCTAGATCATGAGTAGGATAATTTCTCTCATACTCTTTAAGTTGTCGCGAGGCATAAGGCTATGACTTTCCCACGTTGCATGAGAACACATCCTAACCCTTTGCTCGAAGCATCATTTGTAGATAACAAATCCATCCAAGAACCGGATGGTATTGTTAGAACAGTCAAATAAGTCTCTCTTAAGCTCTTGGAAACTCTTCTCGCATTCTTCACTCCAAACGAATTTTGTATCCTTCCGAAGTTATTTGGGTTAATGAAGTAGCGATTCGAGAAAACCCTTCCACGAATCTCGATAATAACCAACTAAGCCCAAAAACTACGACTTGATCCACCGAACTTGATTTGCTCCCAACTTTGTATTGCTTCAATCTTCGTCGGATCAACAGATACTCCATGTTTTGACATTGACGTGCCCAAGAAATGCTACTTCCTCAAGCCGAACTCGCATTTCTTTAATTTGGCATATAGTTGGTTTTCACGAAGCCTTTGGAGTACCAAACTTCAAATGGTGCTCATGATCTTCACGACTTTTGGAATATATGAGGATGTCATCAATAAAGACAACAACGAATTGATCCAAATATTCCTTGAATACTCGGTTCATCATATCCATGAAAGCAAGCAGGAGCATTAGTTAGTCCGAAAGACATGACTAAGAATTCATAATGCCCATACCGGAGTTCAAGGCGTCTTTGGAATATCCTCGATTCTAATCTTGGTGATGATATCCGTAAGCGAAGATCGATTTTTGAAAAATTGTGCCCCTGCAGAATCGGGTCAAACAAGTCATCAATACGAGGTGAGGATACCTATTCTTGATGGTGACATGGTTCAATTCCGATAGTCAATACAAAGTCGCATACTCCGCCTTTCTTCTTTACTGAATAAAACAGAGTACCCCAAGAGAGATGTACTAGACGAATGAAACCGATGTCCAACAATTCTCGTAGTTGGACCTTTAACTCCTCAAGTTCAATAGAGCCATTCGATATGGGGTTTTAGAAATGGGCTTTGTATGCAGTTCAAGATCAATAAAGAATTCAACTTCACGTTCCGGGGTAGACAGGAAGTTCTTCGTGAAATACGTCGGGAAAGTCAATAACAACAGAATATTATTCAAATTTGACGTGTCTTTATTCAAATCCATAACATGGGCTAAGAAAGCTCGACATCCGCTTTTTCAATAAACGAATAGCTTTATGATTAGATATGATAGTGATTGATTTTAATGGTTTAGTTGCTTGAATTCATACAACAGGTTGGTTAGGAATATGAAAACTAACAACCTTACGAAAACAATCAATTTTGGCATGATGAGTAGTTAACCAATCAATCCCTAAAATCACATCAAAAGCAAGTATCTTTAAAGAGATAAGGTCAAGGTGGTAAGGTGATGGTGCCAACTTGAATCAAACAAGATTTATAAGCGATTGGATGTGATGAAAGTTTCTCCTAACGGAGTTTCCACAGATAGGTCAAAGTCTAATTTCTCGAGTCAAGTTTAAACGTTGAGCACATGCAGGAGAGATAAATGAATGGGTATACACCCAGATCAAGTAAGGTATAAACTTCGCAAGAATTTATAAATAGCTTACCCGTGATCACCTCGTTTGGTTTCTCGATTTTGACCGATCACAACAAACGCTTCTTTCCTAATCGTTGACTTTGACTTTTCCGGGACGATCTTTTCGAGTCACCGTCCTCATTGAACTAGGTTTCGCTACTGCGCATAATCTCGAGCGATATGTCCTTCCTTTCCACAATTATAGCATACCTTGAACTGTTGTGGCGGTTTGACCGATATGTCCCTCTTTTTCCGATTTGTAATATATAATGACCGGTGGTCGTTCTCCTCCCTTAGAACCGGTTGTCACTAAAGATTGTTGTTTTCACATGGTCGTTGTTAAATCTCATCTTTTTAAAATCTCCTCCCGATTTCGCTTCTTCTATTTTCATGGCTATGATTACCACCGAGTGGTTACCATTTTTGTCCGTCTGCTTTTCTCCATTGGTTATCATTATTCATTGTTCGCTATCTACAGTACGATCCTCGTTATGGTCCCTCGTTGAATATACTCGTTATCTCATTTCTAACAATTGAGCCTCGTTAACAACATCCGAATAGAGAGAAAATTTATGAGAAATGAGATATTGTCGATCTTTGGGTTTCAAACCTCTCGTAAACATCCGCGTCATCGTTCCTCATTCTCCACCAAATGAGGTGCAAAACTGGATAACTCGCAAACTTTGCCCCGTCTTTCGAGACATCGTCATGTTGTTTTGTTCCAATCGATGAACTCCACTTCCTTCATATTAATTGAACACTTTCAGAAAGTATTTGTCATTAAATAGCTTCGTAAACGTCTCCCAAGACATGCCGAGAGTCATGGTGGATGGGTACGCTTCACGAGACTTCCACCAAGAATCCGCTTTCGCCACGGAACATAAAGGTGGCGAATGGAACCTTCTTTTTCCTCCGTGCATCCCAAGACATCGAATATCTTCGTAATTTGCTTGACTATGTTTCCGCCATGATCGGATCTGGCTTTCCCTTAAATTCGTGGTGGTCAACTCTTTGAAGCTGCTTGTTTTGTGACAACCCGTGAATTGCTATCATTTCCTCTGTATTTTGAACACGAGTCTCCTAAATCGATTTTGCATGAAGCGCAAAAAACTTCTAAACATCCCTCGTTCATCATCCGCTTCAATGGTGTTGTTCATGGGAGGAACATTGCCCGACTGTTGCACGTTTCTCCTCGTTGGTGAGTACAAAGTCTCCACTGGTCTCATTTCCATTGTTAATATTCTCAACGACATTCTCAAACATCGCCATAAAACAAGGGTTAATTAAGGAAATCAATATATCACATAATATCCCTATATCTTCGACCAACTAACAAATAAGCTTAGGTAGGACACACTAGCGAAGGATTTACTCGTCTCTCCCCTCCTAGTTCTATTCCCCGATCTCCGCCAGAGATCATATGTGAGACCCCAGATTTTATCAATAAAGATTTAAATTTTGTCGAAATAATTTTATGGTGTGAATTTGAGATAAATATTATAGTTGTGGGTAGTATTTATAAATTTTGCAAAGGATGCAAGTGGTTATATTATATTCGATTGGTCGGGAAATATTCGATTTAGCAGGGAATATTCGTACAACGGCTCAATCATTGGTGGACCCCACAACAGAATTATTGTCAGATTGAGAAAACGACAAAAATATTTTATTGAAATAACGACGGAAGTTTTACCGTTGATACTGTTGAACTACTCGGTAGTAAAAGTACGATGTCGTGTGGTTGCATAGTAAGCACGGTATTGATTGATTATCGATGCTTATGTGAGAAGTCACTCGGTTTGATTCCATTATTATCCGATTAATAATATGAATTATTATAGCGATAATGACGTTTTGTTTTATTCGTATTATTAACGTAATAAAGCGAAACATCTTTTATATAAAATGAATACTTTATTAAAGTTATTCTATAAATAGAATATATTATATTTTATTATGCATAGTGTTGCGTAGTGTTTGCATAGTAAAATGTTTTTATATAAATAGAATATATGATATTTTATTTAAAAGATTTTGCTTTAAATATGGACCGTCGATTAAAGTAAATCAATCGGACCGTTCATGGATTAATTACTATGCATTCTATTTTCCTATAAATAGAAGCTCATTCCTTCATTATTTTCTTATTTAATTCAATTGAAACTCTAGAGAGAGAAATTATAGAGAGAAACTATAGAGAAAATCTATAGAGAGAAAGAAGAAGAGATACAGTACTTCACTACTTTGATATCCAAATTGTCTTTTACGGTAAGGGGTATTATTTGTTGTTATACCGTAAGGGGTGTTATTCTTTCTTATTCATGAAGAGAACACATTATTCCATTCATTATTATTCATTGGAATTACTCGTAAAAGTGGCATACCCTATACATAACTCGTATATCTGCAGATACCCTATACTTCTTGGTGAAATCCTTATATTATTCCATTCTTATTTATTCGGTTGGAATAACTTTGTATCACGCGCTGAATCCCCTATACTTGGTGATCTTCTTTCATTATTCCATTCTTTTTATTATTACATTGGAATATCACGCTCGTGTGTTTTACAGGACTCGGTTCCATTGTTTATTATTCCGCATTTATTATTTTGTTGGAATATCACATGCGTGTGTTTTACAGGACTGGTTCCATTGTTTATTATTCACATTTATTATTATTCTTGGATCATCCTCGCTTGCGTGAATTTCACCGACTCGGTTCCGTTATTATTATTACGTTGGAATAACATTCATGCCGGCAACCGCATGCATGGTGATTTCTTTTGTTATTCCATTCTTTATTATACCCGGTTGGTTAAAACTTTGACTTCTATACTCCATGAAATTAGTAGAATATCCTTGATATTTGTGTTTCATCCAAAGATCTTTTCATGGAAATATTCTTCCGATCATTTTTGAATTTTACTCTACAAAAAAAAGATTCTTGTTGACAATTTGGGCGTTCTTAATTCTCGGATAAAATAATTCTTGAACTTATTTTATTGAATTATTATGTCATTGTCATCATCCTCATGATATAATATGTTATCTTTGGCTTACGTGCATAGATGAACTTAGTATGATTATGACCGTGGATCATTCAAGATAATCATGGCTTGTTATAAATGATGTGATAAAAGTCCTCGATGGCTCGTAATGCGTTGATGGATAGTTTTTGGTATGATTATGACCGGGGTGATTCGGTATAGTCATGACCATTGATAATTTGATGAAAATCCTTGACCGTGGTACATGGATGATTAGATGTGGTGGTTTATTTATTGGTGAGTCACAAATGATAAAAAAAATTGATGAAAACCTTTTAAAACCTAAAAGATAGTAGATTTTATTCTACTTGACTCTTTTAATGGATTGCATATTCATTACGCATTAAACCTGGGTTGTCTATTGTATTTTTCGGTTTAACACTATCAAGGCTAATGATAATTTATTACGCATTATCTTAGTCATAATATTTCTTCTTGGGCTAGTTGAGCTCACCCTTTCTTTCACTGTTCTCTTCGTGAAATGAGAACGCCATTTGAGACGAGTCTGGGGAGCGGAGTAATGGTCCAGAGGATACCATTAGTAGTCCTCACTATTCTCGTGAAATAGTGTGATAATAGTTGTAATGAGGACTCCTTTTGAGTTTGTATAATATCTAGTAGACAATATTTGTATTCAAACTCACGGTTTATGTCGATATTATACCTACGATTAGGTTAGTAAGTTGTATTTGAATTTATGTACCATGTAAGTGGCGACCCAAGATGGGTGGCGTATACTAAATTTTGGGGCGTCACGGTTGGTATCAAAGCTTAGGGATATGATCCACGGCTAAGAGGTGAGAATAGTACTAGGAGGGAGAGCGGGGGAATACCTTCGCTAGAATGACCTACCTAAGTTTATGTGCTTTATTTTATTGGTTGGTGAGAATATAGGGATAATTTGTTACATGTCAATTAACCCTTGTTTTGTGACAAGATGTTTGAGAATGGCATCTGAAAATCTTTGAGATAAGCAATGAAGCACATGAGAGTGTTGATTCAAATTTCAAAAACAAAAGGTAACGACCAACAACACGAAAATAATCATATCTTTTGGTGGCAACGGTTATCGTAACAATGATAACCATCGGGGAAATTATCATGCTAAGAATGGTAACCACTTGGTGGTAATCATGGCAAAGATAATAGAAGTGGAAATTTCAAGAAGAGAAGGTCATTTAGCTCGATTTTGTCGATATAGTGAAGTCAAGTCCGGTGGGATAGTGGCACCAAAGGCGGATCTGCACAAAACAAAGTCGGTGGTTTCAAGAAGCGTTTTCGTGACTTCTCAAAAAAGTGGGTAACCCGAACGGTTAGCACGGGTTAGTTAATTATAAATTCTCAAGAAGTCTATACCTTATTAGAATCTGGGTTCTACCTATTCTTTTATCTCTTTTGCTTTATGCTCAACGTTTAAATTTGACTCCGGAGAAATTAGACTTTGATTTATCTATTGAAACTTCGTTGGGAGAAACCTTCGTTACCTCCACTGTTTATTAATCTTGTTGTTTCAAATAAACACTTTCACGTTACCTGTCGATCTTATCTCTTTGAAAATATTTGCCTTTGAGGTAATTTTTGAAAACGATTGATTAACTACTCATTATTCTTTTTGTAAGGTTGTTAGCTTTCATATTCCTAACCAACCTGTTATACGAATTCAAAGTAACCAAATCCTAAAGTTAATCACTGTTATATCAAGTCATAAGTAAAGAGCCCGATCCTTTCGTTGTTGACTTCCTTGTGTGGAATGCACCGAAGCCAGACTTTCTGTAGGCGACGTCGTGACTGAAGATGGCAAGTTGATAGGTATCATTGTGAGGTCTTTATCCAAAGTTAAGGGATAGAAGTCAAAGTTGGTATTAATGTGACGACTATCCAAGTCTTGGGACGAGAGTAATGATTTTGAATGATATTTCTATCATTAATAAATTTCTTGGCGTATTCTTGAAGATTTCCTAGCCTACCCTAGAGCATGAAATCGAATTTTGTATTGACCCCAAAGATCAAAACCCATTTCTTAAACCCTCAAATATTTCTTCAACTAAAATGAACAGTTTACGTGGTTTATGATGAAAGTCATAATAAAAGCATTGGACTAATGAAAATCATGGGTATTCGTGGTATTAGTAAGTGTTATGATGAGTTATGTTGGTTAGTATTTGAAAACATGAAAGTTTCTTAGAAATCACAAAGAGTTGAAAATCAGATTTTGTGAAAAACGTAACATGAAATTCAATTGACCATATCTCCTAATATATTTTGAATTTTTGAGTGTGGTTAAGTCCTAGAGTTATATCTATGAGTTACCTAACTAATCCAAGTGGAATTACTAGAAAAGGTGTTATAGATTTTTGTGTGGACTGATTTTAGCAAAGGAGTGTAAAGCTGCAAAAACCGAAAAAGCTGCTGCCATGATTTTAGAGGGGCTGTTTCGGCCACTTAAATTATGAGAAAAATTCTGGCCTTTTGGGACATAAAGGTATATGGTATAAAGTACCTCCTGTCCAAAAATGAGCTCATTCTGACTTAAAATGAGCAAGTTATGACTATTTCAATATTTAGATTTTTTCGACGAAAAACGCTCTTAGGAGTTCTATAACTCCACTGACCATGAAATTTAAATGGAGGCTCACATTAACATGTGTAAGGTCCTGCCAAGATTTGGGAATTTTTGGAGTTAAACTTGAGGTAGCTAATTTCTTAAGGAATTAATTAGAAATTGATTTTTGAAAAATAGTAAATGAATTTTAAAATTCCTAGAAAAATATATTTTCATCATGGGACTATATTATGCTAAATCCCAGAAAAGAAATATTTTGGGACTGATTTGGTATTTTTCATGAAAATAGTTTAATTTACGAACATATGAGTTAAATATGTTATGTGAAATAACAAAGTTGAAAAATAGGATTTTATGGCTAGAGAATCTTATATAGAGTATATGCATATTTTTGAGAGATTTGATAATTGGTGATGATATTTTATGAGTATGGCATTTTTGAATGATTAAATGCATTATATGGTAAAGCGTAAACAATTAAGATAAATTGTTTATAAATTTAAAAGTGATTAAAATATTGTTATAATATTAATGATATTAGATTATGAGATTATTAAGTGATTGATAACATGGGGATATTCTTGAATCCTGGATAAATTATATTATAAATGTTTAATATTTATCCTTTATCTCATTTGATTGATTCTTTATATCATTATCCTCATGCTTATATTATGTTGAAAGTCAATACGTGGCACTGTAGTGCATAGATGGACTTGGTATGATTATGACGAGGATTGTTAGATCATCGTATGCAGTAATTGAAAACACAATTATCTTGGCCGTAGTGCATGGATAATTTGTGGTCGTGGATACTTAATGAATACACAATTATCTTTGGTAGTAGTGCATGGATAATTTGTGGTCGCGATACTAATGAATACACAATTATCTTTCGCCATAGTGCATGGATAATTTGTGGTCGTGATACTAATGAATACACGATTATCTTTGGTAGTAGTGCATGGATAATTTGTGGTCGTGATACTAATGAATACACGATTATCTTTGGTAGTAGTCATTGGATAATTTGTGGTCGTGATCTTAATGAATACACAATTATCTTTGGTAGTAGTGCATGGATAATTCGTGGTCGTGATACTTAATGAATACACAATTATCTTTGGTCGTAAAGTGCATGGATAATTTGTGGTCGTGATACTAATGAATACACGATTATCTTTGGCCGTAGTGCATGGATAATTTGTGGTCGTGATACTAATGAATACACGATTATTGTCGATTAATAATATGAATTATTATAGCGATAATGACGATTTGTTTTATTCAGTATTATTAACGTAATAAAAGCGAAACATCTTTTATATAAAATGAATACTTTATTAAAGTTATTCTATAAATAGAATATATTATATTTTATTATGCATAGTGTTGCATAGTGTTTGCATAGTAAAATATTTTTATATAAATAGAATATATGATATTTTATTTAAAAGATTTTGCTTTAAATATGGACCGTCCGATTAAAAGTAAATCAATCGGACCGTTCATGGATTAATTACTATGCATTCTATTTTCCTATAAATAAGCTCATTCCTTCATTATTTTCTTTATTTAATTCTTTGAAACTCTGAGAGAGAAATTATAGAGAAACTATAGAGAGAAAATCTATAGAGAGAAAGAAGAAGAGTATTATTCGTACTTCACTACTTTGATATCCAAAGTGTCTTTTACACGGTAAGGGTATTATTTGTTGTACCCGTAAGGGGTGTTATTCTTTCTTATTCATGAAGAGAACTTCATTATTCCATTCATTATTATTCATTGGAATTACTCGTAAAAGTGGCATACCCTATACATAACCTTGTATCACGCCAGATACCCTATACTTGGTGAAATCCTTATATTATTCCATTCTTATTTATTCTCATTGGAATAACTGTGTCACGTGGAATCCCCTATACTTGGTGATCTTCTTCTCGTTATTCCATTCTTTATTATTCTCGTTGGAATATCCTGTCGTGTGTTTTACAGGACACGGTTCCATTGTTTATTATTCCGCATTTATTATTTTGTTGGAATATCACGTCTCGTGTGTTTTACATCAAACACGGTTCCATTGTTTATTATTCAAACATTTATTATTCTGTTGGATCATCCTGCGGTGTGAATTTCACGACACGGGTTCCGTTATTATTATTACATTGGAATAACTTTGTCTGTCATCGCCAAAATACCGCATGCGTGGTGATTTCTTTTGTTATTCCATTCTTTATTATACCCGGTTGGTTAAAACTTTGACTTCTATACTCCATGAAATTAGTAGAATATCCTTGATATTTGTGTTTCATCCGAGATCTTTTCATGGAAATATTCTTACGATCATTTTTGAATTTTACTCTACAAAAAAAGATATCTTGTTGACAATTTGGACGTTATTTAATTCTGGATAAAATAATTCTTGAACTTATTTTATTGAATTATTATGTCATTGTCATCATCCTCATGATATATTATGTTATCTTTGGCTTACGTGCATAGATGAACTTAGTATGATTATGACCAAGGATCATTCTAAGTATAATCATGGCTTGTTATAAATGATGTGATAAAAGTCCTCGGTGGCACAGTAATGCGGTGATGGATAGTTTTTGGTATGATTATGACCATTGGGGTGATTCGGTATAGTCATGACCATTGATAATTTGATGAAAATCCTTGGCCAGTAGTGCGGGGATGATTAGATGTGGTGGTTTATTTATTGTTTGAGTCACAATGATGATAAAAAAAAATTGATGAAAACCTTTTAAAACCTAAAAGATAGTAGATTTTATTCTACTTGACTCTTTTAATGGATTACATATTCGCCGCAGCTTAAAGCTGGTTATCATTGTATTTTATAAGTTTAACTTTGTTGAAGGCTAATGATAATTTATTACGCATTATCTTAGTCATAATATTTCTTCTTTGGGCTAGTTGAGCTCACCCTTTCTTTCTTTATTCTCTTGAGAAATGAGAACATATTTGGGACGAAGTCTGGAGAGCGGAGTAATGGTCCGGAGGATAGCATTAGTAGTCCTCATTTATTACGTGAAATAGTGTGATAATAGTTGTAATGAGGACTCCTTTTGAGTTTGTATAATATCTAGTAGACAATATTTGTATTCAAACTCACGGTTTATGTCGTATTGTATACCGACAGTTAGGTTAGTAAGTTGTATTTGAATTTATGTACCATGTAAGTGGCGACCCAAGATGGGTGACGTATACCTAATTTTCAAGGCGCCACAAAGATATCCCTAAGCTCGATACAACTGTGGCGCCCCCAAAATAGGTATACATCACCCATTACGAGTTGTCGATACATGGTACGAAACAACTACAACTTTATTATTACAACAAGAAAGCTGTGTGAGTTTAAATACAAATATTATCTTACAGGCAATATCTATACTCAAATAAATCCTCATCACATTTATTGATACATTATTTTACAAAATGGTGAGGACTACTAAACAACTCTCTCTAGAACCTTCATTCCATTACTGACACTACTTATATATTCTCGCCTCTTGAGAAAAATGGAACAAAAAGGAAAAGGATGAGCTCAACTAGCTCGATAAAAAATATTATGACTAAGATAATATCTACAACAAATTCAGATTAGTCTTCAACGGAGGAAAAATCTAATAGAATACTGATAGAGACAAATTTTAAATCAATATTCATAAATGAAATAATAATTCATTAGAAGAGTTAAGTGAAGAATGCAAACTACTATCTTCCATGTATGAATTTAAAAGTTCATCGCCTCATCTTTATATCCTGTAACATCAATCAATATATATCGGAATCAAATATTCATCTTTACAGACTACTGAGCCAAAGATATTCATCGATTAAGTCGTGTTCATCTAAAACACTGTTCATCTTTGCACTACAGAGCCAAAGATATTCTTCAAAGAAATCATTCATCTTTGCACTACTGGCCAAAGATATTCCATAATATCATCATTTAAGGTAAGAAGATGATGAAAAATATTTTTAAAGAAAGCGAATCCGATTGAAACAAAATGATGAGGATTAAGGATTAAGGATTCGTACTTTGTTTTATTCACGTCCAAAAATACCTCAAAAATAATCGCGATGGTGTAAAATTCAAGAATGATCAAAACATGGATACAATCAAAGCTAGTATCCGAATAGATATTTTGGACGAAAAGAAAAATTTTCATTTTTCGAGATGAATAGTGTCGTGATTCGTGAATAATGTCGATATCACGTGAATAGTCAAGTATCGTGAATAGTAACTCAGACACCAAAAGTTCCAAATTTGATAAAACTTCAGATCAATATTTTAACATAATGATATTGAAGAAATAATATCATTACGAAAAAAATAATATCCTTACCTCGAAGATCAAGTCTTAAATTTGAAACATTAGGATATAGGCTATGACTTGAACTTGCAGAATAGCAATACTCAAATTATACTCAAAATACTCACAAGAATACGCTCGTTAATATAGAGAGAAAACTTGAGTTTACGGTGTGATTTTCAATTTAACTTAAGCACCTATTTATAGGAAATTGCTTAGAACACAAAGCAGAAAATTTAATATAATATTAATATATTATATATAAATTCCTCACGCACACAATCTATGATCTGAATTCAGCCATGCTTGACAACAAATAAGTCTACTAAACAAATCAAAAACGTTTTTATTATTTAAAATAATTAAAACTTCCAAAAATCAATTATTCAGAATTTGAACATCAATAATTCATAATAAATAGCCCTTTTATCAGAAAATTGAATCTCATGAGTTTTATAGGAAATTCAATTCTCTACAACTTTACAGAAGAAAGTTTTTCCAAATTCCAAACAAAAATTGACCGAAATTCACAAACCAAGCGATTTTTACATTTATAATCAAATTTCGATCGATAAATGGGGTCCACCAGACATGTTTAACATGTTTTAAACATTTATTGCAACAAAAATACTCTTCCTCCTCGTATACTCATATATCCCACATTAGATTTGTAAAAATATCACCATTATTATATTATTAAAATATAATAATACATTATCTTATCGAGGAAAAGATAAAATTTCAATTTTCAATAATTGTCACATTAAAATTTTTCTCAATCTATATCCACATAAAATCAATATTTTCCTCATCATATGAATCAATAATTAATTATTCACAAATAATATTATAGAATCATGATATTGACAATGAGTGCGGTTCCAGGAAGAGGGGGCTTTCGATAAGAATTTCTCCTACTGGGCTTGATTAGGTGACCAAACCTCTCCTTAAGCAGAACTTTCTAGACATTGCCAATAATGTTATCTAATAATATTATTAGGATAATATGAATTATTGCTTCGATAATGAAAAATATTGTGTAATGACAATTATTGAAACAACAATGAATATAAAATATCAACGCATCAATTATTGAATCAATAAAATCTTTGAGCAATAATTCGTAACCATTATTGAGTAGTGCCTTCTACGTAAGAATCAATAATTGGTGCAATACAGGTGTCTTCTTGTGTTTTAACCACAGAGTATTTTAACAGTATTAATGGTATAACAACTACGCTAGTTATTTTTAACCAACTTATATTTGTCGTTTTTTTTTCATCCAATCGCTTCCGTTATGGGGCCCACATGGTCGCTACTGGGCCGGCACGAATATTCCCGACAGAGCATTGAATATTCCACGACCAAACGAATATTCCCAAACAACAATGAATATTTTATAACCACTTGCTTTATTTTGAAATATTTGCGTATTTTACCCCTAACTATCCACATTAATCACATCAACCCTTACTATTTCAAAATAATAAATAGAAAATTAAATTTCATTAATAATAAGTTGGGGTCTTACATCCATAACTGAAAGCGATTGGATGAAGAAAACGACAAATATAAGTTGTTTATAAATAAGCAGTAGTAGTTATTCAAGTATTATCGTTGGAATACCCATGGTTAAAACACACTAATCTGCGTTGTTGAACAAGAAGACACGGATTGCACCAATTATTGATTCTTACGTAAGAAGGCACTACTCAATAATTGTTACGTGAAGAATTATCGCTCAAGATTTTATTTTATTGATTCAATAATTCTTTGATTGATATTTTATATTACCGTTGTTTCAATAAATTGTCATTACACAAGATTTTTCATTATCGAGAGCAATAATTCATATTATCTAAATAATATTATTGGATAACATTATTGGCAATGTCTAGAAAGTTTTGTCTAAGAGAGATTTGGTCACCTAATCATGGCTACCAAGAAGTGAGAGATCCTTATCGAAAAAGCCCTTCTTTCCTGAACTACTGGTCACAAGATCGTGATTCTCAGAATATTATTTGTGAATAATTAATTATTGATTTATATGATGAGAAAATATTGATTTTATGTGGATATAGATGGAGAAAATTTTTAAAGTGACAATTATTGAAAATTAAAATTTTATCTTTTCTCGATAAAATAATTCATTTAAATATATTATTATATTTTAATAATATAATATTGGTGATATTTTTACAATGAATGTAATATATGAGTATACGAGAAAAAGAGTATTTTGTTGCAATAAATATTAAAACAGATTTTGTGTGTCTCAGAGACCCATTTCTCTTGAAATTTGATTATAACTTGTAAAATCGCCTCTGCTTATGGATTTTTGGCCAATTTCGCTTGGAATTTGGAAAACTTCCTTCCTCAAAGTCAGTAGATAATGGAATTTCCTATGGAAAGTCTCAAGTTTCAAATTTTTACGATAAAAGAGCTAATTATTATGAATTATTGAAGTTCCGAAGCTCCGAAATAATTGATTTCTGAAAGTTTAAAATAATTTAAATAAGAAAAATGTTTTTTGTGTTTGGTGGACATATTTAACACATGTCAAGTTGCTGAATTCAGATGCTTGATGCGTAGGAAGATGTAGAAAAAAATAAATAATATTAATTTATTAAATTTTCTACTTTGGTGTTCTAAGCATTTTCCTATAAATAGGTGTTTAGGTTAGAATTGAAAATCACACCGTAAATCAAGTTTTCTCTATATTATCGAAATTTATTCTTGTGAGTATTTTGAGTATACTTTGAGTATTGTTATACGATTGCAAGTTCAAGTCATAGCCTATATCCAAGTGTTTCAACTAAATCATTGCTCTTTCGAGGTAAAGGATGTTATTTTATTCGAAAATGATATTATTTCTTGAATATCATTATACCGAAATATTGGTTGAAAATTTTAATCAAATTTAAAACTTTTTCATGTCGGGGTTACTATTCATGAGTTACTATTCACGAGTTCCTATTCATGAGTTACTATTCACGAGTTACTATTCACGAAGCATGATGATGTTTTTTTTTGTGAAATTTCTATCTTTTGGTGTCGGAGTTACTATTCACGTATACGGCACTATTCACGAATACGGCACTATTCACCGAAAAATGAAATTTCTTCTTTTTTGTCTAAAATATCTATTCGGATACTAGCTTTGATTGTATCCATGTTTTGATCATTCTTGAATTTTACTCCACTCTGATTACTTATGAAGTATTTTTGAACTTGGATTGTTTAAAATACGAATCCTTAATGTTTGTTCTTTTGTTTCACTGAATTCGTTTCCTTTAAAATATTTTTCATTATCCTCAATCCTAAATGATGATATTATCGAATATCTTTGGCCTCAGTAGTAAAAGATGAATGATTTCTTGATGAATATCTTTGGCCCGTAGTAGGAAGATGAGCAGTGTTAAGATAAGCATGAACATGACCTCATCGATTAATATTTTGGCCCGTAGTACAAAGATGAGCAGTGTTTAGATGAACATGATTAATCGATGAATATCTTTGGCACGTAGTGCAAAGATGAATATTTGATTCGGATATATATTGATTAATGTTACGAGGATAAAATATCGACGATGAACTTTTAAATTCATATATAGAAGATAGTAGTTTGCATTCTCTACTTAACTCTTCTAATGAATTGTTGTTTCGCTTGCATTGTTGATTTAAAAGCTGGTTGTCTATTGTATTCTATTAGATTTTTCTCGTTGGAGACTAACGATAATTTGTTGTATATTATCTTTAGTCATAATATTCTTTTTGGGCTAGTTGAGCTCACCCTTTTCCTTTTTGTTCTATTTTTCTTCTCAGGAGGCGAGAATGTAGCGAGTACTAGTCGGGGTATGGAATGATGGTTATAGAGAGAGTTGTTTAGTAGTCCTCACCGTTTTTATAAAATAATGTATAAATAATTGTGATGAGGATTTATTTGGGTATGTATATTGTCTAGAAGACAATAATTGTATTTAAACTCACAGTATATATGTTGTCGTATTTTGCACGACAAATGTATTAATAAAGTTGTAGTTATTTCTGTACCATGTATTTGGCGACTCAGAATGGGTTGGATGGAATGGACCTATTTTGGGGGCGTCACAGTGGGTATGTGTGAATATGAACGTACCTCTTTGTGAAGACCTCCTTGCTAGGTTATACTCTCTTTGTCCGGATTACCGTGCCATCCACTACCGACATATGACCCCGTGATCCGATGGTTCTGTAGGGTGTACTAATTCACCCACTACTTACGACCTCTGTTTTTACACGCTTCTTAATCATGGGATCCCATCCACATTAATGCATGGCAGTAATAACAGTCAACCATCATGCTTTTTCATCATTACAAGTCAAAGTAATAGATATTAAAATATATGATGGGCCAATCCACTGACCCGATCCGATCTTGTAAGGACTTAACAGAAATAAGGTAGTGACTAAGCCCAATAATATCAACACCCCATAGTGAAGATCCAGTGGACTAACTGAATAAGTAGGCCCAATCCATTCGGCCCAATGGGAGAAATATCACGACCCAAAATTACCCCCTAGTTTTTTATTAAATAGGAGGTTTAATAGAAAACTATAATTGGCATCGGTTCAGGACAAAAGGAATTATAATAAGACCAATAATGGCCCAAAATACGGCTTACCGAAGCCCATCTGGTGAACATTAAATAGCAACATAAAGGGTTCATCTTCACGACCTCTACTGTAATACCAAATCGAATCGCTTTAACTATCGAAGCTCAAGCCATAGAATGAAATACTGGTTCGGTAATAGCGTGCGTCCATGATACCGATGATCATTGGTTCGGACATAGTTCCATCATGGGCATCGCTGCCCATCAATTCGAACTGATTGATTAATAATGGTCATTTGCAACACTACCTTCGGGTGCCTCCGTCCCAAATACAAAGAAGCCGAAGAGGATACCGAAGAGAATGCCGAAGAGAATACCGAAGAGGAGGCCGAAGGGAGAAAGCCATTCTGAAGTCTGTGTTGGCAAAATAAAGAAGCAACCTTGACATTGTTCTTCTCAACAATGAATGACTTCGGAAGGATCTCGACAAGGTCAAAAAAGAGTTGGAGACGATCAATGCCACACATCGGGTCATCACAGATATAAATGTCGACCTGCTTCCGAAGAATGAAATTTTGACGAAGAAGAATGAAGATCCGCCGAAGTCAAATCGAACTGGCGAAGCAAAATAACAATATCCATGCTAAAGAGGCAAGATATATAACACTTCGTCAAAAGCTTGAAGAGGAACTCAGATAACTTCGGGCCCTTAGGAACTAGGATCTGCCACTGACCGAAGATATTTGTAAGGAGATCCAAGCAGAATACAGAAAATCCGCCGAGCTGAACGATGAGATCGTCCATATATATGCCAAATGATATGAAATCACGAAGGGCCTGACGAAGTCTAAAGAACGACAGTTGTCTACCACGAAGGACCTGACAAGGTCTAAAGGACAACGCTTGCCTACCACGAAGGGCCTGAGAAGGTCTGAAGGACAACGCTTGCCTACCACGAAGGTCCTGATAAGGTCTAAATGTCGACAATTGCTTACCACGCAGGGCCTGACAACGTCTTAAGGATGACACTTGCCTACCACGAAGGGCCTGACAAGGACAATTGCCTACCACGCAGGGCCTGACAACGTCTTAAGAATGACACTTGCCTACCACGAAGGGCCTGACAAGGTTTAAATGTCGACAATTGCCTACCACACAGGGTCTAACAACGTCTTAAAGATGACACTTGCCTACCACGAAGGGCCTGACAAGGTCTGAAGGACAACGCTTGCCTACCACGAAGGGCTTGACAAGGTCTAAATGTCAACAATTGCCTACCACGCAGGGCCTGACAACATCTTAAGGATGACACTTGCTTACCACGAAGGGCGACAAGGTCTAAATATCGACAATCGCTTACCACGCAGGGCTCGACAAGCGTCTTAAGGATGACAACACTTACCACGAAGGGCTCGATAAGGTCTAATCGCCGACAATTGCCTACCACGCAGGGCTCGACAACGCGTCTTAAGGATGACACTTGCCTACCACGAAGGGCCTGACAAGGTCTAAATGTCGACAATTGCCTACCACGCAGGGCTTGACAACGTCTTAAGAATGAGCCACCGAAGTCTTTCTGTGCTGAATCCCTGGTTCTTTTAAGAATATCCCAGCCGAAGTGCTTTATAGGCCAACAACTTCGGGTCAAATGATCGCCACAGATGTCTTTGTGAACTTCCCGAAGAACATACTCTGCTTCGGATGGAACCAAATGTTTGAGCAATGATGACGAAAAAGGTCCTTCGATAAAGATTCTCATCAATGAGAACAAAATTGACACTCTTGTACTTGGTCTTCTTTAGCCGCCATCTGATCTGAAAGAAGGACACCATCTGCCATCAAAGTTATAAGCATCTGTAGTAGCCAACTTCGATAATGCATCAGCAATGGAATTGTTATTGTGATCGACTCCTTGATAGCCTGCTGTACTGATGTCCGAAATAGAATATTCATCTTCATGCAATGTCCATGAGCTCTGCTTCTGCTGAAGTACTGCAACGGCTTTGTCGGACTCTTCAACTTCTCCTTGACTATCATCAGCTTCAGAAGAGACATGTTTGGCCACAACATCAATCAACCGTGGAAACATGGCCGAAATGTTTGGATTTCCAGGAGTGCGGTTTATAGATCTGCTTTGGTGATGAGCCCTTCGCTGTGGCGAGAACACTCAAGGCAGAGTGCCTTTTTTGGCATTCTCGGGTGAATATCCTCTGTGGCCGCTCCTTTATCTGCTGCGCGACCATAATCCCCGAAAATGAGATAGTGTGAGGTACCTCTTCGGATAATCAGGAAAATGGTTGTTGGGTCTTCAGCTACTCTGCTTCGACCATAATCCCGAAGACCAATAGGGCGGAACACCCTCTTCGGTCAATCAAGAAAATGGCTGTTGGGTCTTCACCGATCCCGAGGACGACCTCGAGACATGTTTGGATCATTGGTATAAACTGCTTTTCAACTCATGGATGTCCATCTTTAGGTGTACTATGTCTTTCGGATTGAACATACTTGGACGCTTCGTCCCTCAGCTCGGTTGATGAGAATTCATGCCTTTCGATGTAGAATAATTGGAAGGATTGTGATTGATAACTCAAGAACACTAGAACTGGCCCTCCTTCTAGCGCCAATGTTAACGCCAAAATCTTCTCCAGCGTCCCAATCACGTAAGACATACGATCCCGCAGACAAGAAACACAATAAACACCACAAGCTTCGACAAATTGGACCACGGGGATAATTTCGGCGTGAGAGTCGGTATACGTGTTCACAAGGTTAACAATGGAGGATGTAATGTCTAGTGTCTTGAGAGTGATAATAATTCTCAGTTGTGGGTATGTGTGAATATGAACGTACCTCTTTGTGAAGACTTCCTTGCTAGGTTATACTCTCTTTGCCCGGATTACCGTGCCATCCACTACCTCTGACACAGCCCCCGTGATCTGATGGTTCCTGTTGGGTGTGTACTGATTCACCCACTGACCTCTGTTTTTTCGCACTTTCTTAATCACCGGATCCCATCCACATTAATGCATGGGTACGTAAATTGGCCAACCATCATCCTTTTTCATCATTACAAGTCAAAGTAATAGATATTAAAATATATGATGGGCCAATCCATCGACCGATCCGATCTTGTAAGGACTTAATGAAATAAGGTAGTTACTTAAGCCCAATAATATCAACACTCTATAGTGAAGATTCAATGACTATCTTGAATAAATATAATCCGTCCATTCGGTAATAAGAGAAATATCACGACCCAACAGTGTCCTTTAATGGCTTGGCCACACCAGAAAGGGCTGCAGCCTCTAGCCTCTTTGTTATATACATATACATACATACAATAGGCTAAGATCCTAGCTAGGTGCCATTGCAATTTTGTATAAAAAACTTTATATTTTTTCAACAATGTCCATGTCCGTTAGCCTTATCTTTACTATAACACTTAATATGAGATATCTGGCATCGAAACATAGTTATTTTTGTTGATCCCAAAATAAAGACTCAAATATATATATATATATATATATATAGGTCTCATCCACAATGAACAATAGGTTGTTGGGAGAAGAATCCATTTTGCCAAATTATTACAATTCTCTAAACCTTATAAAAAAAAAAAAATTGTCCAAAGACCGATAGAATTTAGAACATTTGGCCAAAAATGGGTTCTTTCTCAACAATAGGTTCTTTGTGGATGAGACCCTATTCTATATATATATATATATATATATATATATATATATATGGATTTCTCAACATTCAAAAAAATAACACAAATAAAGTAGAAAGAATTTTAGACATGATGATGAGTTGCTCATATATATAGTATAAAACAAAGTATACAGACTACACTTGGTCCAACAAGATGAGTCGTGAGTTACATTTATTTTGACTGATTTGTGCAGCTAATCGATCTCATGCATGTTTTCTCCTCAAATCTAAGATATCCACAGGCGATCTTGAAACCCCATATCAACGCCTCCTTGACCCAAGTTAGTTAATGCATGTCATCTTATCTCATTAACGTGTTTATATAATTAACTTGCAAAGTAAAAGTGAAGAAAAAATATATATATATATATATATATATATATATATATATATGGCTGGCAATTGGCATGCATGCGCTGTATTCATAAATCTTGATTGTACGCTGTACAATATTGAACCAACTCTATTATGCTTATATGTACTGTCTATTCAATTAAAGATGAAAATCATGAAATGTTTATACAAATATATATTGAGAGGAAAATTAAATTACACGTTTCAAAAGTTTGCCTACCCATACATTGAAGAGTGAAATGCACAAAAACCCGCGATGATTTACGACGCCTCACTTCCACCCTAATTTTTTTTTTTTTCCAAAAGTGCCTTTTAACGTTATAAATTTTAGGTCAATTGTGCCCTCCTCGTTAAAAATTTTCCAACTAGACAAACAGGCGTGATATGTGGCAAAAAAATAAAATTTAATACATTTTTTTTATTATTTTCTTTCTTCTTTTCTCTCTATTTCTTCTCCTCTTTTCTCTCTCCTTTCTTCTCCTCTCACATTTAAAATCGCAAAACTAAAATCATACAATTCTCTTTTTGATACCCTGTAGCTTCTTCACATCTCTCCTCTCCTTCAAAATCAATATAGGAGAGAGAAACAATGATCGAGTTGGGCTTGATATTCAGAATCCTTGGGTATCAATTTCATCACATGACATACTAAACTCGTCGCATCTCCCGAGGCTATCAATTTAAATTGCTTAAGACCCATCAAGAGAGCAAGTGGAGTTGAGAAATCAAAAGGGGTTGGAGGTTTTATCTCTCTTGATAGTGAGGAGCTTCAAGCTGATTGTTTGAGTTTCGTACCTGACTTGATTAAATCTGTGAAGAAGGCAGCATTAGAGACTTGGTTTCCCCATTTCCTCAAAATGCCGCATGTTAAAGAAAAATTCCGGTTATTGCTCCAATCTCGATCCCATAAATAAACAACAAATTAAGTAAAAAAATGAAAATAGGAGAAACGGTGAAGGAGCGGATGATCATAGCCATGAAGGGTCGGCCAAGACAAAAAAAAGAGGAACCTGGCCTCGTCTATGGCTAGTTTTCAAATGCCTGGTAATCAGCACTAGTGATGTAAGCTCTAGTAATGAGAATAATAGTGAGTCATTATTTCATTCTGTTTGTAGAATTGCCTCAAAGCAACTGGGCTTGGATCTCAACGTTATCATCGACTCATCACTATGGAGTCGTGCCCATCTCAATGCTGCTTGGTGGAACTATCAAACTCGACAAAGAGAGCCCTCTTGTTGTAGACACCGCAAAACCTCGGCACATGTATGGGTGGTACAAAAATCGCGGTTCATCGTCATGGACTAAGTATGAAGATAGAGATGTAGGAAAGATCATCGTTGACACAACTTCTTTTCCCAAGGTAACAGAGGTTTGCCGTGCAATTGAGTATGTGGCTGCTTTGGGTCGCCCGGTCACCCTGGATTTCGAACAGTTGAAGGGTGATGATTTTGAATCGATAGGTTCCAACGATAAAGGGAATGCTAAACAGAAATTCCACATTCACGAATTAAAATTATGTGGTGATTCCAAAAGTAGTCGAATTTCTTGCGAGTCTTGCCTTGCGCCCATCCCATTCCCATCCGAGCGAGGATCTTACTACAAATGTAAGGAATGCGACCTCTACATGCATAAATGGTGTGCAGAATCAGCTCCGATGCGTGCAGTCCCTCCACTCTCTGATCTAAATCAATACTCTTTTGGAAAGAGGCACAGGTGCAGAACTCATCAAAATGACCTGTGCTGGACTTGGTTGTTTCTCTCTCCTCTATTGATTTTGAAGGAGAGGGAGAGATGTGAAGAAGCCACAGGGTATCAGAAAGAGAATTGGATGCAATTCGTGAATTAAGTTTTGTGATTTTGGAACAGAGGAGGAAGAAAAGCAGATAGAAAAAAGAGGGAAAAGAAAGAGAGAGAGAGAAAAAGAAGGTTAGAAAATAATTAAAAAATTTATTTTTGACACGTGTCGGTTGTCATTAAGTCCCGTTTGTCCAGTTGGAAAATTTTTAACGGGAGGGGCACAATTGACCTAAAATTTATAACGTTAAGGGCACTTTTGAAAGAAAAAAAAGTTTAAAGTGAAAATGAGACATCCGTATAAACATCAGAAGTTTTTTTGCACCTTTGCCCCCCAATACATTTGCATGGCTGATTACTTAGGCTAACGTGGCCAAACCTCACACCAAGAGGAGTATTTAATTTCACTCTTTTGTTTTCTTTTCCTACTCCTACACTCCTACCTATTGCCTATTGCTACGAGTGGATAGGTATTATAGACCCAAAAAAAATGTATGGATCATTGCTTAATTAATTATGAGAGGAGAAAGAAAATATGGATAACTATTTACACGTTTTTACTTATGTTTTATGATCGTGTGCACCATTGTTTCTAATAAAATATAAAAAAACAATTTTTAAGTTTTTTTTTCCTTTGACAAAATCATCCGCTTGAGGATTGACAATTAAGAGTGTAAATGAAACAAGTCGAACCGAGTATTGAATTGTTCATAAAATTTATCGACTATAAAATAAAATTTGATTGAGCTCGTTTAATTACCGAGTCGAGCACGATCTCGAATTAATCGAGCCCGTCCAGTTTGAACTAATATGATTCGAGTATCAATAGAAAATTGTAATTTAAGGAGGTTTGAGTGATTTATGAAACTTTAAAATTTTACGTATATTTGAATCATTTATATTTCAAATTGAACTTAAATTGAGCCCGAACGGTTAGGTCATTTTATGGGAAATTGCAGAAAGATTTCACCTTAGCATTCTGGGCTCAAATCCGCATACTTTTGTGTTCAACTGTTCATAGTTTCTCTTAAAAAATGACTTCTACCTAATGTAAGCGGCCCAATACTACAAAAATAGTGCATTTATCAATCTTTTTATGTCGAACGAATCCTTGGTCCAATACAATATCAAAATATAATCAGGCCCAGTACTACACAAATTAGTAGTCGAGGGTTCATTTAGACATAACATTTTCTGATGGGTTTAGTTCTCCATTTTTAAAATTACAAACTGTTTTAAGAGTTATTTATTTATTTATATATAAAAAAAGGATTGGAATATCTTTCAAACAAACCTTATTACCTTATAGAACTGAAGTAATACAAAGATATGGAAGAAGAAAGAGTTAAATACACTTTGAGTCCCTCAAATTTACCCCATTTGGCACATTGTATTATATATTTTAAAACATAACATTTTACCTCCTGCACTTTTAGTAAACTGACACGTAACATCTTTTGATCCAAAATCTGTCACTTTTGAGAGTTATTTTGACTAAGGTAAAATTCTAAAGACGTTAGTTTAACGGGAAAAATATTAGCTAAGCAAATAGAGTCTATTCAACTAGTTTTTTTTTTTGCTACGTTACTTTTGATATTTTTCATCGTTTTTTATCTTTTGTAATTTCAACTAGCCTACTCTTCTCAGTTCTCACAATCACCTGTAAAATCATCTTCACATTTTCTCTCTACTAAATCTAGGAAAGGGTAGAGAGTTCTTCGCCTATTTATATTTTTACATACATTGGATGTGGTCAAAATATAAATGATGAAATTTAAATACACTCATGTTTAATTTTGGTGTACAATATTCATGTCAACACAGAGTTTTTGAAAGATTAAATAGGGTTTCCTGATTATACTCTCAGCTTAGAAATTTTTGGAAAATTTATATACATTTATCATCACCCACGATGGAATTTCTTGCTATGTCTCTATTTTGTTTGATTAGTGTACTTGAATTTGGATTTATCTTGTATCTGTTGATTTATGTGATTATTTGGTCTTTTTTTCTTTATTTGTTTCCTTTTATGGTGAGCCTGGCTAGTTAGTTACTCTAAATTTATTAGCTTCTTTTTTCATTTATGCATTTATTTTTCACTTGCTGTAATTGTTTGGTTTTTGATTAATGAGATTGAAAAAATGAAGACTAGGTTTCATGGTCAGAAAGATGAAATCTTTTTATATTAGTTTAAAGGAATATGGAATTCAGATGCAAATAAGTTGGTTCTGTAACTTTTGCTTATATTGGAGCCTTCTTATGTCATGCTATGCAAATAAGTTTTAGTTGAATTTAAGCTGTTTCAAATTAGATATTAGTAAGATTGTATTTAATGATCGGTCATTTTTGTTTTTCAACTAGAAGATATTGTACAACTGTAAATATTCAGGAAGAGGAAGAAGTTGAATTAACATAATCAATTAATCACTCAATTCTGAAATTCTTCGTCTACTTATCTCAAAGATTCATACATTCATATTATTTAGACAGGGTATGAATGAATTCGTTTGGGTTGTAAAAGAGGTTGGAAAGTTTACAAGAACATTCTTGCCAACAGCTTGTATGGACAGTTACAGATGCATCTCTTTCACCAGATCAACGACATCTTGTAAGCTATCAAACCTGCCTTTTATGTAAACTGATCGAATACGCATGTGATGTTGCTTGCTTAATTTGATCATCTACTATTTTCTTGTACGCATACACATACATAAGTACAAATATATTAATATTGTTTTAACCTAATATCTTGCATTTACTTTACTCTTCAATCAAATGTACGATTTGCAAGGTGGTTGGTTACTTGAAAGAACTTCCATATGATTTTTTATGATGGTATCTATTAACTGGGTGTGCTTTATTTATGATTCGCTTGCAGTTTCCTAACTCATTGAAAACTGTTAATGATATGTTGTCTCAAAGCTAAGCTCTGACGTAATAGGTTGTAAATGATTTGAGTTGAGTCAAATGGTGGCTTGCTCAAGCTCAACTTGTTGGTATAGCGAACTCCGATATTAAGCTGAAGTTTGTCTTAGTTATCTTTCTAACTAGTCTTTAGTGCACCTTTAGTAGTTCAGCTCAAGTATTTTCATTCTTTTTTAATGTTTTGAAAAACCAAAGCTAAACGAGTCAAGCGCAAATCATTTCACTATATTAGCATGACGATATTTTTTAACGAGCTGATTGAAGTTGAGTTTTGAGAGCTTGATTAGATTGATCCCTTTGTCACTAACAATATTGTATTGAAGTTGACCTTAAATATATATTAATTGAGCAATTATATTGCTTAGAAGCTACACTCCTATTTCTCCAGGAATGAAATATTTATATCCTTTTAGACTTGGTACACCTGACATCTTTAATCTTATTAATTTATTATCATACTATTTTATATGAAATAGGATCAAGCCATCTAATTGCAAGCTACCAGAAACTTCATATGTCTTCTTTCCGCTACATTTTTCGTCAGTTGGTACAAAGTGTTCTTCCTTTGTTTAATTTAATCTTCTTATTAATTCCTTGCCTGACCATTCAAGAGTAAATTTAGGCCTTGTTGGCTTGAGTTCTTGATTTGTCAAAGCTTGAAGTTCAATAACATTTGTATTAAGGAATCCCATTCTACTTCATTGTGGACATTTCTCTTGCAAGTTTATGCTACTATGTCCCCCATTGACCATATTGTTAGTGTTGGACCTGCTGCAACAGAGCCTCATGCAAATATTACGGTATGTACCATATTTCATGAATTTTTGTGTTATGTTTTACTATATGGAATTAATTCTTCAGTGTGTGGTTGTTTTGAAGCAATAAGTTCTCTTTCGGAAGCTGATAACCCGAAGAGATACAATCACAAGAATATTGATATAAATTATCTAATTGTTTGATGCTTTCCTGTTGTGTTACCAATATACCCTGTTGTCGTGTTATTTCCATTTGGATCTCTCATTCATGATCATGACTTTTCAGTTTGGGAGTGATTATGGTCCGCTATAATGTCCAAAGGTACCAGCTCTAGGTTCAAAAGACCATTAATTCTTGGTTGGAAATCAACTCATGAGGAATTTCAATTGAAACCCTTAATTAATGTGTCTGAATACAACTTTCTGTTGAGAAAAAGCTTAGCTTGGGAATTGTGTTTGTTTTATAAACCCTGTGAGCAGGTTGGTCATGAAGCATGGGCTAATAAATGACATGCAGAACCCTCAAGAAGCTAGTTTTTGGGTAAGAAAAAGAAGCTAGTTTTTTTTTTTTTTTTTTTTTTTTGGGGGGGGGGGGGAAACCATTATGGGCTGTTTGGTTACAACATTGGAATGGGAATGTGAATGGAATGGAATGGGCATTCCTATTCCTATGTTTGGTCAGAACGAGAAGTTACATGATTTTGATCAATCGAGGTTTTTTTTTGAAAGTTTGTCGATTGGAATGGAATGATCAATCTTTACCCATCCTAATGGAATAAACATTCCTTTTGGAATGCTCATTCCATTCCCCCCAAATCAAACAGCCCATTACAATTAGGCACATTAGACATTTTACATGTTAGTCAAGTGATTGTATCTTAGAGAACAAAAACAGATAAGGTGATAATGTGCTGTTTGTTAGCTGGGAACATGTACATGCAGAACTGTTAAATATTTCATTTTCACATCTTCTCAAGGAGGTTGATAAAAAAAATATTTTATTGCTTGATTGTTGTAGAGGCTCAGTTGAGTTAGTTCTTTTTGTTTCCTTGGGCAAAAAGATTTCCTTGCACTTCATTAGCTAAATCGTAAATGATAAAACACATATATGTTGTACTTGATAATTGCCAACACAGAAATTTAACTTGCCTGCTTATGCGATGGGATTATGTGCATTCAAGTTCAATGGATCGTGCTCCTGGTCATGTAAACTCCATCTGCTTCTTGAAGGAAATTCAATGTTCTCCTTAGATAACCATGCTTTCTGTAAAGCTATAATAGATCTGTTGTTTCTTTTTCATAATTGCAGTTGCCAGAAAGTCATCACTTCATCAAAACAAATTTGTTTATTAATACAGTCCGATTATCTTTTGCCGATGAAAGCGGGAATCTTATATATTCTGGGAGTGATGATAATCTCTGCAAGGTAAAAACCTTACTTCTAACTTATATGTGAGGTACTTTAGCTGTGAATGATGGATTATATGTATTCAAAAATTTCACCTTACAAAAGATCAATGTAAAAGTATGATCCTGGTAATACAAGAACATCTTTTCCTTGCTGCCTGGCTCAATAATCTGTTGGCGAGATAGCAGGAGCATCTCTAGATTCTAATTATATAGTCACTTAGTTAAAATTTGTTTCACAAAACTTGTCCCCAAAAAAAACAAAAACAAAGTGCTTCATAAAAATCATTTGCCCATTTCTTGCTTTCCTCACCACGATTTACTGCTCATGAACATTATTATTATACTTTTTCTAGTCCGATATGCTAGATAAGTAACATTTCCCCCAAGAAATTGGAGCTCTTAACCCACTCTAATTGCATTAAAGTAGTTATCATGTTAGGTCGTAGTCTTTGTATTTCTACTGTGAAGCTTTATAACCTTAAAAGACAACCATACTGAGGAGTTATAGGTTTAAAGGTGTGTGATTTCCTTTTCTCATTTAAGCACAGGGTGCAAGATTACTTGTTTTTCTGTACAGGTTTGGGATAGGCGCTGCGTTAGAGCAAAAGAAAAGCCAGCTGGGATCCTAATGGGACATCTAGAAGGTGTTACATTTCTTGACAGCCGTGGAGATGGCCGTTATTTAATTTCATATGGTAAAGATCAGACCATCAAACTTTGGGACATCCGGAGAATGTCTTCTAGTGGTAATTGGTATGTCGAATTTCAGGTTTTCCAAAGGATTTTTGCACTTCTTTCATTTATATTTACAAGTGGTAATCACTATGTGCTGGTGATGCTTACATGAATTTCTAGTTAATCACACACATATACAAAGCTATATCGGTTCAACATTCGGACATATAAGAGAGAAATTTTCCATCTAGTTGCAAGAATGCTACATATGTACTGGCTTTTTTATTACATTTTCAACCGACTTTTTTTGTGATTAGGTTGTAGATGAAATCAGCACACGCCCATGAAAAGGTTAAGTTACAAATCAATCTTACCAGAGTAAACTAATGATTCTTTCTGGTTTTCCAAAACTATAATTCAGTTGATACCTAAAAGATTTTCACACTGATTAGCATTAGTAATTTAGTTGAGTCCTACTGATATACTATTTTCCTTGTGTTATAGCAATCCAGGATTTAGGAATTACGAATGGGATTACAGATGGATGGACTACCCGCCTCATGCAAGAGATTTGAAACACCCAAATGATCAATCAGTAGCAACGTATAAAGGCCATTCAGTTTTGCGTACTCTCATAGGTTGCTATTTTTCACCAGCTTATAGGTATGTTATAAACATGTGCTCCCTTTCACTAAAACTCGTCACTTTGTTTTAGGATTTGTGTATCTTATTAACTTTTCAATTCATTATGGATTGTAATTTGTTCCCATTCGAAATTAAAGGGTCAAAGTAGAACTAACTTTAAATAAGGGGGTCAAAGTAGTTGCTTAAAAAAAACTTTTACGATAAAAATGAGTTCCCTTAGCTTTTGAGACTAAAGTTACAAATTTTTTTGTCCCCCAAAAGGATGAGAAAAAGTACATAAAGTAAAGGGTAACCAAGTCATTTAGTAGAGTCTATTAGTATAAAAAAAATAAAAGTACTCATCACTTTATATAATCTTGTGGGGCCATCCTCTACTTTTACTTTTCCTTAATATGCGTACAAATTATACTTTACTCATCCTTTTGGGTTCGAACTTTGGAGAATTGCGCCTTCTGTAACACTTGGCTCTGCCCAGCCCATTCATTTTTTTGAAAACTAGAAAACAATACAGCCATTTCTTCCTTTTTCTTTGTTGGTCCTTGTCCTCCCTCTGGGTGCAGTTTACTGGGGTATAGCCAACTGTATATTGTCCTCTGAACCCAACTTTATATCTATTATCAGCAGGTTAGTTTATGTGTTGGTTATGATCTAAGCTGCAGTTATCTTTTTATTTCATTTCTATAATTCTTGCCATATTTGACAGCAGCAACATTGTTATAAAATAACATTCTCTCTCTATTGAATGGCGCCTTACAGCACTGGCCAGAAGTACGTCTACACGGGATCACATGATTCTTGCGTTTATATCTATGATGTGGTATGTTTCAAAATCATTACTAATCTTTTGTGGAATCCGAGTGTGGTATGAACCACTGTACCTTACTGAAGTGCAAGACGTTGCGTAGATGCTCTGTTACTAGATAATCCTTATACAAGAAATTCTTAATTTTTCAAGAAAACCATACCCCTTCCCCCAATCCATCGGATTAAAGGCCATATTCAAGGTTAGTATACTGCCGTTGAGGTACACCTGCATAAGCACTGGGTCATTTTGCTTACAAATTTCTAAATGCTTATTCTTTTTGTTAATATCTAACTCTTTCATAATGTGGGTCTTTTTGTTGGTATCTAACTCTTTCATAATGATGGTCTTCCTGTTTAGGTGAGTGGAGCCCAAGTTGCAAAACTCAAGCACCACAAATCAACAGTGAGAGATTGTAGTTGGCACCCCTATTATCCTATGCTTGTTAGGACGGCTTGGGATGGAGATGTCGTCAAATGGGAATTCCCTGGGACTGGAGAAGCTCCGGTCCATTCAAACAAGGATATAGGTATAGAAGACTTGTTATCGTGTGTTGAAGTTGTTAACTTAAAATGTGTTAATTAGATTTTACTAGTGGGAGGGAAAATGTGACTACATTGATTTTGCAGTGGTTAATATATCTCACTAGCAATAAAAATAAATCGAGTATAGTTTCATGTGCGATGTGATATGTAATGCCCATTTCCACGGTAGGATTGTGCATAATTTTCAGGTCTGTTACACTGTACATTAGTCCCTCATGGAAAAGAATGTTTTTTATGATTGGAAAACAATTGTGGCAGTTTTCATTTATTTTTCTCTCATTCCAATTCCATGGACATCATTATGTTCTTTTTAATCATAACTGTATTGTTTTTGATTTGTAGCCTTGCATGGAGTAGTATTTCTTGTTTCTCCTTTTACTGCTGCTTCCTTTTCTTTTTTCTGACTTGCAGTTCAATGGAGTTTCCTTTCTGTTTTCCAACTGGGCCACAAAACTCTGAAGCTTACTATGTATATTCTCATCATTACCAAGGACCAGCAAGTAAGTCAAGCCTTATTTGACTTTTGACATTTTTGATGCAGTTGCATTTGTGGTGCATCTCATCTACAATTGCAAAACTATATTGTAAAAATGAATAATTATTTATTTGGAATTTGGAAAGATTGAGAGAAAAGGAAAAAGTAAGTATAAAATGTCCCACATGCATTACCATACCAAATTTTAGGTATGTTTGTGAAAGAAAGCACCATCATCATCACATGACACATGGGCACGTTGTGCAGGATAAACCGGTATAAATACAAATGTAGACAAGTCCAAGAAGGCCAATTCCCAAAACAGAAGAAATCATTTTCAGACATTTATTTCTTTTTGCTTAGCGGCGTAGCAGGTACACTACTTCTCTAACTACTCCCTGCACCCACCCAACCCAAGTAGCCATGCACATGCACATGCACATGCACAAAGAGGAGATAAGGAAAAGAGATGCTCATATAGTATGGAGTATTCTCTTTGTCCCAAAATATAAGGGAGAATTAATTATATTTAACCCAAACAAAATCAAAGAAATTTTAAAAGAATTCATGACAAGGCAGAGGCCCAAAAGGTAGTGTGGTTGGGCAGATGTTCTAGAGGTATTACATTAGACTCAAAGTTGGAAAACACAAAACATAATTTAAACATTTTTGTTATGCTCAAACAGAATTAAAGCTTACTTTTGACTTGCTAATCTACCAACTATGAACAGGAAGGAATACTACCTCCTTTTTATAAAGATATAAAGAGGTTATTATAGTTTGGGAACTCTATTAACTAATCATATTTCCACTGATAAACTACTTTTACTTATTTAATGCACTTGAGTTAAGTTGTTTTTAAAGACTACTTACTTCTTAGTAGTGATGATGTACCAAGTTTCAAGCAAAAACAGATTTGGTCATAACAAAAAGTAAAAAACCACTTGATCCATTTAACAAATTACTAGTAGTAATAAATAAACAAAAGGCTTTCAGTAATTATAAGTTGTCTGACCAACAACTCAAACTGTGTGCATGGAATGTATCCGGTTATTATTCACTTCATGCTAACCACTCCACTCCGTGTAAAATGATAGTTAAAACCCATCTAGTTGCCCCTAAGCACACATCATCACATTAGATAGATAATTACTACTATAATATGTCAACACTCAAGAGAACAATATAAGTTATATATCTATATATATTTTTCATAGCTACACTTGATGGTTTTTTTTCTATCTATCCACAATCAATATTATTCCATTTACCCAAAATTATCACAAAAATCAATTAAATAAATTTAACACCTCTCACAATTATAATCATCATAATATTATAAACCTATAATTAATCCAAATTCCTAATTTACCCCTTTCTTCCACTCAATGCACTGCCCGGTTGGCCTAGTCTTTTGCTTCCCAGCTTTCAAGGGGCAAGGAGTCTGAACCGGAGGCACCATACAATTATACTGCAAACACAATGAACTGCTCAGAGGAATCTCAACCGTCGGATTAATCGCCATCCCGGTCAGATAATTATGCTGTAGGTAAAGTATTTGTATACTAGCATCCAGCAACCGGTCCACGAATGTGCCCGGGACTTCACCCATGAACCTGTTATTGTTTAGGTAGAGAGTTTGGACGGTGGAGAATAAGGGTGATATTTGTCCTGACAACCGGTTGAAGCTAAGATCAACGGCCGGGATTCTGACCTGATCAGCCGGTTGAACCGGTCCGCTGAACAGATTTCTCTGCAATTGGAGGTTTGATAATGGGAATGTGAACAAACATCCCGGAATGTAACCGGTGAATTGATTTAGACTAAGGTCTAAGTAGTTCAACCGATTCATCCGGGCTAAGAGCCGATCCACTGGACCGCTCAACTGGTTCCAGGACAATGAGAGGTATTGAATGGAGGGAGGGAGCGCATCCGGCGTGAGCGAACCGGTTAACTCGTTGTGCTTGAGGTCGAGTCGCGTTAGAGACTGCGATGTAAACCGGGGGATTGAGCCGGAGAGACGATTATGCCCGAGGATGACGTTGGTCAACGCCGGTAGACTTCCGATTGACCATGGAATACTTCCCGTGAGCTGATTGTAGCTCAAGTCCATCGTTCGTAACCCCCGAAGCTGACCCAGAGTCGCCGGAATAGGCCCAGAGATGAAATTCCGACTAACGGCGAGGAACCGGAGGTTTTTCAACTGAGACAGAGATGACGGCAGAGTACCCATTAACCGGCCAGGAACGACGGTGAACTCGGCGAGAGAGGTTAGCTTTCCAATAGCAGGATCTAACCGGCCGGTGAGACCAGGCGTACCAGCTCGGGGATCACCGAGATTTAAAGCGATCACCTTGTCGCTGTCGCAATAAACGCCGGCGAAGTTACAGGGGTCGGCCGTGAAATCCCAAGAGGCAAAATAATTAGAGCCGGGCATATCATCCAAAGATTTCCGAATAGTTTGAAGAGAGAGAAAATCAATTGGGTCCAACATTGGAAACACTAATACACTTTGGTGAAGAAAAATTAACAGAGCAAATAGAAAAAATCCCATCTTTTTCAGTCCTATTTACAATGGAAGCTAAATAGAGCAACAGAGCTATATATAGAGAGAAAATGGTGAAGCTTTTCCGTGAGGGGGCAATTGGGGGAAGTGGAAATGGAAAACTGCGAAAGCTTTAATGGAAATGCAAGAAAAAAGAAAGAAAGAAAAAGAAGATTCAGAGGAGAGAAAAAGTGAAATCTTCGGGGGGAAGCAATGGCCTCTTGATCTTCTTGATTCTTCTTCTACAATTTTTCTTTCTCAAATGAAAGAAATGGTGTTGAATTTGGCTTATGACAGAAGGATCAATGAGTACACTCTTATGACTACTACTACTTTCTTCTACTACTCTGTTGTGTTGTGTTTTCTCTCTCCTCTGTTTTCGTAACAGCAATTTACAAGATCAGGACTTTTTAGGTGTTGTATTTTTTTTATGTGATTAAAATTAATAATTATTGTTTTGTTTGTTTATGTCATAGGTTCGGGAAGCCAAACGGTTGTCCAAGCCTACGTGGTAAGTACCAGAGTGAGGTTCGGATTGACAGATAAGCAGGCTCGGGGGTTTGCGGTGGTTTGGAGGAGGACCACGTGACGGACCATACGATTGCTGCCTAGAGAAGAGGCATATATGGTATGGATACACTTCACACCCATGAACCCAATAAATATGGCCTTTTTATATTTTTAATTTTATTTTCTAAAAAAGAAATGAGTGAAAATTTATACTACTTGTTTATTTGGAGTTTTGATAATGTATTTAATTTCTGTATAAAAAAAAAATAAAAATTCGGAGTAATTTGGTGATGGTGAAACTTGGAATAAATTTTAGCAGCGATTAGATTATGAGGTGCCACGTAGGGAAGCGACAAGGTGTTGGTTGTTGATAGCTGTGACTTGCATTAGTATACACTTTTGGGTTGGGTTGGGTTGGGTAGCTTTCAGGCCCAATACTTGTTGGTCCTACTCTTACATTTTTGATTTGATATATCAAATCAAAATAAAAAATGAGTGATTGATTAGTATAAAGTTAATTTTGATCAGTTGACCGGTGACATGTAATCTCTATCTGTTTGTCTTGTCAACACTGTATTGATTAATTGACCGACTTATTATGAAATTAATTTCATGGTAAGCTTACCCATCAAAAATTAAGTAGAAAATAATCAGTTAAGAAGATATAGAGATGATGTGAATGTGAGGTAGGAATCTCTATATCTTTTCTTCTATTTCTTTTCATTTTTTATTTGATAGACGTCCAATTTTAATTTAGTTAGTGCACAAAATCTTCTCTTTAACCCCCCCCTCCTTCAACCATAAATGAAGGATTTTTCGTTTAATTAACATTTCATTCATATTAAAATTAGGTTAAATACATTTAAACATAATTTTTAAATAAATTAATCTTCAACCTTCATATTAAATAAAAATAAAAGGTATGCCTTAGTCTTAAACAAACAAGTCTTACTAATCAAATCAACTAAAAACTCATATATTTTTTTCAACAAAGGTGGTGATTATGTATGCCTGTTGCTTAACTTAACCGGATTGATAACTTGGGCCAGATACGTTTGCTTTTAAAATAAATTTTGCTATAAATTGAAATTTTGTCTGGCTTTTGTTATGAATTATGAGAAAATTAATCAAAATATATCATTTTAGAATTAAGTTGGACAGTGTGTATAGTATGTGTGTGTGAGAGAGAGACAGAGAAAGATCTTTTCCTTAGATCCTCAGAAAGTAAGTTAATCGATTAGCCGTCACATCTACACGCAGGAGAGAGAGATCACATTCCAACCTGCGCTGTTTATTAACTATATTAGTCAATTGACTAAAATTAACTTTATGCTAACCACCATTTTCTTTTGCATACTAATCATGATAGTAATAGATACGTGTGAGATGTATATATCTTGATCGGATAAATGCCTCGATCTCTATTAATTACTTAATGTGAGTATGTAAATACATTGTTGTTGTTGTTATTGTTATTTTTTATTCCTTATGGCTATGTTTGTTTGCAAGGATTATACTTGGGATAGGACTATTAATCTCAAGTATCTTGTTTGTTTTCAAATTTAGACTTGAGACTATTAGTTTAGAAATTATAAAATGACTCAATAGTTTTGAGATTATAATTTCGGGATTATTATCCTAGAATTAATAGTATTGGGATTATAATTCTTGCAAACAAACATAACCTAGGTGAATTAAGTATAAATGAAATGTAAAGGAGTAATGTTTATGGAGCTCTACCACTTCTATATGGACATGAAAATTGAATGAATGTATTTAAATTTTACCTATTTATATTTTTACCTATTATTGAAGATCAAAATATAAATAAATGAAATTCAAATACACTCATATTCAATTTTTATATCTACCTATAATTTTGAATGTTGATGCGGTATAAGAAGGAAGTACTATAAGTTTGTAGGGAGTAATATTTAATAATTTATATTTTAAAATAATATTTTCACATTTTTTTTACATGAAAATAAAACACATTAATTATATATATATATATATATATAATTTTGAATTCTCATTTCATTTCAATAAATTATTTGAATGAATTCAAAATTTGGAATAAATTTCATCCTTCATACATCGATCTTTGGCATAATTTTAACAGCATCTAAGTATATATATATTTCGCTCACCCAAATATAATTTATTATATTAAGTTATTTAATTAATATGCATTATTTGTGAAGTATTGTGAGTGAATTGGTCCAGCACATACCCTAAAGGTGATCATGACCGTAGGTTCCACCGCAATTAAAAAGAAACCCTTATCCTGTCGTAAGATTTCATCTCAATTCGACTAATACGTACTAAAGAACAAACAAAATAAATAAATAAATAAGTTGTAGGAGGAGGATATTTAAGTGAGACGGCAGACAGATGACCACTAAAGACAAGTCCAAGTAGTCGCTTTGCTTGACTTTTCAAATAATACTTATAATCTATTTATATATTATTAAAATGGGACTAGGACTAGTGTTTGTTGTAGATAAATTTGGTCAAAACATACATCAATATGAGCCCGCCACAATTCTATTGTCAATTATTAGTACTCCCTTAAAAATTTTGGTAGATTTTTTTATGTATATTAAGAAGAGAAATAAAATGATAAAATTATTTATAATAATATAATTAAATATGGAGAAAAAATTATAATAAGAAAAGTATGACTTATTTAATGCTACGGACATAATAGAAAAAAATGTGTAAAAGTTTGGTTATTAAAAGAAAGTGGACATTTAACATGGGACAACCCAAAATAGTAATAAGGACTTTTATCCTGGGACGGAGGGAGTATTATTTTCTTGACCACTATAGTGCTGCTTTCTTGCTTTATTTATTTATATATATATATATTAATGGTTCATAATGTGTATTATTTTTTATGGATCAAAAAAATAGACATACACCATTTCAATTGCTCAATATAAAAATCAACGGAATAGTAACGAATATGAATTTAATCTCGATCGTTGGTTCTTGTATTGGATGTTAATGGTGATGTTTGTCTATTTTTCATTTATAACAAGTATTAATCAATTCAAATATATATATTTATATATATATAATCAATGTGTGTGTAGAATACACACATTATTCATGGAAAATGAGAATGAGGATGAGAATGTTCGTGGAAAATGAGAATGAGGGATGAGAGTGGTGGGCAGCCTCCCTCCCTCCTCAATCCTAAGCTCTCTCTCTCTCTCTCTCTCTCTCTATATATATATATATATATATATGTTCCACCTGCAAATACTCCATTTATAAGTGAGGATTACGATTACATAAAGTAAATGCCATTAGTAGTAAGATTAGATTTAATCAATGGACCACCGTTATATTGCATTAATTGTGACCAAATATTAAAACTTAAAATGGTAACACATGTACCCATTAGCCAGAGTTTGTTCATAAATTGACTCATGTTGGGGAGCTTCAATTCCATAGCTCGTAGGGCTGAAAGAGACTTGGTGGGCCTAAATTATTAAAACATAAAGTCAGAAATTGATAAGCCCAGCTCAACCCCCCCCCCCACAAAGTTAGGCCCATAAAAGCTGCTATGTTGGCATCATTCAAAACCTCAAACCAGAAGAAGATTTTATTTCATTTCTCTAACAAAATAACAATTCTAGCTTGGCCTTTCCATTGCTTCAAGGTTGGGAGACTAATCAATATGCTTCAAGTTCTACTACTTACTCCCTTCCCTTCCCTTCCCTTCTTTTTCCGGGACACTGGGAGTACAAAATATAGACGGACGGGCCAGCCTCACAAAAAAATACCAAAATTGAATGAGGGCGGGCCAATTGCTGCAAAACTAGGAATTCCTGGGGCAGTTGTCAAATGATCGGAAAATATCATACCTCCCACCATTCTCACCTCCAATCAGAATGTTGTTCGGTTTCCATTCCCAGAAGGGCCGGCCGGACCAAAGTATACTAATAATAAAACTTTCAGTTAAGAAATCCAAATGCATATTCTGGTTCAAATATCACAATGTAATGTAATGTCATAACAGAAAACTAATCCAAAAAGTATCAAGCAGTTCATAGCAAAATCAACACACCAAACAATATTTAACAAAATTGAGTTAGTTGAGAGAGGCAGCATAAATAGTAATCATGTGTGTGCATGATCTCTGTCATTTCTTTAAACCCTACATCTAACAGAGTGCTGTAATAGTTCTTGACCGTCTCTGTTTTCGGTGTAGGGGATGGATGAAATCAGTACCAGCTATTTCAACACAGGAATTGACCCACCAGCATCTACTATTTGTTGCTCCAGCTACATTAAACCAGGAGACGGTTTCATTAAAATACAGAAGAAGATGCGTACAAGGTAAACAAACTAAAGGAAAGAAAAACACTAAGAAAGGTCACAACCTCACACCCTTGAGAAGAAGCTAATCTTGGGAACAGAAAGGGCTTTCAAGAAAGAATATTTTAAAGTAACCACAAACTAAAAGCAAATGTAATATAAGAAGAAAACAATAGATGAAAATAAATTTCATATGATGCTTATTCATGAAAGTAAATATTTACTGGATTTATTTTAATAATGTGTACGAAAAGCCAGGGGTGAGCAGGTATATCGAAAGCACAATTTATGAATTTCAAGAAGATAGATTGTACAAGGCAACTTTGTGAATATCCTGAATAAAAGCATCAACTTAGATAAATTTTAGCCAAAAATGATCAAAGTTATTTTGATGAGCCAAAAAGAAAAAGGAGGAGAAACATTTCTCTATCTGATAGTGTACTCACCCTGAACAATGTTTGAAGCTTGCTCTTTACAAGATAGTATTCATCTTTTACTTGTTGCATACATTTCAAGCACCTGCACGAAATATCTATTAGCCATCTCATCATCTCAGTCATAATAATATGGTAGGATCACTGACCGCAATAGTCCCAACTCCTGGTGACTCCTTAGTATAAATGATGTGCATAGAAGTAAAAATTGGATTGCAAGATGTGATAAATGGAATCAATATATGTGCCCCTTGTTTGTGTACGTTGGTAAAACGTATGCAAGATCCAAGAGAATGATGCCACGTGTAACTTTAACTTTCATCAGGCACCAATCATTGCCCTTTCAATCAAGTTGACTCTCACAACTGATTTCAGAGAACACGACGTCACTTGTAAGGTCACGAGTCTACCAAGATTTATGCACCACCTTATATATATGTGTGTGTGTGTGTGTGTGGGACCAATCTATGGGCTACGCTGGCTATGGGCGTTTCACAGCCAACGCATCTCCTACTGTCTGTATAAAGCAGTTACAAAAAGCCGCTCCGCTATTCTTACTAGCGGACAGTAGAAGGCCTGTATATTGATATAGCTGACCTAATTAAGTCGAATGAAATCTCGGTTCTGTTATTCTTATTCTTAATAGCAGACGGTGCCTTTAATAACTTCAATAAATTCCTTCGATTGACCATCATAAGTTACATGATCATCATAAATTTTATGATTAGAATGTACCTATATGGACAATGATTTACGATAAAGGTATTTTATCTATCCCGAAGAATCTACCAAGTTAAACTCTTGATAGGCCCAAGCTACTTTTTGGGGAAAAAGTCCTCAAACTATTGTAAGCCCATAAGAAAGTGATTATGAGTGAAGGTACAATTTTATAGGTAAAATAGATATAAATGTATTTTAGGATAAATTAAATAAAGAAAATAAAACTATGAGATTTATGTGTGTGTGGTAAAAGAGAAAATTTTAAGAATTTATGGAAGGTTACAGTTGTGGAGGGTAAGGGACAGAAAATATGGGAATTTCGTAAAATCTTTTTACAAGTTTTTAAAATCTAATTACTACACTAACAGTAATTCTGTAATAGTATATATCATGTTCTTATATACACATAGAGAAAGCATAGTAGATAGTGCATTTACAACTCTCTTAAAATGGAATCTATTCCAAACATATATGTCATGGTTCCTTACTTTGCCAGGGTACAAATATTTAAATTTAAATTTTGTAAAATCTTTTTACAAGTTTTTAAAATCCAATTACTACACTAATAGTAATTCTGTAATAGTATATATCATGTTCTTATATACACATAGAGAAAGCCATACTAATAAATACAAAACGTTTCGTCCACTATTCTAAATAGTAAATAGTGAAAAGAAGAAGAATTTTCTGCTTTGTGCATCTGAGACAGAGTGCATATATGTCATTTTAAGGGCCATTTAATGCCACTATTTAGAACAGCGCATGGAATTAACACTCTTTTAATCATGGCCGTTTCATCTTAGGACGGAAGGCCACAAATTCGCTGGCTGGGAAATTCCCACAGCCAGTGCTTGAAGATCAGTCCTCATATATAATGGCACGAAATGACACAATAAGCGGCTACTATTTATATAATCATTTGACTCATAAATCCATGAGCAATAAGTCATTAGCTTTGGCATTGTCAGTTAAGGACTATTTCCGTGCAATACAAGATCAAAATGTAGTGATGCAAAAAAATAAAATAAAAAAGAAGGGTCAGTATGATAAGAGTGCAAAGTAAAACTCACCCTTCAAGGTTTCTCGCATCATAATAAGCTCTGAAAGTAACACACACGTTACTTACCCTCAGAGCACCTATGCTGTTAATTATAAGAAATGGATTTTAGTCAAACCTTGCAAGTTGAAAAATAACAAATACTTACGACAAGATCATTTATATTGTGTTTAAATTTTAGTTTCCAATATTCATGCTGATAAAAATTCTCAAAAGGATTTATGGGCAATGGGTTCTCATTTATATCTTCTGGTTTACACGATTTCATAAAAGCTCAACTTTAAGTTACTAAACTTCCAATTAGATAGGTTAGGAAAAAAAGAAGCAGAAACTAACAATTATGGGAAAGACCAAATTAATGTTAGTACCTGGAACTACTACCCTTGAACTGGTGGACACTGGAATCAACTTTCTGATAATCAACATTCTGTTGTTCGCTGTACATTTCAGAAAATAAAAAACCAGTAAAACCCATATCAAAATTTTCAAGGAAAAGATGATACAGACATGATCAAGAAAATAGAGAAAATAACCCTCACAGAGCAATGTTCATCTGGAGGAGAAGATTCTCAGAATCTTCAAAGAAGAGGGTCACCACTTCGTTCACGAAATTTGGATTGCTCTTGTCCTGCAGTTTCTGAAGCTGCAAAAACTGATCATCCAAAACCCCCTATTTTCACACCCAAACAAACAAACCCATCAACAAAATGTTAATTAGCACAATTAAAAAAGAAGAAGCAACTTTACCACAAAATCACAAAGACCCACATGAAAAAATTCTCAAATCAGACTAATTTTCAGTGAAAAAACTAACCTCGCGGTACAAAGATGTCAAGTAATCGACATATTGTCTCTGCAACTGATTGATAATATCCATGGTTGCTTGGTGTCTGCCTAATAACTCTTCTTACCTTTTACTCCTTTGCCAAATAGTGAGGTTTACTTTTACCCCATGTATTTATATTGGGTATACTTGTAAGGAATCATAAATCTGAAGACCCAAACAAAACGATATAAATGTGAATTCCTGAAGTAACCGATAACTCGGAAGCTAGTAATAATCAGATTATCAAAATAAAGTATTCAAAAATTTATGTTCTACCATTTTATGGCTTATGTGATGTGGGTCAGTCTCCAAACAGAATCTCGCACCTGTACCTTCCCATAATTTTAACTGGGGTCACTCTCACCATTTTTTTATTTTTTTTATTTTTATTTGTCGACAAAAAGGAGTTCCTTGATAATGTGAGCGAAATATGTTACAACTGATTCCAACTTCTACCTTAAATCTCATAGGTTAATGAGAAGAGGCCAGAGTGGGTCTGCAATAATTTTTATTTGCTAATTGGGTCTGCAATATTGGTGTGTAAAAGTTATACAAAATATAAAATGTAGAACTATATTAATTGCAAATAATTTATCTATCAATCTCATAATTCATCTATCTATCCACACTATAAAAGGAGCCTGGTGAAGAGAGCTTATAGTTGGTAGAATCATGCAAGTGATTAAAAAATAACTTATTTACTACTCCATCATTTGACTGCATATATTTTAGGGCTCACAAGTCACAACTCTAATTTGTTCCAAATCTATAAGAAATCATTTAATTAATAATTATCTAAGTATTTAAATATTAAAGTTGATGTTTCTTAAAAAAGGGCACACACTTATAAGGTGTATACCATATACTAGTAGTTTAGTAACATTTAATTTTAAAGCAAGACAATGAACCTTTTTTTTGTGAAGGACCCCTATAACACAATATAAAAGGAAATGATTAGAATAGTAAAAAATATAAGTATCTACAATAAATTTTAATATGCCTGAAAAAAGGTCAAAAGTCAATGGTGTTTTATTAGGTGAATTCATTATTTGTCATTATAATAACAAAATACATGATACCATAAGATTATAAGGTTAACCAATTATATTACATATTTTTTAAAAAAAATTATCATTAATCTTATCCAACTTATTGTCAATAAAAATTTATACATAAAATCACAATACATATCATTTCCCCACAATAAAGTCATGGAAAGTATAACGGGAGAAAACGCACAAGAGATCGACAATCCCACTAACAAAAATATATTTACAATTTTGTGTTCAAGGGTTAGTGCAAGCCTGCAAACATAGTGATATAAAATGGGAAAAACTTATGATTAAATAATTGTTATAAAATATATATATATATATATATATATATATATATATATAATAATGTGTATGACTTTAATTGGTTACAATAATCGGATAAGATGAATCATCAACTAATTAAATTTTGACCCATCATTTTATAAACTAATTTTTATAAGACAAGTATAACAGGACTCAAAACTTATATTACTAAAAAAATTTGTCAAGTATACACATCAATCAGTTATTCAATTTGTCCAGAGTCTACTCGCAACCAAAAAAACAAAAATATTTTTATCCCAGCATGTAAAAAAGCTCCATAATCTATATAATGTCTTATGGACTAATCACGGAGGCATTGGCCTCTTAAACCCTGTATATAGATTTAATCATTTAAAACAAATTTACATACCATCTAAAGGATAATCATTTACACAAAGAATAACCATTAATTACTTAAACCTCATTTCAATTTTGTTCTTTCATTGTATATATTTTTCTCTTTTTCTTTAGAGCATGGAGAATGCTTGCATGCAAAGCTAGATACGAAGTTTGATGGAGTTTAATCCAAATCAAATTCTGCCAAGATTTTCAAACACCCAATTCTACACCCTAAATGAATTCATGAATAATTTCCATTTACAAAATGTACATGAGAGAGATGGGAAGCTTTGGATCACACAAGTAGGCTGATTGTTCCACTTGAGCATTGAACTAATTTTCAACATCATCTTGATTGCAAATCAGTTTGTAGATGCCATGAATCCAGCAATTAAATTTCTCAAGAAAGCAGGGGCACATCAACCTGTAACAAGAAACAGCCCCTGGTGAATATACTTGTATTGATTAAATTGGTGCCGATTAAATATGGAAAGCTCGAAAGATATTTGCCTACATCAGTAATTTCAAGTTTTTACCTTCTTCGGAGGAATCAAACAAGCCACCCATCACGCAATCAATGTCATTACTGTCGTAATGGCCAGCATTGTTGTCGACGTCATCAGTTAAAACTTCAGTTGATTTGTATCCATCAAATTCCAACAGCTTACAGTAACCCTCCCGAACATATAGCCCCATATCTTCTGGCTGCTTTTCACTTGAAGGGGTAGCAAGTGGCTTTTCTTGCTTATTTGTAGGAATATTCACTGCTGCATGAAAGACAATCATCAGTTAACAATAGCAACTTGCTAATGTTATTCGAGTTAGAAGAATATATTCAGCCTGTCAAAAAAGTAAGAATGTGTGCTGATGGAAGTATTTCAGTACAACTTGTGTCATACCTCCATCTGATCTTTCAGTGGAGTTAATCGATGCAGGCTTTAAATGACAGATTACAGTTTCAGCAGTGACGTTGTCTCTAGCTTGTTGAGGGTTCAAAGATGATGAATTACGGTATCTTCTTCCAGAAATCCCCCTGCACAAAACAACCATGCAAGCAATCCATGTCAGAGGAAGACAAGGAATCACATGGACAAATGAACATGTAGATATATAGGTAAACCAAGTATCAATAAAAACAATTTTGTTATACAAGTTAAATAGAAATAACTAAACACACAAAATCTGTAGAGATCATACTGAAGCATTTAAGTCTCCAAGCAGGCAGACACCTCCCAAAGTTTTGCTACAACAACATATTAAGGAAGGCTTGTAATCTCCTCATGAAGCACATCAAAACCATATATTAGAAAAGAAAAGAAAAACATTGTAAAAGGGCCAGCTGTCAAATTCTAACACCCAATTTCATATTCAACTCGATTAGAAGATGTACCCCTGAAACTCTTTCAGAAAATTCTAAATCAATTGTAAGTGTTCTCGCTCTTGCCTCCAAATTGTGAAAGATCAAAGTTGTGCACCGAATATTAAAACATCTGCCAAAAATAATTAGCCACAGACTTTCCACCAACATCCAAAGCCATCAACATAATCTAACACTCCGCTAATTGAAATTCATCAGAATTCATAATGAAGAAGTTAAGAAATATATGGAAAAATAACAAAAAACAGAAATGTCTGAAATGGTAAACAATAAACATTTAGCAGAGGTCCATAAAATGATCATCACCTGTCATCCCGTCCAGATTGTGTGTTATGAATGTGCTCAAAAACAGGCAATAGATCCTTTATGTTTACCTCCACTACCTGACACAAAACCTTCTCAATTTCAAACTCCCCATATGCATGGCCTTCCACTATTTCAGGACTCATAACATAGAAATGGATCTACAGAAATGACGAAATGAATCAAAACCAAAATAGAGCAGAAACAGGAGAGAATCTTAAACACTAAAAAGGTATACCTTAGATTTCTGCCATATTGGTAACCTCCCAGAGTTTATCTGCACCTCAGCTTTGGATAGGAACCGGTGGGATCCCTCAAAAGGTTTTACTAAATCACTTTTCACCGACTTTTTCTCCCCAACGCTATCATCTGTTCTATAATTGTCAACCACTTCTGCAATTTCTTGCCCATCAGAGGTAGTCAGCAAAATACATTCCTCTCTTTCTGGAGAGTCTAGTCTCCGACATACGTCCCACCATTGAACAGGTTCAACTTTTATCCTTAAATCCTCATCTTGTGAGTGTACATATGATCCTCGTCGAGTTTTTGGAACAACTTCACTGGGTTCAGTCCTTATCGATGCCAGAAGTTCATGTTGGATCACATAGCCAGACGGAGTATAAACTAACATGTGTTCCAAGGAGTTTTTCCTTCGGTAAGCATCCTGAAAACTGAGAGGCATGGAATTGTGAAAAACAGCAGCAATTGCACCAGACGGCACAGAAACCTTTCTCCCTCCAGAAGAACCACCATTGCTAATTGAGTTAAGAAGTCCTGAGTTATTATTTTTTATCCTGCTCACTACAGATAGTGTGAGAGGACGAGGAGGAGAAGTCGGAGAAGTTTGCTGGTTCATGATGGAAGATGAAGTAGACCACCAAGGTAGAGACAGATCTGGAGTCAGGGAAGGATATTCACCAAGAGAATTGAGAGTTTGAAAGCCAGCTTCACCGCCAAAGGGGGATAGGACAAAAATATGGCAAGTTCCTTTGGACGAAATAATTGAAATCCACCGACTATTATGACTAAAACAGATGTCTTGGATGATCTGTCAAGTAGAACACATGAAAGAGAGGAAGAAAGCCATAAATATTAGCAATTGGGAGGGGATGATTAAAGTGAAAAAATATTGTCAACAAGATGGGGAGCACTAACAGCTGTTGTAATTCCGCGATACAGCTTGTAAAGATGCACATGAGAAGTACTCCATTGATAGCTTCGATTGTTAGATCCACTGCATGTGCGAGAAGGCATGATACGGAAAATATTAATATTGTTTCCATGTACCGAGGCAGTAACCAGAAGGGTGCCACTTGGATCAAAACATAATGCAGATATTGGGCTTAGATGAGCTCTAAACTGTGATATAACAGCTCCAGATACAACATCACTGACAACAACCTACATCAACCATCAAAATCAGATGCCTCTGACATGGGCCAAATGCTGTGGTTTTCAACTGAGGCATGAAACAAAATTATCTACAATCTCTCACAATTTAAGCACTCATATAGTTAACTTCTTTTTCACCTAGTTAAGCCTCCGACTTCATTACCTTTTTCAGCTCAGGGTTTTTGGACCAAATATTAAACAGGGAAAGAAACTGCAGGACCTTGGTCTTGGCAACATATCACTGCTCTTTTCCTTATTTTTTGTTTTTTGTTTGTAATAACTGATAAGCTAAGTTGCATTGAACTGTGCCTTGCCAGATTGTAGTTTTAAATTTTTAGCTGAAATTTGTGAGAGATATTCATTTGACTTCCTAAAGTAGTATTTTTATTTTAAAACGGGAAGGTGTTTCACAGTATCTACTGTATCAACTCAGCAGTGAGTACCAGCTACCAAACACTGAAAGGAAAGGAGTATCAGGGTTCTCCTTCCATTTCAGAATTAAAATTTTCTAAAGAGAATGCAGAACTAACATTCTTGAGAACCATAATATTTGGTCACTTGAATGCCTAATCATTCAAAGAAAATGATTAAATTTTAATGACATTGTGCATAAGTATAAATGTGTTATGTGCATACAACTAACCATCCCTCCATTATCTGTTTCTGATGCTGCAAGCCTAGCTCTCCAGCCTGAATTGGAAGGTATAGGCAAATTTGAACAATCTGGAAACAGCTCTGGGCAGTATCTAGAAATAGTTTTGTATCCCATATCACCCAGGTTAACTATCCCAGAAGCTAACTGTTTGCTGGACTCCACCGCATAACGAGCCATCAAAGTACCATTGCCAGGTGATGCGGATGGGCTAATACCAGTAGGAGTGAGATTGTTTGGGCTTAATCTCCATGTGTTCAACACAAGTGGGTTGTCTGAAGCATAAGCTAACCACCTCGGTCCTACTGCCAGAGGACCATACCCAGTATTGACTCCAACTGTTCCTTGCCCTCCAAACTGTGGAACATGATACGTCGGAACACTGAATTTTATCTCGAGAGTAAGTGCATCAATGCAATGTATCTACCAAAGACAAAAGAAAACAATCAAGTTCCAGGTCCCACCACATTGTATGAAATGAATGGCAAATTATATTTCATATATAAAAACAGGGTAGTCTCACTAAAAAGTATCAATGCGAGGTCATTACAACCACCGGTGCATCCATAAGGTATCAAGTTATTATAAACTTGAGAAGGATTTACAACTTTAATTTGATTTCAGGGCAGAACTCAATTGATCATGCATAACTTGTTTAAGTTTAGATATTTTGGTAAATTTAACATTGCTCGACATAGAATTGACTTTTGAGTAAACAGCTCTGGGCAGTATCTAGAAATAGTTTTCTTGTAACTTTTTTAAACATAAGATCCCGGATTTCATATTTTTATTACCTGAATAAAATAAGCTCCACTATCGGTATCTACAAAATCAACCAATCACCCTCAGGAGATGTACTAATCAGTACATTAGATCAGTTTAGGTGTTGTAGATTGTAAAGAATATTCATTGAAATGTTTCCAATATCGGCTATTTAAATAGAAAGTACTCCATTCATTCTAAAATTAGAGATACAATTTGACTTTTGAGATCAAATGACGACATATTAAACCTCAAATTGATGTAAATTTATTTAATTTTAGTTAATACAATAATTATAATTGTATAGTATATAACAAAAACTATTAATCACAAAATTTATTTCATTATAAATTTTTATGAGTCGTACCAATTTTAAAGTTTAATATACCGTCATTTAACCTCAAAAGTCAAATTGTATCTCTAATTTTGGAACGGTGGGAGTACTTGTTAGTTCTTCCTATTCTACCTATGTATTACCAAAGGAAAATAAGACAAGGTAGAATAGGGGAAAAAATAACCAAAGTTCCAAATCCATATTAGACTTCCAAAGACTATCCTTTTCCACTCTACCTTGCATCCTCCCAGAAGAAAAAGTAAACAGAAAAAAATAGGAAGAAGATGAAGTCATCTATGGAATAGTTACTACTCGTTATCAGTTCTGGACCAGGAAAAAAATCAGTCAGTAAAGTCAACATTTACCAAAAACTGAAAGTGCACAATGATATTCATGATCTTTACATAGATGATATTTGTTTTTTTTACAGCAACTTAAAAAGCATATGTTAAGACATAACGAATTATGCAGTTCACATCTCAAGTTTGTCTAAGATAATTGGAGCTTACTAGCGTATCAAGACCCACAGCTATTATCAACGGACTACATCTAACCATAAACACAGCCGACCTGAACCTGAGAACCTGAACATAACAGTTAGATATGATGGAGTAAAACTGAACAGTAGTAGGAGAGTTATGAGAGTTCCCTGATTGAGATTCCAAGGTACCATCACTGATTGTCCCACCACTAAACTGTCTACGATTTTGACCCATGCGAGACTTGTCATCTTCATCCCCTGCAACAACCAACAATAAAGGATGCAACGATCTGAATCCTTCCTGACCATCAGACTTTCCGGGAATTGGAAGCATCTGTAAGAATGTAACTGGACCATCACGCTTTGAAACTAATTCACTGAAATTAGAGGTGTCATCAACATCAATGACTTGAAATCCATTCTGATAACCAAGTAAGAGAACATGCTTGAAAGAAACTGCACCAAGTTCCAATTTGTCAAAGCCAGCCCAGGTTACCTGTACACAAACAGAAGTTAAGAGCCGGAACCTGGAGCATGTGATGTAATAAATGTGAAAACAGGAATAATGAATAAATTGAAGAACCAACAGTGGCAAAATATGATTTTTTTTTTTAAAAAAAGAGAAGCTGAATCATTGATAGGAGCTGCTAAGTACATAAAAAGGCTGAATTATATCAAACAGACATCTTTACACAAGCATTACTGTAGAACATCCTGTTGATCAATTTGAAGCAGAGACTTCAAAGGTTAGTTCGACAATTCCAATCTACTTTAATGGTCATTTGCAGAAAGAAATTAGCATTTGGAAACAATTCTTTAACAAGTACGAAATTCCAAAAGTAAATTCTACTCGAGCTTCTATCCTATGAAAATGAGAGTCTACTCTCTTTCTTGCATGCTTGCAATAGATGCTACATAACTAATACCAAATATATAAGAAAGCTGAACGCAACTAAAGAATCCAGATATACCACTTCTCTCCACCTTCCTTCAATTGAAATGAAAATTCTACCTGTCAATCATTTGTATAGAAATTCTATGTAAATATCTAGAAGTAGGTGACATTTCTAAATTCTAAGGTAATTAATGTTGCTTAGTAACTGAGATTTACAGGCGAACAACAACAGCATAGTGTAACAGAAGTCAACATGCAAGTGAAAGTTGACATTTTTGGTTGGGAAATGTTATGAGAATCAATTCGTCACATTCAATCCTTCCATTTAACAAGTTGTGCCTTTTTGTGTAATTGTACATCCTTCAGAAGGCTATCAAAAAAAACAAAACTATATTCTCTTGGATGTGTGCATTCAATTCTATAAGCAATTCATTTGAAACAGTAAAAGAAGGTAAGAGTTTTGTTTATTTGTCAAACAAAGGAGGTCCTATGAGAAATAATGTTGGCAATAGGTTTATAAATTATGGTACAACATAGAGACTTCATGTTACATACCTCAGGTTCAAAGTTCAAAAACAATTCAAAAAAAGTCAAATGAACAAGGATAACAAGAAAGGGAAATGTTATGCTGTTTATCTAGAAATGAAATGGTAAGCTGATAAAAGTTGCCTTCCCCTATAAGTAGCAGTAGTTAATATGATTACTTAACATTCTGCTTTAAAAAGTAGTTTGGTTGCCTTTGCGACCAAATTACATTGAGATTAGGTTCTCTGCTTGCTTTAAAAAGTAGTTAGGTTGTCTTTACAACCAACTTACATTGTGATTAGGTTCTCTGCTCGTCTGTTAGGTCTATAAATTGTAAAGATTTCTATTGCAATTCATTAAAATGATAAAGATTGCTCTGTTCTTAGGGGGTGTATTCAATTAAGATTTTTTTTAAGTGACAGACTTTTGTAGAATTTGTGGGATTTTAATGACTTTCACAGATTTTAAAGATTTTTTTAAAATGACTTTTATAGACTCCATGAAATAAGTAACAGACTTTTATAAACTTTTTATCAAGACTGTGATAGACTTTTGTATACTTCTAATATATCTTGCAACTTATATTAATTGTTAATTAGCCCATGTGTACATTATTTCACTATATATATATTTGTCATGCAGGAATACAACCACATGTTACATTATTTCACTATGATACACCAAAGACACTTGAAGACGAATATGGAGGATGTCTCAAAAATTAACAGTAATTTCCTTCGTTTAAAATGTCAGAAAACTAAAAAAAAACATACACATACACATCATATATTTTCTATTTTCATATATTATATATACATAATCTTTATAACTGATATGAGAGTTTCATGATTTTATCTCACCTTTGTTGAACAAATCTCTTTCCTCTTTCTATTGGAAGCTTTCGAATGGCTGCTTTTTCCCTCGCCAATTCAGATTAGGTCTAGTTATTTGTTTACTTATTAATATATCTTGTTAATTCTCTTATTATAATAAATCCAATTATTTTTATGGCCCAAATTTTATCAAATTATTTATCCATCACATATTAATATTTATTAGCCCATATAAAATAAATAACTAATTTGACCCAATAAAAGACAAAGTCCAATTAATAACTAGTTTTATCTATCTTTGTGTTTATTTTGAAGTCTTTAGAAATTTTTAGAGATGAGGTAAGACTTTTGATATGGGTTGATAGTTATAATTTTCTTCTAAAGTCTATCAAACTCTACCATTTGATAGAAATCTTTAAAATCTATGACTTTTTGAATACCAAAATACTTTTATAGACTTTATAAAAATCTTAATTCAATACTACCTAACTTTTAAAGACATTAAAAAAGTTGTAATTGAATACCACTAAACTTTTATAAACTCTTTAAATGTCTTGATTGAATAAACTAAACTTTTAAAATCTTTAAAAGTCTTTAAAAATCTTAATTGAATACACCCTTATTGAGGCTTCTCCACTGAAGATAGAAAGCAACCCTAATTATCATTGTTATCATTTATCAGTCATCCTCCATCATATCAAAACAAACCATTAGACAATCAAATTCTCCAAGGAAATTTCTACTTAAATCAACAAAATAATAAATATTAGTGCACACTAACTTGAATTTTTTTTTTTTAAAAAAAATAAACAAAACAAAAACAAACAAACAAACAACAACAACAATTCTAGTTAAAAATCAACTAAATATAACAACACGGAGCAAAATGAAAGGTAAAAACAGAATGAAGGAACTAAAAGCAATACCTGATCTTTGCGATCATCGCCGGATGAGGAAATAGAAGCGGCGACAGAAGTACCGGCGGAGCGGCCGACGGTGCTCGCATTAGTGGATACAGTCTTGAGACAAGACGATATGATCTTCAGCGAATTAGGCAATAATCCACTATTTTTCCCTTTTCCTTTCTTCATCCTTCCCCTAAACCACCACCCCGCTACTTGTTAAAACCACCACCGACTCACCAGAGAATACCAGACCACCATCGCATCTGCCTCTGACGGCGAAGCCGACGACCTTTCACGATCATCCGATGAGATAAAAAATCCGATCGAACTCCAAGACAAAGCAAATTAACAGTACGTTTTTTTCTCAATGTTTAAGTATAAAAAGCAGAGAGGTAAGTAGTTTGACTTGGAGATTGTTTATTTATGTGTCTCTAATTCATGTTCCATCTTCACTCATCTCACTCTATGTGTAGAATGTTTGACGTTCAAGTTAAAAAAAAAAACTGAATAAATAAATTTTCATTGAATTGAAACGTTGGAGAGAGAAAATGGAGGACAAATGTTGGGAAGGTGTTGAGATCGCCCATTTCTCTGGCCTCGGGAATTATCTTGTATATACTCCCTCCTCGAATTCAAGTTTAAATGAGTCACAAAAATTCATAAGTCGTCAAACCAAGTCATTTCTCACTATTCTCTTATTTGACAAGGACTTATTTGAATACTTATAAGTTAAGTTTATCCATAATATTTACTTGCCTTAAATAAAAAAAATTATAATAATTTATTCATAATTTCTTCTGTATTAATTATCATATTTCTATTTTATATATATATATATATATATAGTCCATTCTCTCTCTAATTCAAATGAATTATTTATAATGACGATTTTTTCAATCAATACAGCATAAAAAACCGACTTTTTATGTTATAATGACAAAAAAACTTATAATTCGGTTAGATTCTTGATTCATTTCTTTCAAATTTATTTGGAGAAGTTTTAATTATATATATATATATATATATATATATATATATATATATACTCCTATTACTTCGAATGTCAATATTAATAATTTTAAGTTTATAATTATAATTTCATACTCATGTAACTTCAACTAAATTAAAGGATCATTAAATTTAGGGAGATCATGATGCAATAAGAGCATTAACAACAATTTCTCTAATCAATTTTATCCCTATTTTTGAATAATATATCAACAAATTATTATCCAAAAATTTCTTTATCTTTATTTGACTCTCTATTTTTATCCCTATATAGGATTTTACTCCCCAATGTGAGGGAATCAAAAGATCGTTATCTATCTATACAAAATGACATTTCACACCCTCATTTAAGTGGACAACTCATCAATCATACATGTGAGACCCCAGATTTTATGAATAAAGATTTTATTTTCTCGAAATATTTTTTTGAATATTATGGTGTTGATTTGATATAATGTTATAGTTGTGGGTAATATTTATAAATTTTGTAAAGTACGCAAGTTGTTATATAATATTCGATTGGTTGGGGAATATTCGTTTTAACAGGGAATATTAAACAACAATGGCACAATCATTAGTGGACCCTAGCGGAATTATTGTCGGATTGAGAAAGCGACAAAAATATTTTATGAAAATAATAATGGAAGTTTTACAGTTAATCTTGTTGAACTACTCGGTAGTAAAAAAATACGATGTCTGGCGTGGTTGCGTAGTAGTACACGCGGTATTAATTATTGATGTTTACGTGATAAATCACTCGATTTTGTTGGTATTATTAATGTAATAATACAAAAATTATTTATATAAAGCGAATACTTTTATAAAGTTATTCTATAAATAGAATATATTATATTCTATTATGCGTAGTGTTGCATAAGTATCGTATGACGCCCCAAAAATTTGGTATACGCCACCCATCTTGGTTTGCCACTTACGTGATACGTAAATTCAAATACAAACTTAATTATACATACATCGTGTAACATACGACAATACATAAAGCGAGAGTTCTAATAGGAATATTGTCATTTTAGGCGATATCCATACTCAAGGAGTCCTCATTACATTTATTGTCACTTTATTTAACAGAATAGTGAGGACTACTAATCTATCTTGGGACCATCACTCTTTTCCCCGACTCGTCCGGTTATATTCTCATTTTCAAGAGAAAACGGTGAAAGAAAGGGTGAGCTTAACTAGCCCGAAGAAATATTATAACTAAGATAATGCAGAATAAATTATCAATAGTCTTCAACAATGTTAAAGCGATAAAATACAATTTGACAACCGGTTTAAGCTGCTTTGCGAATATCTGATCCATTAAAAAAGTCAAGTAGAAAATAAAAGTCTACTATCTTTTAGGTTTTAAAAGGTTTTCATCAATTTTTATCACTAAGACTCGGTTTAATGAATAAACCACAATATCTAAATCATCCCTGTACCACGGTCAAGGATTTTCATCAAATTATCAATGGTCATGACTATAGAATCACCCCCCGGTCATAATCATACCAAAACTATCCATCCATCACTGCATTCTGAGGGCCTTCGAGGACTTTTGTCACATCATTTATATCAAGCCGTGATTATAAGAATGATCCTGGTCATAATCATACTAAGTTCATCTATGCACTTAAGCCAAAGATAACATAATATAACATGAGGGATGATGACAATGACATAATAATTTAATAAAACAAGTTCACGAATTAATTTATTAGGGAACTAATAACGTCAAATTGTCAACATGATCTTGCTTTGTAGAGTAAAATTCAAGAATGCTCGAGAAAAATATTTTCATTAAAAATCTTTGGATGAAGCCTTAAATATCAAAGATATTCCACTAAATTCATGGAGTATAGAAGTCAAAATTTTAACCAATTGAGTATAATAGCGAATGAAATAACAAAAGAAATCACCACGCATGTGGTACTTCGCGATGACGAGCAGTTATTCAGCAGAATAATAAAAAGCGGAACCGGTCCGGTGTAAAAACACGATACGCACGGATATTCGATAGAATAATAAAGGCGAGAATAATAAAGGCGGAACCGGTTAAGGTGTAAAACACATGACGAGGATATTCCAATAGAATAATAAAAAGCGAGAATAATAAAAGGCGGAATCGGGTAAGGCGTAAAAGCATGAGCAGGTGATATTCAGCGGAATAATAAAATAATAGAAGAATGTCACCAAGTATAGGGGATTCCGCATATCTGGGTTATTCCAACAGAATAATAAGAATGGAATAATATAAGGATTTCACCAAGTATAGGGTATTCCGCATATACAGGTCATGTATAGGGTATGCCACTTTTACAGGTTATTCCAATGAATAATAAAGAATGGAATATGAAGTTCTCTTCATGAATAAAAAATAACACCCCTTACGAGTACAACAAATAATATTCCCTACCTTAGAAAATTTGAATATTGGAAAAGTGAAGTAGCAAAATACTTTTCTTCTTTCTATCTATTTTCTCTCAGAGTTTGATTGAATTAAGTGAAATAATGAAGGAATGAAGCTTTTCTATTTATAGAAAAAGCGAGGGTGGCTCTTTGAGTGTATGAAGGTCAAAATGACTCTTGGTAATATTGAAGAGAACAACTACTTATTCATGAAGGGTAATTAACCCTTGGAACCTGAAGAAAGCGAGTTAACTCTTGGTAATATTGAAGGGACAACTCTATTTGCGAAGGGTAATTACTATTGTGAAGGTAATTACTTATTGAAGAAGGTAATTACTATTGACGAAGGTAAATACTATTATTGACGAAGGTAATTACTATTCACAAAGGTAATTATTATTCACAAAGGTAATTACTATCGACGAAGGTAAATACTATTGACGAAGGTAATTACTATTCACAAAGGTAATTCTTATGTGTGAAGGACTCTTAGATGATGACATATATGGGCCTCGTATAAAATAATCAAACTTACCACAAAGCGTTTCATAATGGACTCTTTATATACATCAAGGATTGAATAAATATTACCACAAATCATTTTATTTTAATCAACACATATTTAATCTTTCAACAATTATTAATCATTTATAACTTGTCGTCTCAATTAATAATTTAATACTATAACATATTATCTGATGATAATCTTGTGACAATAATTGAATCAATAATATAAGAGATATGATCAAGAATTATTGTAGCAATAATTGAGCATATTTGAGTGAGCGAGAAGAAAGTTTTCCAAATTCCAAAGAAATTGGCCAAGAAATCCACATACAGACGATTTAACAAGCTATAATCAAATTTCGGTTAAGAAATGGGTCCGCAACACACAAAACATGTGTTAATTATTTAATGCAACAAAAATACTCTTCCTCCTCATACGCTCATATATCCCACATTCATTGTAAAAAATATCATCATTATTCTATTATAATAATATAATAAAATATTATTTTATCGAGAAAAGATAAAATATCAATTTTTAACAATTGTCACTTTAAAAATTTTCTCCATCTATATCCACATAAAATCAATATTTTTCTCATCATATAAATCGATAATTAATTATTCACAAATAATATTACAGAATCACGATCTTGGTGACCGGTAGTTCAGGAAAGAAGGGCTTTCGATAAGAATTTCTCCTTCTTGGTGCGCCTTGATTAGGTGACTAAACCTCTCCTTGAGCGAACTTTCTAGACATTGCCAATAATATTTTCTAATAATATTATTAGGATAATATGAATTATTGATTCGATAATGGAAAATATTGTGTAGTGACAATTATTGAAACAACGGTAATATAAAATATTAACGCAAAGAATTATTGAATCGATAAAATAAAAATTTGAGCGATAACTCACGTAACAATTATTGAGTAGTGCCTTCTTACGTAAGAATCAATAATTGGTGAAATCTGAGTAATGTTCTTGTCTGCAACAACGCCATTATTATTGTGTTTTAACCACGGGTATTCCAACGATGATTAATTGGTAACAACTACGCCGTTATTATTTATAAACAACTTATACTTGTCGTTTTCTTCTTCCGATCGCTTTCCGGGTTATGGGCCCGCAGAAATAAGGTCAGTGTAAGTCAAATACGAATATTCTCAAATGATGCAAAGAATATTCCACGACCAAACGAATATTCTCTCAAACAATGATGAGTATTTTATAACCACTTGCTTATTTGAAATATTTGTGCATTTTACCCATAACTAACCACATTAATCAAATCAACCCTTACTATTTCAAAATGATAAATAGAGGAAATTAAATTTCAATTATTAATAATTTGGGGTCTACTGACCTCCCCCTCCTTATGAAATTTCGTCCTCGAAATTGGCGTATATACACAGTGTTTGAAAAGATGAGGATACCTCGCTTTCATTTCGTTTTCAACTCCCGGTCATTTCCTCGATAGCATGGTTTCTCCACAAAATTTTAACTTGTGGTATGTCCTTCGTCGTAGGACATGCTCCTTCTATCAAAATCTTGGCGGTACCTTTTCATACGTTAAGTCTTGAATTTATCTCATCCGGTTCTAACTTCGATAACATGGTTGGTCGTCCACATATTTACGTAACATCGATACGTGAAAAACGTTATGAACACGCGTCATACTTGGCGGTAAAACGAGTCTATAGGCCACAGTTCCTATTAGATCTAGGATTTCAAATGGACTAATAAATTGAAGGTTTGAGCTTTCCTCACCTCGCCAATTCTCGCTTTTGGAATAACAACTTCTTGTACCTCTTTCTTCATATTCATCAGCTCCGGGGTGTAGCTTGAATATTTTTAACTTTATCGATTAAAGTCGGTTCTACTTGTATATCATCACGTGAGTCCCTAGAGTCTTTAACTCTATATCTATCATTTGTAAGTTATATGAAATGGGTCTTTGACAATATCGCATTCGTACTCGTATACGATATTTTACTCAACACGTCAGCTACCACGTTCGCTTTTCCAGGATGGTATAGTCAGAACATGTGCCGAAATGAGTCTCATATTGAGTTCTTCGAAGCTCTTCCCACATTCCTTGCCCCGTTCGAATTTTGTATCTCTACGAGTCAGCTGCGTTAATGGAGTAGCGATTGAGAAAATCTTTCCACAAAATCTTGATAATAACCATTTAAGCATAGAAAGCTACGTATTTCGATTCTTGACTTAGGTTGCTCTCAATTGTGACTCATATCCCAATCTTGGATAACACGTCACAATGACACCTATCGAGTTTACTCTCTGCACAAATATGGCGTCCCTACGGATGCATCTTGGTGCATTCCACAAAGGAAGTCATGGGATAAAGGCTCGGTACCAAATTTTATAGTTGAATTTTAACTCACGAAGTTCAATAGAGCCATGAGATTTTAGAAATGGGTTTTGTCTAGGGTTCAAAGTCGATACAAAATTCAATATCACACTTTGGGAGTAAGCGAAAAAATTCTTGAAATACATCGGAAATTTACTAACAATAGAAATATCATTCAAATCGGCGTATTTTTGTTTAAGTCCATAACATGGGCTAAGAAAACTTGACATCCGTTTTTCAATAAATGAATGACTTTATGGCTTGATATGAAAGTGTTTGACTTGATGGTTTGGTTGCTTGAATTGAATAACGAGGTTGCTTAGGAATATGAAAACTAACAACCTTACGAAAGCAATCAATTTTGGCGTGATGAGTAGTTAATCAATCGATCCCCAAAATCATATCGAAGCAAGTATCTTTAAAGTAATAAAGGTCACGGTAATGCGATGGTGCCAACTTTGATCAAACAAGATTTATAAGCGATGGATGTGATGAAAGTTTCTCTAGCGGAGTTTCCACGAGATAGGTCAAAGTCTAATTTCTCGAGTCAAGTTTAAGCGTTGAGCACAAACAGGAGAGATAAATGAATGGGTATACCGGTATTCTAGTAATGTATAAACTTCGCATGAATTTATGATTAGCTTACCCGTGATCACCTCGTTTGGGTTCTTCACATGTTGACGATCACGACAAACTTTCTTCCGAGAATCGTTGACTTTGACTTTTTACGGGAATGACCTTTTGAGTCACCATCCCCTTTGGGCTTGGTTTCATTGCCGTCTGATCTCGAGCGATATGTCCTTCCTTTCTACAATTATAGCATACCTTGAGCTGTTGTGGACGGTTTGGGGTGATGTGTCCTCTTTTCCACATTTATAGCATCTGACCGGTGGTCGTTCTCCTCCTTAAAACCGATTCTTCTTTGGTCTTTGACGTCTTCAGCATGTGTCATTATTGAATCTCCTCTTTTTAAAATCTCTCCCCGACTTCGCTTCTTCTATTTTCATACGATTACCACCAGAGTGGTTGTCGCTCTTGTCCGTATTTTTCTTTCTCCACTTTGGTTATCATTGTTACGATATTTGTGTGTCCGAGTATGATCCACTGGTTGCGGTCTCTTGGTTGAACGTCTTTCATTATATATCTCGCTCTAATAATTGATCACTTTGTTGACAACATCGAATATAAAAAAATTTATGAGAGATAAGATATTGCTTAGAATCTGGGTTTTAAACCTCTTAAAAACATCTTCGTCATTCGTTCCTCATTCTCTACCAAATGAGGTGCAAACACGGATAACTCTGCGAACTTCACCTCGTGTTGGGACACCGTCGTATGTTGTTTTGTTCTAGTCTAATAAACTCTACCTCTTTTCATACGGGCGAATACTTTCGGGAAAGTATTTTTCGTTGAAAAGTTTACGAAATGTTTCCCAGAGACATGGAGTCGGGCGGCGGTGAGTACGTTCACAGACCCCCCGATGTCTGCGCCGCCACGGAACATAAAGGTGGCGAATGAAATCTCCTGTTCCTCCGTGCATTCCAAGACATCGAATATCTTGGTAATTTGCTTGACCCATGTTTACCGTGATCGGATCCGGCTTTCCCTTAAATTCGGTGGTCCCGACTCTTTGAAGCGCTTGGCGTGACAAGCCGCGCGTTAGTATCATTTCCACCGTAATACATACACGAGTCTCCTAAATGCGGTTTTGCATGAGCTGCAAAAAGCTCTAAACATCCCGTCGTTCATAAATCGCGCTCGGTGGTGTTGTTTCTGGGAGGAATATTGTCTTCCTGTTGCACGTTCCCCTGGGTGGTGATTAAAGGTGTTTCCTCGGTCTCATTAACTCCATAGTTAATATTCTCAGCTGTCATTCTTAAATACTGCCATAAAATAAGGGTTAATTAAACAAATTAACATATTACATATTAACCATATAGTTCGACTGACCAACAAATAAGCTTATGTATGACATACTAGCGAAGGATTACTCGTCTCTCCCCTCCTAGTACTATTCCCCGATCTCCGCCAGAGACCATATCCCTAAGCTCTGATACCAACTGTGACCCTCCCAAAATAGGTCCATTCCATCCAACCCATTCTGAGTCGCCAAATACATGGTACAGAAATAACTACAACTTCATTATTACAATTGTCGTGCAAAATACGACAACACATAAACTGTGAGTTTAAATACAAATATTGTCTTCTAGACAATATCCATACTCAAAATAGTGATACACTATTTTACAAAATAGTGAGGACTACTAAACAACTGTCTTGAACCATTACTCCACACCCCGACTAATTCATTATATTCTCGCTCTCCTGAGAAGAAAAATGGAACAAAAAGGAAAAGGGTGAGCTCAACTAGCCCAGTAAAGAATATTCTGACTAAGATAATGTACAACAAATTATCCTTAGTCTTTAACAGGAAAAAATCTGATAGAATACAATAGACAACAAATTTTAGATCAACAATTGTAGCGAAAACAACAATTCATTAGAAGAGTTAAGTAGAGAATGATATCTACTATCATCTATGAATTTAAAAGTCCATCATCGATATTTTATCCCTGTAACATCAATCGATATACATCATAAATCAAATAGTCATCTTTTTTACTCTGTGGCCGAAGATATTCAATACATTAGTCATGTTCATCTCAAACACTGTTCATCTTTTTTGCACTACTGGGCCAAAGATATTCATCGATTAGTCAGTGTTCATCTAAACACTGTTTATCTTTGCACTACTGAGCCAAATATATTCATCAAGAAATCATTCATCTCTTTGCACTACTGAGACCAAAGATATTGGTTATATCATCATTTAGGATTTGAGGATGATGAAAAATATTTTAAAGAAAACAAATCCAGTGAAATAAAAGAACAAATATTAAGGATTAAGTACTTTAAACAATTCCCATTCAAAAATACTTCATAAATAACGAGTGGAGTAAAATTGAGAATGATCAAAATATGGATACAATCAAAACTAGTATCCGAATAGATATTTTGGACAAAAGAAAAAATTTTATTTTTCGATTGAATAGTCTTTGTGATTCGTGAATAGAATAGTCAGTATATGAATGAATAAGTAACTCAGACACCAAAAGATAGAAATTTCACAAAAACATCATCACGCTTACGTGAGCGAGTACTTCGTGAATAGTAACTCATGAATAGTAACCCCGAGCATGAAAAAGTTCCAACCAACATTATGGCGTAATGATATTGAAGAAATAATATCATTTTAGAAGAAAATAACCTCCCTTACCTCGGAAAGAATAAATCTTACATTTGGAATCTTTGGATATAGTCTTTGAAAGAAACTTGCTTTGCGTATAGCAATACTCAAAGTACTAAAATACTCACAAAATCGCTCGATATTATAGAGAAAGAGAGAAATCTTTAGTTTACGGTGTGATTTTCAATTCTAATCTAAGCACCTATTTATAGGAAATTGCTTAGAACACCAAAAGCAGAAAATTTAATATAATAATATTATATATAAACAAAATTCATCGCCCACATCTTGAATCTGAATTCACCACCATGCACATATTAAAGATGCCCACAACATATAAAAAAACGTTTTTATTAATAAAAATAAATAAAACTTCCAAAATAAATTATTTGAACTTGAACTTGATAATTCATAATAAATAGCTATTTTATCGAGAAAATTGAATCACACGATTTTTATAGGAAATTCAATTCTCTACAACTGCGAGAAGAAAGTTTTTCCAAATTCCAAGCGAAATTGACCAAGAAATCCACATACAGACGATTTTTACAATTTATAATCAAATTTCGGTCAAGAAATGGGTCCAGCGACACACAAAACATATGTTAATCATTTAATGCAATAAAAATACTCCATCTATATCCCACATTCATTGTAAAAATATCATCATTATTCTATTATAATAATATAATAAAATATTATTTTATTAGAAAAGATAAAATATCAATTTTTTTACAATTGTCACTTTAAAAATTTTCTCCATCTATATCCACATAAAATCAATATTTTTCTCATCATATAAATCAATAATTAATTATTCACAAATAATATTACTGAATCACGATCTTGTGACCGAATAGTTTCAGGAAGGGGGGCTTTCAATAAGAATTTCTCCTTCTTGGTAGCAATGATTAGGTGACCAAACCTCTCCTTAGAAGCGAGAACTTTTAGACATTGCCAATAATGTTTTCTAATAATATTATTAGGATAATATGAATTATTGATTCGATAATGGAAAATATTGTGTAGTGACAATTATTGAAACAACGATAATATAAAATATCAACGCATGACAATTATTGAATCGATAAAATAAAATCTTTGAACAATAACTACTGTAACAATTATTGAGTAGTGCTTACTTACGTAAGAATCGATAATTGGTGCAATCTGGTATCTTCTTGTGCAACAACAGCGTATTCTTGTGTTTTAACCACCGGGTATTCCAACAAGATAATACTTGGTATATATTACGTAGTTATTTATAAACAACTTATACTTGTCGTTTTCTTCTTCCGATCGCTTTTCAGTTATGGGCCCACACAAGGTTTGTCTTGCAGTCGTACGAATATTCTCGGCAAAAAGAAGAATATTCCACGACCAAACGAATATTCTCAAACAACAATGAGTATTTTATAACCACTTGCTTATTTAAAATATTTGCACATTTTACCCATAACTAACCACATTAATCAAATCAACCCTTATTATTTCAAAATGATAAATAGAGAAATTAAATTTCAATTATTAATAATTTGGGGTCTTCTGATTGTCATCATCCTCATGGTTATGTTATGTTGAAAGTCATCATGGCTTTTGTAGTGCGTAGATGGACTTGGTATGATTATGACGAGGATTATTCAATTATAATCATGGTAGTAATGTTACAAATGATGTGAAAATTAAAAGTCCTCATTGGCCCGTAGTGCATTGATGGACAATTTTGGTATGATTATGGTTATGGATTCTCTTGCCGAGGAGCAAAGATGAATTGTTTTATGGCATGATCGGGAATAGTTGATGAAAACACGATTATCTTTGGCCGTAGTTCATGGATAATTCGTGGTCGTGATACTAAATAATATCCTTGGCACTGTAGTGCGAGGATGATTTAATGATGTGGATTATTTATTGGTTTGAGTCTCGGCGATAAAAGTGATGAAAAACTTTTAAATCATAAAAGATAGTAGATTCTATTCTCTACTTGACTCTTTTAATGGATTGCTTGTTCGCATAGTTAAACTTGATGTCTATTGTATTTTATCGGTTTAACATTGTTGAGGCTAATGATAATTTATTACGCATTATCTTAGTCATAATATTTCTTCTTGGGCTAGTTGAGCTCACCCTTTCTTTCTTTATTCTCTTGAGAAATGAGAATATAAGCGGGACGAGTCGAGGAGCAGCGTGATGGTCTCAGAGGATAACATTAGTAGTCCTCACTATTACGTGAAATAGTGTGATAATAATTATAATGAGGACTCCTTTTGAGTTTGTATAATCTCTAGTAGATAATATTTGTATTCAAACTCATGATTCATGTATTTTGTCGTATTATTATACGCAGAGTTGTATTAATAAGTTAGTATTTGAATTTGAATTCGTAGTATGTATCTGGCGACCCAAGATGGGTGATGTATACCTAATTTTGGGGACGTCACAATACACATCTTGACATTTTTTACTACTTCATTTTCAAATTATAAACTTAATATTGACTTTTAAAAGAAAAATAATTTCAAACGTATTCAAATTTAAAATTAATATAAATTTATTTAATTTATGTCAATATAATTATAAATATTATAAAAGTACTATTAATTATAAAATTTATTATTTTCAAAATTTAAATGAATCATATTAAATTTAAATTTAAAAATATCACAAATTAACTTTTAAAATTTAATATTGATTTTATGTACATTTACAATTACAATCAGATTCAATACTCACTCCATAAATTACTTCAAATTTAAAATAAAATAAAATATATTTTACAGTAGAATATAATTGATAAATACTAATTCTTTTATAAATTATAAGATTATTAATTTGATGTTTTGACTGTTGAAACTTTTAAATTTTAAATTTCATTATTTAGAGAATCAATATAAGTAACATGTTGGGTGCATTGTAAACAAATTAAATCCGTATTTTACAGAATGACCTAATAACACTCCAGATGAATAAAGATAAAAAACGGCAAAACTATGATTTTCACCACTAAACTTGGCACGTTTTATTTAATACACCACTAAACTTTTAATTTTTTGGATTACCCCATTAAACTAATTAAAAAATTTTAATTGGGTCATTCAAGTCCAAAATAGTTAATGAGACGTAAAAGTAGTTTGACGTGTATACTGATGTGGCAAAAAAATTACTTATGTGGCAAAAAAAATCAAAAACAGATTTAAAAAAATACATTAATATTTTAAAGTTTTAAAAAAAAAACATAATAAAATACAACAAAAAAGTAAAAAAAAAAATTAAAAACAGATTTTTTTTGAAAACAGTTTTAAAAAAAATAGAATTCTATAAAAAAAAAATAAATAAATTAGAAACAGATTTTTTGTAAAAATAGAATTCTATAAAAATGAATTTTTTAAAACAGTTTTTTTTTAAAACAGATTTTTAAAAAATAGAATTCTAAAAAATATATTTTTTAAAACCATATTTTTTAAAACAGTTTTTTTAAAAAAGCAGATTTTAAAAAAATAGAATTTGTAAAAAGCAGGACTTTTTAAGAAAATAGATTTTTTAAAACAGATTTTTAAAAAAATAGAATTTTTTAAATATATTTTTTTAAAACAGCTTTTTCAAAAAATCAATTTTTTAAAAAACAGATTTAAAAAAATAGAATTCTAAAAAAATATACTTTTTATAAAGCATATTTTTTAAAAAAATAGAAATTTTTTAAAACAGTTTTTTTTTTAAAACAGATTTTTTAAGAAAGAGAATTTTAAAAAACAGTTTTTTTAAAAAATGGAACTTTTAAAATATATATTTTTAAAACAGTTTTTTCAAAAAATCAAATTTTAAAAAAAAATAGATTTTAAAATAAATAGAATTCTAAAAAAATATACTTTTTAAAAAAACATATTTTTTAAAAATAGATTTTTTTTTAAAAACAGCTTTTTTTAAAAATCTGTTTAAAATCTAATAAATTTTTTTATAAAAATGTAAAAAAATTCTACCGTTTTTACAAATTCTATTTTTTTTAAAAATCTGTTTAAAAAGCTGTTTTTAAAAAATTCATTTTTTATAGGATTTTTTAAAAACAGTTTTAAAATCAATTTTTAAAAAAGTTCTACTTTTTGAAAAATCTATTTTTTAAAAATCTGTTTTTTAAAATTCTCTTTTTTAAAATCTTATTTTTTTTAAAAAGCTGTTTTTAAAAATTCTATTTTTTTTAAATATTTTTTTTAAAAAGTATATTTTTTAGAATTCTATTTTTTTAAAAAATCTGTTTTAAAAAAAATTAATTTTTTGAAAAAACTGTTTTTAAAAAAAATATATTTTTATAGAATTCTATTTTTTTTTAAAAAATCTGTTTTCAAAAAAATATATATTTAAAAAAATCTGTTTTTTAAAAAAAATTAAAATTTTTGTTGTATTTTATTATGTTTTGTTATTTTAAAATTTTAAAATGTTAATTTTTTTTAAAAAAATCTGTTTTTGATTTTTTTTTGCCACAAAAGCAATTTTTTTTTTAAACATCTCATGGCACTTTAACGATACATTAATTATTTTGGAATGAAATGACCCAATTAAAAAAATTTAATTAGTTTAATTTCGTAATTCAAAAAATTAAAAGTTCAGTGATGTATTAAATAAAACGTGTCAAGTTTAGTGGTGAAAATCATAATTTTGCCGATAAAAAACTATTGTAAATGCTCTAAAATCACAATTTTATTGATTACAAATTCTATAAATAGGATTCGATTTTCAAAGCGGGGGAGGAAAAGCTTGAGCAGACTATTTTATAAACCGGGGGCGGAAAAGCTTGAGAAGACAATTTAATAAATAGGATCCGTTATTTGGGTTCTCAATATTTTCTAACACTAGAGTAACAAATCAAATGTAATTTGGGCGTTCAAATAACAAAATACTATAAATAAATATTCTTTAGGGTTACAAATTATAAGGTTATTATTAGTTTTTTAAAATTAATTTAATATATTTTTAAATTTAAAATTAAAATAATTCTTTAATAATTATAAAACAATAAATATTACGATAAACAGTATTTTTTAAATAATTTATGATTGTTATCATTATATTAACTAAATTTAATAAAACTCATGTTAATTTTGATTTTAAAAAATATAGTGAGCTAATTTTAAAAATTAATAAAAAATTTATATTTTAGAACGGAGAAAGTACTCTAATATAGTGTAAGATATATTTATTTATACTAGTCACCTTGCCACCTTGGCACACAGGATGTGTGCTTTAAATTTTTTTTTGTATTGTAATATAAAAATATTTAAAAAATTAAAGACAAATTGTGTTTAAATAAAATAAAGAGAGGGTGACAAGATATTTGATTTAATTATGTGAGAGATGAGAATAAAGATAGATGGTGTTTGTATTTATTTAGGTGAGTGTATTTAATTAAGATTTTTAATGATTTTTAAAAGTTTGGTTGTATTCAATCAAGACATTTGAAGAGTTTATAAAAGTTTACTAGTATTCAATTATAATTTTTTTAATGTCTTTAAAAGTTAGGTGGTATTGAATTGAGAATTTTACAAAGTCTATAAAAGTATTTTGGTATTCAAAAAGTCATAGATTTAGACGAACATAAATCTCATAATCTCATCATATTGGGGTAACAAGTTTTTTCGATGACAAACATAAATCTCATAATCGAACTAATCACATTCACTCTTAAGAAAGTCAATATAATCCCGTAATCGTTCAATTCTTGCCTTTGTATCTTTAGACATTTTCGTTACACAGATCTGAATTGATTTTTTGTTTTTTTTTTTATAAATCAACATAAAATTAAAAGATAAATTCTACTAGTTTTACATAATCCCCACGATGAACTAACGGTTGCTTGCAATCTTCGGCTAAACAGTTTCGATCGACATCATTTTTCTTCACATTAACATCATAGTGGGTTGTCTCTTACTTAATCAATAGAATCGTCCATATCGTGAGTTGTCTCTAGTTTGATCAATAAAATTATTTTTATTCTATTTACCGTCTTTCACTGTATTAAAATAATAAATGAATCTCGTATCCACGTGACATAAACAAATGTAAAAATATGAGTTTTATTTTATCTTAGTAGCTGACTGCGCGTGTATGTGTGAATAATGTATGAAAAATGACTATCATTTTCTCAAAAAGAATACATAATACCCATTTCTCAGAACTTACCTGCCTTTTTGTCTTTTAAATCAAACAAACAGCACCTGCATTTCCATGGCGGCTAAAATATTCACAAAAAAAAGGAGTCAATTTCCCTCCATCCAAACAACCCCTAAACCACCTTCATCTCCATGAACTGAATTAAAACCGTACAACACCCAATCTCCCAATCCCAAATGATTCCTTTCTTATTTATCCTTTTTCTCTCTCCTCAATTGGGGTTTCTTTCTCTCACCTCTTCACAACCCACCACCACAAACACCACGGTTTCTTGCCCTCTCGAATTCACCGTCCTCCGCCGCCTCGCCGAGGGGTCCAAACCCCCCGCCGTCGATACTGCCAGCCAGTGTCAGTACATCCTCCAAGGCCTCCGCCTCGTCCAATCCGACTACCTCCGCCGCACCAACTCGTTCCTTCCGCCGCTCGACTCGGCCGAGTCATGCTGGAACACGTACCAGATTCTGTTCAACGAATACATCCCCAATTTCAACATCCGGTCCAATTGCGGCTTCCAGACTGTTTGGATATCCGAGGGCTGTGAAAATATCACTACTCGCGCCCAATATGAAGCTAAAAACTCTCCATCAACACTGAACGACGTCGCTTCAGCCTGCAATCAGTCTTTACAGAACAGCTCGCCGTGCGCGACTTGCACAACTAGTCTCTCCAGCCTGCAGCCGTCGGATTTGAACGGTCTGAGAATTGGAAATGTTTCCGATTGCACGGCGTATCGGTCAATTTATGCTGCCGCTTTCGCCAATTCATTCGGTCCCAATGATAGAGGTACTGCCGAGTGTTTATTCTCCCTTAGGTTTAATATGTCTAAATCGAATAATAAACAGAAAAAGACTCTGATTTCTTTGGTTGTGGTATTTGGGTTTTTGATTTTGTTGGTGGGTTTTTGTGGGTTTTGGTGGTGGAGGAGACATAAATTACAGAAGAGGAGACAGCGAGAGATTACTAGGAGATGGAGTAGTTTGAATCCCTCTGCTTTGGAGTCAATTAATAGCAGTACTACACTGATTAGGTTCACATTTGACGACATTAAGGAGGCAACGAAGAATTTCTCTAGGTTAAATATTATTGGCAGAGGAGGGTATGGGAATGTCTACAAGGGTGTACTGCCAGATGGGTCTGAAGTTGCATTGAAGAGGTTCAAGAATTGTTCAGCTGCTGGGGATGCGAGTTTTGCACATGAAGTTGAGGTTATTGCGAGCGTTCGCCATGTGAATCTGTTGGTTTTGAGAGGGTATTGTACCGCTACGACTAATTTTGAAGGCCACCAGAGGATAATTGTGTGCGATTTGGTGAAGAATGGGAGCTTACATGATCATCTCTTTGGCTCAATGGAGAAGAAGTTGAGTTGGCCGATTCGCCAGAAGATAGCGCTTGGAACAGCTAGGGGACTGGCCTATTTGCATTATGGGGTACAACCAGCTATTATTCATAGGGATATTAAAGGTAGTAATATACTTTTGGATGAGGCATTTGAGCCGAAGGTGGCAGATTTTGGCCTTGCAAAGTTTGCACCCGAGGGAGTGACACATGTGAGCACTAGAGTGGCTGGAACAATGGGTTATGTTGCCCCTGAGTATGCATTGTACGGTCAGTTGACAGAGAGAAGTGATGTTTATAGCTTTGGGGTTGTGCTTCTTGAGCTTTTGAGCGGGAAGAAGGCACTTCTTGTGATTAACGAAGAGCAACACACTCTTGTGGCAGATTGGGCATGGTCATTGGTGAGGAAAGGGAGAGCGTTAGACGTTATTGAAGAAGGTATTCCAGAGATCGGGCCGCCAGATGTTATGGAGAAATATGTATTGCTTGCTGTGCTTTGTTCTCACCCTCAATTGTATGCCAGGCCTACAATGGACCAGGTTGTGAAGATATTGGACACAGATTTACCAGTTCCCACGATACCCGAAAGACCTATTCCGCTTATTGCCAATATTGATGACATTGAGAAATCTGTTAGCAGCAGTGGGTCGGGACTGTCTACTTATTCTGGCTACCAGCCATACACAGTTGAAGGTGATCACCCTTCCAACCCGAGGGAAGTAGGGAGGTAATAGGCAGCAGGGAAAATTTTGTTTCCCATAGATTATCTGAAAGCTGAAAGGACTATCAGTTGGAGCCTGTAGAGCTGCTCGATTCAGCTATTAGTAAAACTCATTGTATAAATAGATAGATCTTGTGATCCTGAAATAGGAATCACAACACCCAATATAAATTGATAAAGCAGCACGTGAAGAAAAATGGATTCTTTTGTTTTTAAGAGGAATAGGCCATCATGATTATCAGCCTTTGGTATCTTCTCCATACCTTTACCCTGCTTCCTGGACTGCATTGGCGAAAGTGCTTCTGAGTGCAGACCGTGTGAAGACCATAGAGGCGGAGGCACAACAACACAATCCCCCTTCTATATTTTGTTACTGGCACATAAATCTTCAGTTTAGTTGCTTGTTAGTATTTTGTCTTGGGCGAATTTGTTTATTGTGATTAGTTGATATATGTGATAATTATGATTGTGATATAGAAATAAAACCACATTCTTGAATGATAAAAGAAAGTCAGGTACTTGTACATCTGTCTCTTGTTTGTGTTCCTTCTCCATACACCCTTTGATGATGATGAAGAAGAATTTGTTATCTTTACAATTTTTTGATTCGGTTGTTGCCGCTTCCTACTGACAAATTGTTGAGAATTGCTATCTACTTTCACAATGTGATGATCAGAAAACCCTTTTGAAGAGAAAACTGAGTATGAACCAGGCAGGCATAAACTTGTAAGGTGAGATCAATGCGTAATCCACCCGAGTTCCATACTTGAATGTACCCTACAGAACACGAATCAAGTCTCCAAAAATAATTAAAAAGATTTAAGTTAATCGATCAAGACTACAGAGACACTCTCCAGCAAAGTCCTTGGCATCTGTGTACATGTATTGTTTACTCTTCAGAAACCTCATCACCTCAAGCCTTGGTGTTGGCTTTCCCAACTCTGCATGATACTGTAAGTAACGTATGTGCTAATTTGAGTTTATTTAATTTTATTTTTTCATAGGTTTCAGCACGTGACACAATCTATATGACTGATTCTGCAGAGGAATCTTTGTGAAGTTGTAATGTAGCTGCACTATATTTACCTTTACAATGTCGGTCCATCTTTCTGATGAGTAATCTGTTTCTGTTTCATCAAGAGAGTTGAGATCTCCAGTACAGATGTAATATATTAGCCAATTATTACAATAACAGCACCCACAACAATACCTCAATTCAATTTAGCAAATTGATAACGAAACTCAACTAGCACCCTATAAACATTAAAAAATATATAAAATATATTAGCAGTGCTACTGTAGCCTCTCAAAATTGCAGCCAAATCGTACATGCGTTTTTCTAGTTAGTCTAACGCAGTCATATAAGCTAGAATCGTTGGCGCAGTCCAATCGGAGCGATGTGGTCGGTTTTTGATATGGTTTCAGGCCGAATTATTTCTTACTCAGTCCTATGCATTAGTATTCGGACACACTAGGTAGTAGGTATATATAAAATGAATGAGAAAATATTGGAGAGAGAAAAAAATATGAGTTTTAAAAAGTACTCTAGTAAATACATCTCTTAAAAGGTAAATTTGAAAGTCAAAGAAGCTTCAAAAAATTATTTATACCAAAAATAACTGTGAACTCTTCCTCCCACTTTATAATATAGAAGATTACTAATATATATGTATGTACATGTACATACATATATTATATAGTGTAACTTTAGGTCATCTATAAATGTAGTATAAACCAAAATTACACCTCTTCTTTCCCTGTTGTCTCTCTTGGGTCTTAAGTATGTATTCTTGTGTAAATAATGAAATGGAATAACGTCGACAGCAGGGTTCGAACCACTCGGACATATCGACAACTACATTAACAATGTGTACAATGATTAACAAATAATGATATTATCAATTCCTTTTAATAAGTTGCATTTATTTTCTAGTATCCACCAATACTCTACTGTATTTATTATTTTTATTTTGTTTCCCTTTGGGATTCCAACTTTAAAATTATCATGTCGCACAATACGTTTCTTACTTTCTAGGCTTTTGTCCAAAAACTTGTAGGATTATCACCCACTTGAGTAGTAATATCCATGGCTGCCTAGTTCCAAGAGTACCGTATGTAATGGAAATTATATATAAAAAAAATGTATAGAATTTATTCCTCATTTCTATTCTTTTCTCTTTTATTTTTTGTTAAATTGGAGAAGAGTACTAAATTGAAAGTAGTATTTCCAATTTGTACCCTCCAGCATCCTGCAATGAAGCTCTCTTTTAGTTACATTTTAACTTCCATGTTGAACATTATCGGTAAGAATAATGATGCAACACCCAAGTCCCATGAAAAGATATGAAAAAGATTTGTTTATATATAAAAAATTAAGTACCCTTTCAGCCCCAGATAAGTCCCCAAATACTGGCAGGACCTTAGGAATCAGGTACCCCTGCAAAGCTGGGGTACTCGTGCTGTCTATGGGGGCGCTACCATAGCATAGCTCAAACTGATTCCCCTCCAAAATGCATCCATTTTTGAGGATTCAGATTCCAATTTCAATTTTGATATCTCGGCCTTGAGTTCCTTTATTTTATCAGTGTACTTCTGCAACTCAATTTCCGCCTTCTGCATGATCTTATCTCCCTCTTCTTTTGACAGAGCATCTACTTTTCGAGGAGGGGTATCCGTCGAAGGTGAAATATATAAAGGATTGCACGAAAGATGATGGTTCCCATCTGACGGAGGGGCGTTCGCTAGCACTGCAGTACTTACCTTGGAGGAAGCATTCTTGAATGCACCAGAAGAATTGGTAGGAGACTTTTGCTTCTTCTCCAAAGCCAGACCACCCAAGCTAGTGTGTTTGGCTTTGAAAGTCCCCTTAGACATTCCACGCCTGTAATTTTCTATATGTAATGCTCTCTGCCGAAGAATGTCTCTCTTGGAATTCCCCGTGTCACCCTTCTTGATAACCCTAGATTTGTCTTCCATGATAATTGTTTGAGAAATGGGTTGGATATGCCCTCCAGTAATGCCCACTGGTTTACTCCCAGCGACTGGAATCTGTATCCCACACTGAGACATTTGAGGATCAGGGTTTGAAAGTTCTGAGAGATGTGGTTTACTTGGGTTAAAAAGAGTTGTTTTAGAAGTTTGAGCCCAAGTATAGACTCAGAGGACCTCTCCGTGGTAACTTCTTTACCACCTAAAACACTCAAAACATCTCCTTCCATTGCACATGCATGAGCCAGGTTCAAGTCACATATCAACAGGCACCACATTGCTTCCACAACAGATAAAGATGGCTTAACTTCCATCAGCACATGAACCATCTCTAACATTGTATACTCTACTAGGCTCTCCAAAAATCCTCAAATAAATGATGTCTTGAAATACGAAATCCCTCGTCGCTTCTCAAATTAGCCAAAGCACCATTCTCAATATTCGACAGAGCATCTTTATCACCATAGTAAAGGCAGCTCCTCAAAACAACCCTCTCCGCAACCTCTTCACTATACCCATATTGGGCAATCTTCTTAATTGCACTCTCAAAGATTGCAAACAGACTATCCAACAAAAGATCCTCAAATTGACATGCAGTAGGATCATTCCAATCAGCCAATAAGTACTTTTTCACTTCTTCCTCTTTATGTTGATCAGACCTTGCACTTGATGACTCAAAATTACCAAGTGCATTGCACAGTTTCACCCCTAACAAATTGAATTTAGGGAATTCCACCAGAGGCAAGGGTGATCCCTGAAATCGAACACCTAATATATTTTCAGATAAAAAAATTCGCTTATTCCTAATTCCATTTCCTTTGGCCAATACAGAAGAGCATTCTTGGCTGCAAGCATCACCATCACCATTAGTGGCCATATATGCCAGTGTATGCAAGTGTTATCTATAACCCCAGTGCAGTATTGAAATTTCAATCTACAGCTGTATAACCACAGAAATTACAAGCCCCCCCCAAATTGACTAATGGACCATCACATGCAGAAAGAAAATTGAAAATGGTCATTGTAAAGAAGAACCATACCTTCGCTGAGTTCAATATGAGCCAAATAATCAAATATCACCAAAACACACAAATTTGAAGAAGTAAACTACCCAGAAATGATAATCAATACAAAAGCATATTCTAAGAACAGCCACTTCGCTAAACAAGGTAATCATTCAGTAACTCGATAAACCCTCAATACACCACCACAAAACTATTCCACCCAAATGCCCATACAGACGTATAGCAGAAAAAAATTGAATAATACTTCAAAGCTGAAAACCCCAGTAAAATTAACCGCGTTAATTCAGATTTTTGTTTCAAGAAAGAAAAAGAACACATTTTAATACCTCAAAAATCAATGAAAAAAGTAAATTGCAGTAGTCTTAAACCAAGAGACTGGCCACCATTGTCGTACAATGGATCCGGTTAGCATAATGTTTAATTTTTAATAAGTAGGTGAATAATAGAATGCTACCGTCGTACAACACACCATAGTCGAGCACAGTAATTGCTCTGCTAAGGTGTGTTTGGATTTATTATATATAGGGACGCCAAGAACTCTTATTTGTAGGCTACCCACCAACTGTTTTTGACTTTCAAATTTGATCTTCATATTATAATGGGTTAAGTTCAGATGACCACCTGGGATTTGAACGGTTTTCCACTTAATCACTTATAGTCAGTAAAGTTACATTAAAACACCCGACCTTTTGAGTTGAAGTGAAACCGTTACCTTTTCCATCCAAATTAACTGGGCGTGCATGTTAGACGCCAAAAAACGCGTGATAAGAGAGTGTAACAGTAAAAAAAAACTATAAAATGTCTAAAATAACCTTCTTCCTCAAACCACAGTGTTCTCCCTCGTTTCTCACTCCTGCATTCTCTCTCTCTCATTTATCCCTAGATCGAATTTTTTACGAATTTTGGGTTTATCCCTAAATCGAGATCAAGAGATGGAGAATTCCTAAATCGAGATCAAGAGATGGAGAATATGAAGGATCAATTGAAATTTCGAAAGAGTTCCTTCAACACCAACTACACAGCTCAATCAAACGACCTCCATCGCAGACGAGATTGAAGGCTACCCTATCATCGATTCTCGCTTTAAGGAAATGAAATCGACCGGGAATTTGTATGTCGGTTGAATCGAAGTTGGATGGGATCGCACTTTGTAAAGGGCTTGAATGTTTGTCGATTAGGAACGTGGCTGACTTGACGAATTTGGGGTTAATTGCTATTGTTAGGGGGTTAATGTGAAGGGTTGTAATAAGATTACTGTGAAGGGAATGAGGACTTTAGATCTTTGGCTTTTATCCATTTTTTCTACTGTGGAATAAAGCTGTAGTTAGAGTTGCTGTGAATTCTTTTTATACTTGTAGATTCTAAGGTTATTAAGCCATCTTGGATGCATGTTTTTCTTTGCTTGGACTGGCAACTTTTCTGTTCATTCTGTGATTTCTCTCTTTTCTTTTCGCTTAAGTACACGCATTTTGATTAGAAAGGTTCATTAGACCTGTGGGCTCGGTGGAGGTTCATTAGTTAATGCAGGAGTGATGATACCGACCCCAGTTCGTGCAAGAAGGAATCCCAAATGGCCAAAAGAATGGAAAAAAGATTGGGAAATGGGTTTGAAGTGCAACAAGGATATGTTAAGAAGATCCCATTTGTACTAGACAAAGTGGTGATGATTATTATTATGCAACTGATTACAAGCTTTTTGAATGAATTGTATGTTCATTCCTTAGCGAGGAGGCTTTAACATTTCACAAAGTTTAGTTGATTTTATGTCTTTGGGGCAATTTGAAAGGAATATCGGACTCTTGGGTGCATTTTCCTCAATCTCTTGAATGAAATGCGAGAATCTGATCATCAATATATTAAAATCCATTTTATTGTTTGCTTGTTGAGATTATACAAATTCGTTCTTGTGTTTTTCACTTTTGGTTATTAAAAGCAGTTTTACCCAAGTGTGGCTTTTGGGTTTTGAAATGGGGAACCAATGGTAATTGATGTGGAGATCGAATATGTTCATCATCTGCGAGTCTCAAATTTCCAATTTGCGGGAGGTAGAGTTCCAGTGAAGCTATTGTTGTTTAGTAGAAGATCTGTGAGGTTCTCTAGTTTGTCCAGCCCAATAGCTCTGAAGGGAAGTATGCACGTATATGATCTCCTGAAGGTGTGTCCTGGTATCATGTTTTGTTGAAGATGTCATCATAGTCAATCGGCACCTCTATATAATAACTGTGTTCCTTGTACTGAGCCATGACTCATGAAAATATTTTGTGTAAAAATGAAAAGGATTAATTTAAAAGCACCATTTCCTCTGTTTGTTTCTGAATTCCATCTTCTTGTTTTGGATTGCAGTTGCTTCTAGTTTTTATCTCTGCTTTTTAGCAGTTCGAATGTGAATCATATGTTGTACTCTACTCTTTTTTTGTCTCTGCTTTTTAGCAGTTAGCCATGTTCTTCCCTCACATGCTCTGTCATCTGTGGTTTATATATAAGGAGGGTAATTAAGTCTTTATACAATTTAACTAACAGAGTTATGACAGAAAAAACTTTTTCACTTCAACTCAAAAAGTCGGGAGTCTAAATGTAGCTTTACTGACTACATATGGTTAAGTGAGAAACCGCCCAAACTCCAGGTGGTCATCTGAACTTAACCCTATTATAATGTAAGAGAAAAAAATAAAATTACAAATGTACTTTCACTTCAAATTCTAAAACTTAAAATTGAATTGTCAAACATGATATAGTTAAAAAATAAACTTTTTTTGGGCGTTGGGCAGACTACAGGTTGTCATTTCTATTGGGCTACTGGACTACATTTTGACCAACGCATGGTACTACTACAGACTCGACTAAGTGCCCTGTGCCCGTTGCTATTTGAGGAAATGTTTTCTCATCAAGTCAAATATTAAATATAACTATATAAGAACATTTTTTAAAAAAAAAAAATTCATCCCAATTATATTAGCAAAATGATAATAGAAAATATAGATATACAAGTCAATGCTTCATTTTTCAAGAGAATAAAGTATCCCTTAAATTCATAATTTAATAAATTGTATGTTTATTTTAGACCTGAGGGAGTACAATATGAAACTATTTTATGGAGACATTTATGAATTCAAAATTATTTATAAATGCACTTCTAAAATTATTAAACTTTAAACTTCTTTTCAACACTTCTTTCAGACTCAATTTCTATTACTGAAAGCATTTTTATTGTATATCTAAGAGCCCACTTAGACAATTAAAGTGAAGTTTAAGCCCATTTTCATAGGTTGTAAGCAAATATCATTCCAATCCCCCAAGCAGGTCAAGGAACCCTAGTAACTTTCAAGAAGTTCCATTCTTTTGTACCAAATTTGATATATACTAGCTGATAATGCTGTCAAAGAAACAACATACTTAGATCTCTGCCCCCTTTTTCAATTTAACTGACTGAAATAAGAAAAAAATTTGGGAAACTGTGAGTTCTGTACATCCGAAACAATTAAATGATAAGTATTATACAAAATTATCATTCTCACTTGCAAAAAAAACATCCTCAAAACACACACCGGCTTTGTCGGGCTTCCCCTATGTGAGCTGATATTTTCATTAAGATCCCAAGAAACCCGAAATGGGAATGCAGTTCCTAGCAAGAAGAGTGCCATTCGAATATCAAACCGATGCTTTGCATTCACAACTTTTGCTTAACGTTGAAACTGAAGATGGTCTTGGGAAATGTCTGGTACACGGTGGGAGAGTCAGTCAGGAAGAGATCTTCAGAACAAAGAGGATGAAGAATTCAAATGATTAGCATTGTATCCTTTTAACTGGATGTTAGTTGAGCCTAATGTCAGCAATTGACGCTGTAACCTGTGGATCACACATCTAGTCAGGCTTAGTGTACTCGAGCAACATGTGTGGCGACCTGTAGACCTTCACCAGTGTCCAGTACAGAACTTCCTCAACTCCGAGCTCACCCTCTGCTCTTGCTGCATATATATCTTCACAAATGGCAATCAACCTGCACCGATCCATGAGTTACAAGATTGTATCAATTTCAGGCTCTAAATATTATTATGGAATATTGATAAGAATTTATCAATCATTATGCATGTCACGATAGGTTATTGAGAGCAGATTATCCCCATGATCCTTTTTACCCTTCTTCTGTGTATAAACTAGGCCAAAGGTTTTCTTTTTCCTGCTATTTTGCAATGCAAATTTTCTGGCAAGATTAATCGTTATTGCAATTTCATTGTGCAGATTTTCAGCAGTGAAACCTTTAAAATTCAGAAATCAAGATGGTTTGCCTGATTATATATCCACCTAACTTATCATCTCTTCAAGTACAGCTTTCCTGTTTTCTATGAAACTGATGAAGACTTAAGAAAATGTGCCAGAAGATCCTCTTTTACTTGGTCAGGACTAGGAAACAGCGAAGGACTTGTAAATATACAAACAGCACCACTAAAAAAAAGAAGAAAAAAAGCAAGAAAAAAACAAACATACCACATATTAATCCAATTTTTGAGCACCCTACCTCAATCAACTAGTAATCACATACCAAGCAACCATATCAAAATCTTTCTTTAATCTCCAATTGTGCATGTGTTTAGTAGCAACTCCTAACTCTTAAAGGAGAGAAAAAACAATCCAGATAAATACTGTTTATACCATCTTTCTTTGACTCCCCGTCCCCGGCACCCCAATTTTTTTTTTTTATTTTAGAAAACCTGAAAAGAAACTGTTCTCAGTTCAATCTCAAAATTTTCTTAAACATGCACATGAAATAAAAAAATCTTGGTTCATTTTTTGGCAAAGAGATTTAAAATGCAACTCATCTTGTTTTCTTACATTAATATGTTGCAAATCAATAACTGAGAATGATGAATATTGTCATACCTGTCGCAAGAAGGAAGGTTTTCATATGGGATTCGCATTCGTAGGTCAGCACACTGAAGTCTAATAAATCGGCCAACTGCTAGAACAAATGTTATGTAGAGGCCCCAGATACTGAATTTGCTTAGAGTTTCACCAAGGAGTCCCTCTGACATGGATTTGAAGGAGCTATTAGTAACTCCACATAATTTGTAGATTAATAATACTAACAATATCGAATAAAGACTTACGCGGCGTCTCCTCTGATACAATAATAGCCATGGGCCCAGTCAAGCCTCCACATCTACTCACATCTGACAAATTAACATTGTGGAATGACCACCACTCAGAATTTCCACGATTTAGTACAAGATCTGCACTGACATCCTGTAAAATGTTATTAAAAAAGGGGTTAACAAATACTTCAGTAACTAAATAAACCTTAATCTTGATAATTTACCTTTTATCACAAAGCCAATTATTATGTTACCATTGATATGATTAATATGTCAATAATAGTTAAAAGAATGACAGGTGTTCTGATGGTTTACATCCTTTAGGAAATCCAAACAAATTCATTAAAGAGTCTATATCAAAACAGACTCAACTCGACCCAACCTAACGCCTTTTATCCCATACTAGTTCTGGTAGGTTGAAAATGAATCCATATGAAAGCTAAAAATAGAAAGACAAGGAGAAAAATCAAGTGTAAAATAGATCAATTTTTTTAAGCAAAAATAACAGAAATGTATGAAAATAATTTAAATAAATATTTGGTTAAGTGTTAGAAAATAGTTTCTTATTTCCTTTTCCCAAATTTTATTTTGTGTGGTGAGCAGAGTTTTTGTTTCTTGGCACTGCTTTTCTTTTATGTTTTTTTTTTGGGTGGGGGGTGGGTGGGAAGGGAATGAGAAGAGAAGAAAATAAGAGAATCAGATGCTGCAACATACCCCCTGTTCGAAAGGTCTGACGTCACCAGAACCAGTAACTCGAAAGTATCTTGGATAAAGGTTATTTGTCCTGAAGCTGGTGGTAGAACCATTGAGAACTTCCACGATCTCTAATGCTTTTGGGAGATCTGTACGGGCAACATTTCTTTCATACTTCACTACTTCCTTGCCTTTTGGTCTATCCCTGGTAAGTACCCAAGAAAATCTAATTTCCATGTTTCTGTTAAGAGAGAGAACATAGTTTTTCTGAACTCCGTCCGGGACAAGCCACAAGGCACTTGCATCAGCTTGGCAGCATATCAATTGGATATCATTGTCACTATATGCATCCAGATAACCTTCCGGATCAAGATTAGTAGTAGAGTTGAGCTTATACCATGGAATTCTTTCACACATAGTTGTCTGGTACAAAGTCAACCTTCCGCCATCTGTCTTAATATCAATCTGAACACTAGCATCATTGATAGGATTTGCAATATTTGATGGGTTACCACTACTATACATCTGTACAAAAAAATTTATACAATCAAAAATGTGTCGATATTTTTTATGTAATAGTGATGAGCACTTTCTAACTCTTTAAAGCTGATGATTCGGTTGAGATATCATGTGCGATGCTAGATAACTTCTAAACAGCAGTTTCAAAAGTTGTTACATGTGCTTTTGATGTTGTTATCCAGGAAACACCTTTTGAACAAGTGATCATCTTGAGCATAAATTTCTTCCCGGTGAAACAAATAGCCCTACTGGAATTCATTTTAGGACAGACAGGCGGGCTCAGTCGTCCAGTCTTTACATAGAGAACAAAAAACACAAATACAAGCTCATAATCTCATTTTTAAGTTTTTGCAATCTGTCATAGTGTTTATAAGTTGTCAGCCCCTTTATAAGAATTATCTTTACCATCCTTGTACTCCATACGCACGGTTTTAGATTTCTCTGTATGATTTTCACGCAATTTGAGGATAATGAAATTGATCTAGAAAAATGGAAAATAAAATAGTAGGTGTTGCAGAATAGATTTGTTTCTTCAGATTCTTACCAGCATGGGAGCCCAGATGACACAGATTAATATGAAGAACAAACATATCCCATTGCAAAACTTAGTCATTTTTGTCTGCTTATCTCCTTGTTTATGTCCAGATCTATTCAAAACTGCATCGCATTTGACAAGGTACAAACTCGCATTTATGTCCTCTAGCTGAAGAGAACCAAATATCAGGATTGAAAATACAAATGTATAAGATTCACAATAACACGCACACAAACCATATACAAATGTATAATCTCTAACTGCTAAACCTCAAAGTAAATCAACAAACAGGCAAGTACAAAGAATAAGCTACAAATATTTTTATAACATTAATCACCACATTTTCTACCATCACATGTATGCTGCAGCAAGTACTTCCTGCAAATTGCTTGTGTAAGAACTAGTAAAAAGAAAGGAATTTGGAACAAAAGAAGGTGGCATTTGATAGACTGTTGAATGAGAATGCTTGAATGACAGTCGTCTTAGAAACTGGTAATTGACATGAGTTAAAGCCACCACAGAGGGGAGAGACGATCTTTCATGAGAGAGGGATGAGCAAGTGACAGTTTGAGGTTCAATAGAAGGGAAAAGATTGGAGTTGCTGGAGTTCATTTCTTTGGTACATAGAATTTAACAAGCTTGCGACTTCCCATTTCTGTACGGTATGAAGTTGATGTATCTTAGTACTATGTGATAGGTGTGATACTGAAGTGACAACAAAGCCAGAAAAAATGCATAGCCCACAGGGCCTTCCAAAAAATTTCATAGCCCAGGGCATTCCAAAAATTTGCATAGCCCAAGACGTTTCAAAGAAACTTCAAGTTATCCTTGATGGATTAGTAATCGGAAGTTCAAACATAGATTCTACTATCAAACATGTATTTTTTATTCTTTGAAGAGACACTGATCCAATTCGAAGTTATTGATGTTTACACCGATCAATCATAGAAGAAAAATTTAGATTCATTCCGATTAAACTTTATTCCACTGAGAGGGGCTGATTGGTAAAAAATCTATGCCCACTTTTACCAAGTACTTTCTTATTTCCAACTGCACTTTCATTTACACTTTTAGTAAAACAATAGCTTTTCCGTAGCTTGTTCTATCTTTTTTGCTTCAGTAGTTAATCACGTATCCTTCAAAGATTGCATTAAACAAATGGTGTCCAAAGTTTGTTTGCTATTTTTTCCTAGGCCTATTTCATGCAGTTACAATGTACATTTAAAGATCTTGTCATGGCCAAAGTTGTAACAGGTCGAATTTATTGAGTCGTGATTCTGGGGACAGAATCCTTTTAAGGGGGGAAAGATGTGACGAACGAGAATTTTGTAATTAATTTTAATATTTATTGAATTAAATAAATATTTTTCGATGATTTAATTATTAGATTAAATAATTAATTGGACTTAATTGTGGTAGATTAATTTAATTATATGTGTTACATTTATTAAATTAATGTAGAGATTTTATTATCAAAGTATGTGATTATGTGAGCTTATTGTATTAAAATAAATATTTAATAAGCATATTGGTATTTTAATTAATTTAATTATTAATTAGAGAATTAATAATTTGACATTATTTATTAATGAGTTATTTAATTATGTGACTATGTGAATTTATTAGAAATTATTATATTTTATTTATAATAAATTAAATAAGATATGAGTTTATTTTATAAAGGAGTGTGACATTAATTAAACTATATGATAAAGGTTTTATTTAATTAAATGAGATTAAGTCTTTTGAAGCTAGCCAAACAAGGCCCTAAGAGGAGTTGGTGCAGTTAACCCATGATTGGGTCAACTGACCACTCTGCGCTTCGATTATCGATCATTATATCGACGCCTTTTTTTTTTTTTTTCATTTTTGCCTAAGTCTAAGAAATATTCAGAGAGAGTGCGAGAATTTCCAAGAAGAATTAAGAGATCTTGTGAAAGAGAATTGAGAGTGAGGAAACTAAGCCTACTAATTATATCCTACTGGGTAATCTCCTCCTTCCCAAATTCTATTTTTACGTATTTAGTTTTCATAAAATGGGTTTCATAGTTTTGGCTTTTAAACCTCTGTTATGTCTCTGTAATTGAGAAATTGTGCTATTATATGGATATATGTAATAATAAGAGTAGCATAACATGTTTTATATATATATATTGCATGATTCCATATCATCAGTTTCATAGTATTACATCGTATATGATTTCTACAAAATTACAAAGTTTGGGTTTTTGGCCTTAAGGCCTTATCGTGATTTTAGTATGTCAAACATAAATGTTTTCGTAAAATTTACACTCGTATGATGTTATGCATGTTGATCTGAAGAGACCAAAGTTTAAATAAGCGGATTGGTGTTATAACGAATCCGTAGTGACAATTTTCATGTTTTATTTTCAAAACCTTCAAGAACATCAAGAACAGTGAAAGTAAATGTGTTGATTTTGCAAATTCTGTGTTGTAACTTGTTAAAAATCATGCTAGATGAGTTAAGTAATGATTATATATGTATTACAATGATTGGGTAAGTCTAAATTCGTGTAAAAAATAACTAATTGGAAGTTATGGCCATATTCATTATATAATTTTACGTGATTGATTTTTGGCCTAATTTGGCCTTATTATGTTCATGAATCGAGCTATGAAATGAGAGAAAATGAGCACTGGTAACAGCCTGCGCCAAGCGTTACCAAACTAAATACCACTTACGTGATCAAAATAAATAAATAAATAAATAATAATAATAATAATAATAATAAATAAATATTTGATGAAAATTATTATTAAAATATTTATAAAATAAATTAAATATTTTAATTGAGATATTTATGAAATAAAATAAATATTCGATGAAGATTATTATTAAAATATTTATAAAATAAATTAAATATTTTAATTGAGATATTATGGAATAAAATAAATATTCGATGAAAATTATTATTAAAATATTTATAAAATAAATTAAATATTTTAATTGAGATATTATGGAATAAATTAAATATTCGATGGAAATTATTATGAAATAATTTATTAAAGTGTAATAATAGTAAGAGATCGAAAATATTCTAATTTAATTAAGTAATTAAATTAGAAGGGTAATGATTTGTTAAATAAAGTGGAGTTTATATTAAATAATTAAGTGAAAATGTGACTAATGAATGTCGTGAATACATATGGTATGTGTGTAGGATTTGTGGTGAGCGGAAGTAGTAATCGTTTAGCTTCTTGCGAGACAAGTTTCTAACCCTACTTGTCATTATTGTTCAAGTTTATTAATTACCTCGAGTAAATTATCATTATTATTATTCATGTTCAAATGTTATATTAAAGATTGATTATCTTTTCAAAGCATGATTCAGTTATACAATAATTGTCTATTGTATACTTCGATTATTATTCAATTTGAATATCATTATTATTGAACCTTATTAGACTAGCGAACCCTTATTGATTCGACTAGTCCATAGTTGATAAGCGTTCTAAATTTCCGAACCTCGATGAATTGTCAAACCAAACTTCCTTTAGTGCGGACTCGAATGTCAAATTGAGATGAACAACCCTGAAAGGGATTTACTTATGCGTTAGCGTTAAGATATTGTGCATGCGAGATTGCACTTAAAAGGTGATCCCCTAAATGCAGTAGAAAGGTCCATAGTCTTATGATTTATTAAAGGTTTCAAGTATAACTTTTGATAACTTAGGACATAGTTCAAGGTCTTATGACCCTTTAATTATTTTGTTTCTTGTTATTCATTCTTCATTCAAAAGTTGAGCTTTTATTCGGATGTCTTTGATTTACTCGCATGTTATTATCTTTGTTATTTCATTATTATACTTGTGGGCATTAGTGCTCACTCTTGCTTAATAATAACATTGCGATTAAGAACGAAAAGAATGACGAACCTTCCACTAGTAAAGGCAAAGGGCAAAGTTAGCAAGTGTTGAAGACTTGTTATTTTATTTGATGATGTATTTAGGTTAGACTTAAGTTAATGATGTTGTTTAAGACTTAATTGTTTATGATTCCACGATGATGTTTAAGGTTAGAGTAACTTTGGGATTGTATTTATTATGTAGTTGATGTAACCCCGTAGGGGAGATTTATTATTATTTCTATCTATTGCATGGTTTGCATTTATTATGGGTAGATAGATAGATGATATTTATACAGTGAACACCAAATTCCGTGGAATTGAAGTACCCGGATTTGGGGGTGTCACAAAAGTTATGTGGACTCGGATAGTGTCCAGTCGGACATGGGTACTACTCAATTTTGATAATTTATTACACATTAAAATGAAGTATCTAACACCTATATACGTCAATTGCCAGGCAGGGGTACTTTAAAGTGAGGAGTCCATGTAACATAGGTCATGCTAACTAGTAATTAACTAATTATGTTCAGAATAATAATTATAATAATAATTATATGTGAAACAGACAGACGTTACACCATTACTCTCCTAGCCCTTTTTTCATTTTGACTAAAACAAAATATTAGAAAATATTATTATTATTATTAGAATTTGGTCACCAAACTTGGTGCCCACGCATACTTGGCCAATATTTAACTTATAGCTTATATATAAAGTTTTAGTACTCTTTGTAATAACATAACGACAATATATAATACATCTATTTTATCTCTAACATGATATCAGAACTAAGTTAATCTTAGCAATCAAATCAAAAATTCTTGTTACCACCGGCGGCAGCGAGCATCGTTTATTTTTATTGTTTGAAAGAAAGAAAAAAATTAGGTCGTTAGAGTTGGTGCTCTAGCACTCCGTTGACCATATTTGAGGTTTCTTTTCGAAGTTGTAGAGTTATTGTTGCATGTTTTTTTCTTAACAAGAGTGATATGTCCAGAACAGTTTATTTCTCGAGTTGAAATAAGTAAATGGTTGATTGGAAAGTAAGAATTGCATGGAGCTGAGATTTCAGGAAGGAGTGTCCTTCAATTTTTACTGAGTCCTCTGTTGTTGAGAAAGACAAGGAGTCCTTCGTAGTTGTTTTTAAAGAATATAGTCTTTCACATTTGTTGTGGGAGACGATTGTTCTTCGTTATTGCTGGCACATGATATCCTCAGAAAGTGGATGGGTGAAGTTATATATTAAGGGTGAAAAATCTAACTTTGGACGTAAAAACAAAAGAAAAAATAATATGTGCAAATTAAAGAGGGCCTCAATTTGAGGGGGAGTGTTGAAGATAAAATAATTCCGTGTTATTGCTGATTCGAGTCTTTTTAGGATTATGTTATGTAACAAGTTGTAAGTCATGATATAAGACTTTTCAACTTGATGGGGAGTGTTAGAATATTTTGTTACTATTAGAGTATATTATTATTATTATTAAAATTTGGTCACCAAGTATCCTTGGTGCCCACACATACTTAGCCACTACTCATAGCCTATATATAAGCCTATATATAAGGCTTTAGTACTCTTTATAATAACATAACAACAATATTCAATACATTTATTTTATCTCTAACACAAAAAATTAGGTGATGAAAGCTATCTTCTTGTTATAACTCAAGCAGAACTCTTTTGTTCCCAAGCTAGCTGGTGTAGGTTGAAAATGAATCCTATGTATAAAATAAATAGAATTGAATAGTTATAAATCAAATAAAAAAATAGAAGAAAAAGGAGGGCAAAGAGAAAGGTAAAGAGAAATATATATATAAAAAACATATACAAAGGAATATAAAAAATAAAATAAATTTAAACATAATAAAATTACATAAGCATAAATAATTTTAAAATGATAATAATCAAAATCAGAAAGTGTAATGAACAATTTACAAAATGAAAAATCTAATGAAGGACAATTAGTTTGGACTCGAAGGTAATGAAAAAAAATAGAAAAAGAAAGCCTGATCTAACCTTTAGCCAATCGTACATTGTCAGGGATGTGGTTGTGCATGACCAATCAAGCACACACCGTAATTCATATAGAAATGGTAGAGCACGATAGAGTCTGTAGCCTAAGAAATTCACTCGAGAAACTTGGCTAGTCAGAAACTGTCGGTATAAAGTGCTTTTGTGAGGAATCCCATATCGAATTTGTATGGCTTGCAGTGCCAAAGAAACTGCCTTTGTCACATATATAGCACGAAGCGCCAAACCTGCAGTAGTTTGCTGTGAATAATCCAACTGCCAAGCATACTCTGTGACAGAATATGTAAAGAGGATGAGGTTGAAAATGTAGAAGATCACTTTTCCTGTGGCGAATGAACATAAGTATATAATACGATCTAGAACAATCAAGAAGAAGATAATCTGCATGAAGAGAGCATTTAGGCGAGTTAAAAATAACACGTCATTAAGGGTTCAAATTTTGGGCGCGTGAGACAAAGATGTTAAGACATGCCAAAATCACATTTAGAAATTATGATTGTATATATGTGTAAAATATAAAACATGATTGTGTCGGAAATATAAAAAAATCAAATATTTAAATTTGTTTTCAGCACATCTTAAAACCAGTGCCTCACATCCCAAAAAAGGGAAGTAAATACAATTGGACCGCGAAGGGACTAACAAGAAAGAAGGCTTACCATTAGCATAAATACGAACTCTTTCGGAAATTGATCTTCAAGTTGATAAACGTCGAGAAATTCTTTCTTGTTTTTAATAACAGATTGGTAGAAAATGGCAACCAAAAAGAAAACAGACAAATCTGCACCAAATATGTAGGCATACAGATCGATTTCTCTTTTGCCTCCCCCAATAACAGAAAGTATAGAGTATGGAAAACCAATTTGTTCAGAAATACCAGTTTGTTGTGCTTTAAGAATCTCTTTCGCTACATCAGCAGCTGGAGTTAATGACTTGTATCGTTCAGTTGGTGTACATTCTGTCCATGGGTTGGCATATACCACCTCAAAAACAGCCAATGCTACACCTGGATCTTCTGTACTTTTTTCAATGCTTTGAACTTGAACCCTACTAGCACAAGGGCAAACTTTAGGGTTTTCTTCCTTGCATCTCTCGTCATGCACAATCCTGAGTAGTTGGTTTATTCCAGATTCAATTCGCTCTGGTTGTATCCCATCCTCAGGCCACAAGTGGACATCCACAGACAACTGTACAAAGTACGGAGGAGATTCAGCTTCCTGTGTCAGAGATTTCATGTACCTAGAGCAGTTTCTTAATACCATTTTCACCACACTTGTTATAGGTTGAAGCATCTTATGTGCCCTGTCACTCCAGCTAGAACTCAGAAGAACCTCTTTATAATTGACTACACTCCCTTTTGAAGTATTAAATTCTGTCCAGGAAATCCATTCACTATCTTTGGCGGTTATAGAGCTCTGCAGGAGGGTAAATAAGTAGACTAAAAAAAGAGGCAACAAACTAATAACAAACGACGATGTTATTCTTTTCGTAGCAAACCCCAACTCACGAAGAAAGATTGACTGGATGCTGTAACCACAGTGCTGGATGATGATCTGATACAGATACTGAACCAAAATATAAATTTCTGTGTATATTAGCATGACAACCCAGAAGATGTAACTTGGCCCAGTATTTATACACAGAGCATACAAGAAGAGCGCAGCAAGATACACCATAGAGAGCAAACTGAAGTTCCAAAGAAAGACGAGAAGAAAGGAACAATAACATACAATGTCGTTATTTGAACGCATCTGGGACCATATATGATGAAAAATTCTTCCAATCTGTATTTTTGCAGTATCAGATATAGCTCTACTCTTATCTGACTGCAGGGAATATGAACGACCCAAACTCGTATACCTCATATTCTGGCTTTCAATCTCCTTAACCACCCCATCCTCTGCAGATGAAGGCTCATTCAAATCTGAATCCTCATCAGCAATGTTCAAGAAGTTCACAAGGTTGGTAACTGCCAGATTTCCCATCGACTGTACCTGGGAAACACCATCACCTATCAATTGTACAGCAGAACTTAATGCATTTTCCTTACCTTGGACTTTAACTTTCTTTTCTTTGTCTGAATCAATATATTCACCTTCTCTAGCATCCTCTTCAAGTTCGGTAATTTCACAAAGAGGAGATTCCACCAAATGCTTTGTGTAATCCACTCCCCACGGACGTTCAGTTCTTACACCAACAGGAGATTCATGCGCTTCAGAAGGGATTACTATGTCTTGATAGGCATTTATTTCTTGTTTTCTGAGGATACCTTCTTCTTTATCAAGATTTCCAGCATCCCTATCGAAGTTAAAAGTAGTCCGCCTTCTTAAGCCTTCACTACCAGGAGATATGTCACCACAAGCAACATTAGAGTTCAGACTGTGGAGCTGGATTTGTAGGTTAAGCATCTCAGATTTCATCTTCTCCACTTGCAAGTTGCGCTGACGTTTTTTCTCCTCAGTTTCACGAATATGCTGTAGTTGTGCTGTCTTCCATGCTGCTTTCTTTTCTTGCTCACGTACAACAGCACCAATTTGTTCAGCTTCAAGATATCGAAACACATGATCGAACTCCTGTGAGGAGAACATATATGACTGCAGCGATACCAGAACAAAAATGATGATCTCAACCAAAGCAGATCTTGAGGTTATCCGAAACCCATAGTCATATTTATAAAATCCAATCACCTCATAAACGTAACCTCTTGTATCACATTTATCCGAACTAAAACCACCCACAAAGGGAGATTGATAGGCAAGTGATAACACAATAACACAAAAGTTGTATATGCGTAATAACCTGAAGATCTTGTTCTTTTTCTTAAGTATTGTAGGTCTAATACGAAAGAAAATTAAAGCAAAACAAAGATACCCAAGATGCAGAATGTCGTACTCCAGCGTTCCTGTAATCAGTACCAAAGCAAGAACAAGATCCAAAAGATGGCAATAGCAGTAAAGCCTTAGGTAATCTATAAAAGTCCACATGCCTTTGGTTTCAAAAGAGAGATCTCTCCAAACAAATGCATTTTTACGCTGAGAAATCATTCGGCGGTATGTAAATGACCCTGAGAAACTGGACAACTGATCAGCTCGAAGTTTGAAACATGAAACCATGAAGACAGCATAATAGCTGATCAACATTCGTGGATCATCAACAGTAAGTCCTACAGAAACATAAAAAATAAATAAAAAGAGTGCATTAGATCTGGGTGAGAAGATAAACCTTTGCTTTAATAAGAAAATAAACTTAGGAATCAGATAGCAGTTTACTTTTTCTTAGATAGGTAAATTTGAATCAGTTACCAATTTTTCAGAGAAAAATAAGAAAGTACAACCATTATTTTTTCTCTCAACTGAAATATTCCAAGTTAATAGCCCCTCTCGAAGCTTCCTCGACTACTATATAAATATATATATGTGTATATACATACAATTAAACTTAACAACAATCTAAGATTCCAAGTACGTATCGAGACTGAAAAGCACATTCTAAATAGAATATAATTTTAAAACAATGATACGAGTAATCTGAAAGGGGAAAAAAAGTACAGCTTAAAAGTGAAAATGTGAACATGGATACTTTTTAGAAGTTATTATCTCGATTAGTGTCAATGCATAGTCAATCTCCTTGAAAAGTAGGGATTTTTAAAGTTGGCAATGATTTTGGAATAGAGAAGTAATACATTATATTGAGAGAAAAAAAAGGTTCAAAAGAAACATTAAAGTATTATATATTAAAAAGTAAATTTACTAGCATTAAGAGAGTAGTACCCAGCCAACATTTCATGCAGTAATAGAAATATGTGTTTGAGCTTCTCCAGCAATCATGGCAATGCACATTAGTCTCAAATGGGCCTTGCTGATTTGAAGGCATTACATTCTTCCAAATGGCAAAGTATTCAAGGATGAGAATGGAAGCAAATAAGAAGACAATTATCGGCCACAATTTACGTATAATGCGTCGACCCAAGAGAATACAAGCAGAAAGTGATGCAATATAAAGTATAGAAACCGCATTCAGCAAAAGAAAACTTGCTACAAGCAATGTAATCATGTTAATCTCAAGGCCAAAGAGATTGAACATGTTTTCCAACCAAAACATCAAGTATGTTTTCAAGGTAGTCTTCTGTGTCTCAAATCTCTCCTTTTTCAAAGCAAGAATCCGCTTCTTGTTCCACTTGTGACTCTCCTTGATGCTTCCCCAGATATAACCAAATGAATATTGCGTAGAGCTACTACTTGCAGAGCCTCCTTTATTAAAGGACGCGTCATGGGAAGATTGGTATAAGCCAGGATTAAGTGAAGGCCATGAATTGCTTGTCCACCCTGTTCTCTTTGCATAACTTGAACCTAATGTTGGCTCGTGTTCCCCGTCAGAATTTGAAACAACTGGTAACACATCTTCAGGTGAAACAAACAATGGACAAGGTTCTTCCCATTTATTATCATCTAAAAGGGAACTGGGCGTCTGCTCCAACCAATGGGAGACATTGTACTGAAGGGTACATGTAGCAATAACCAGAACTTTTGCCCTCAAAGCTGCTTCAATACCCCAAAACCCAGGGTTATACACCTGGATACCAAGAAATAAAGACAAGCAATAGTGTTTTTGATTGGGAAACATCTCAGCCTGTTTGCCCCACATCTGAAACAAGTATTCAATTGTCATTAGAAATCCTGTGTAAACTAAGAATAGTTTGGATGGGATCCGCGAAGCTTTAGGTAAAGTCGAACAAATGACAATACCTAGAAGATACAAAAAACCAAATGCACTAATTGGAGACAGAGATGCATAGAACAAAGCAACAAACAATAACTTTTGACCGTGCCAAATTAGAAGTCGTCTGATAAACCCAAGCGCTCCAAATTGCAATGGAGTTGGATCTTCACTTACTGTATACTTACTTTGCCTCCTCTCATAGCTATAAAGTTGCATCACAATCATAATTGCTAGAGACTCCCAGACATTTTTCAACAACGGAGCTTCAGGGTTATAGCCAAAATTTGAAAAAAGATCCAACTTTTTGGACAACCATGCCTCAATACTAGGAAAGATGCTCAAAATATAGACAAAGATAAACACCAGAATTGTATACGCTTTAAGTGGAAACCAGAGGCGCCGTTTTGTCTTCTCAACAAGTTGTCTTCCAGTAATCCAGATAAGTAGCAGAAAAATGTAACCAAATGATACATAATTAGGCTTCACCAAGTATACAGCAACAAGAATAGTCATAAAAGCAATGTACGTTCCAAAAGACCGATAAATGGTTAAAATTTTCTGCCCAATTGCACTGAGATATGAAGCTATCTTTCTCTCTGAGAAAAGATCAAATAATAATTAGATCACAATAATGAGAATGATTAGATATCATTTTTTAAAAATTTAAGGATGATACAAGATAATAAAGTAAGGAGATACTAATGCATAGAATTATATCACACAGATAATAAAACAATTACAGGAGCCAACTGTAATTATGGACACATTTACAGTTATTATGTAATTATGTAATACTCTTAGATTTTCTGCATGAAAATTACAATTATGGACACATTTACAGTCTCCATTTAAAGTCTCCAGTGCTTAAACCAAAAACTAAGGAGAAAAACATATTTATACCAAAATCATGAAACTGAAATCCACATATTTGACCCTTTTTTGGTCATTGACAAATAAAATAACAAAAGTACACTCCAAACATTACCCTAAAAGTTCATACCATGGGAAGGATCGGCATGGCTGTCTCTGGTGGCTCGAGAGGCATAAACTGACAACAGAACTGATTTGTTCAAACCAGCTTTCAAAATGCTGAATCCAATTGGACGGCAGGGTGTGTGCTGTACAATGGCAGAGAATGAAAACAACATTTCAAAACCATGATTATGAATGGCACAGAAGCATGCAAGCAAAGCTATTTCCACAAAATCCCAGGAGCTATCACGGTCAAGGAGTCCTACAAAAGTTTTAAATATAATTCACTTTAATAAAAGGAAAGAAATAAAAATCCAAATGAAAAGAAAGCCAAGAAACAGATTGAGACCATACTTTTGCTCCTAAATGCAAGTAGATAAACTAAACCATACCTAATTGAGAGAGAATTTCCATACTTAACGAGCCTTGGTTTTCCAAAGTTTTAGATATCAGGTTAATCTGAAGAGTATACAACATTGCGAAATGAACCTCACATAGAAGAATCAACGCCTGGCGTACCCGTCTGCTGATGTGGTGGCTCAAAAGATATATAAAAAAGAATAGCACTGCAGCACAGGTTAGAATTTATCACCAATTAGTAACTGTAGTAGCCTTATGTCTTGTAATAAAATTGCCATGCAACTGTTCCAAACTAAATTACACATGTGCACGAGGCACTAATCTGTGAAAGTTTAAACTTGTGAAGAAATCAGAAAATAAGTAACATCAGCTAATTAACATACTATATACAGCATGGATGAAACCAGGTTTCATTGCAATGAGAAATATTAGCACCAGCATGATAGCTCGAGAGCATTTGCGGAGTCCCCAAGCAATTGTAGCCACAATCAATACTTCTGTCTCTTCTCTCACTGCAAGGATAATAGGAGACAAAGTAATGAACAATCAAATAATAAACTTAAATGTTGTAATAAGAAATTAGAAAACCTAACATCATCACCGATTGCAGTCAATTAGCCACTACCCCTCCTGTTAAAAGTGCCCTTATGCAATGCTTAGGAATTATTTAAAAATATTGATGAATTTTCTTCATACTTGTTACCTCTTCCAAATCATAACCCTACTCACCATTTGCTACCAGAAACCCCAAACCAGTGCAAATTTTTTTCCCTTTAATTGGTTATAAAAAATCTTGTCCGACACTTAATAACTAACACTAAGCTTTGTGTGGATAACTAATAAAACTCTACTACTGATTAATTTTTTTGATAATATGTTATGGCATTTTTTAGCTTGTTCTGTTTTCTAAACTTAAATTACATGAAGTGAATAAAAAATCTCAAATCACAGATATTCTCTACCTCTGCTCACCATCACCCAAAAATGCAACCACCCCCAAACATCAATGCAAGAACATTTGGCAATATTAGTACTCAAACATTTAACAAGGGAGACTTTTTTTTCTTATTATAGTTACTATCATCACAAAGAAAGAAAATGTAATATCCCAGTCCTGCATAGGTTTGATTACCAGTTTAATTAGTATGTGTATAAGGTTTACCTCTACTACAAATAATACCAACAATCATGACCTTTTGGGTGAGACTGGATCAAGATAACCCAAGTTGATGCTATTGGAGGGTGGATTGAGCCTTATTCTAGACTAATTTTGGTCTGGGTCACTACGTATAAAAGCTACTCTTGAAAGCTCAGATAGGGTGGGTTGTTGGTGGGTGGGAACACGAAGGCAATTGATACTCACAAAAACTAGGGGTGCAAGAAGATAGTGACTGTGAGTAATTAGATTGGCCCTGATGAGGATGTCGAAAATTTAAGAGGGGAAAATTATAATACCCAGTCCCACATCAGAACATGTAGGTAGGGCTTAATAATATGAAAATGGGACGAGGTTGGCAATGAGACCATTAATATGAGAACGGGATCATGGTGGATAAGCATTTTTGTATTACTGGCCTAGAAGAAAGATGAGCTAAACTCTAGCATGTAAGTACCTTCTTCGGTCATGTTGTCACTTGAAGACTGCCTGTCCTCGTCAGAAATGTATAGAAAAACAGAGTTGTTAACAAGATTACCAAGAGCAACCAAAATTCCAAGACAAAACTGTGCAAGTAGAAACAATCCAGGTATTGAGTAATGCCACAACCCAACCATATCCCAAATCTCCATATCCTGTGTACAAATTCAAGAAAAAATAAACAAAATTATCAACTGTTTACAGTCTTCTCACACAGAAACTAAACCACTTCTCGCCTATGTAGCAGTACCTTCCCAAGCTTCCAGTTTAGAAATGCAAATGCCACATTGAAGATATATGTACTGACAGCCCACAAGAGAATAAAGACAAGAATCAACCCATTCAACCGATGCAAACGGAACAAGGATGGAAAAGCAAATATGATATAGCCGACATAAGCGAGTAATCCAAATGCACATACACTTGCAAAATAGAAACTCCAATAAGAAAGAGCAAACAAGGAGACCTGTAAATCACCAACAAAAGTTTAAGATATAAGCCAAAGAGTGTTAATACAATCAACTGACCAAGAAAATTGAAAATATTATGAGTCCACTCTACAAATTAAATGCTTAACACACCTTGAATGAAATATTACAAAGGAGAAAATGGAACAAATAGTACCTCGTCATAAACTATAAACATAAAATACAGTCAAGTCATATCAGAAAAAAATGGTGAGATACTATTGAGAGAAAGCGATGAATATTTTTAGAAAGCCATTGTACTACCATAATAGCAAATTCTCTGAATGCCATCGCATGCTACCTCCAAGAGGAAAATGAAGGGATGTTAAGTAACCAACTTCTCTAAAAGCTTAAGCCGTTAGAGGGTCCAATAATGTAAATCATGCTTTAACACTCCCCCTCACGTGCTACCCCAGTTTGCACATGGGGAGACGAATTAAGATGCATCACAGTGCACAAATCAAAGTGTAATTACACAAACAGCGTAATGAGGAAACAATTGCAAGAACAAAGTCATTAGGACTTTCAGTGAAGTTAAAGCAGAAACTAAGAAAAAGGTTAGGGTATAAGTGATTAGAGAGAGCTTTTCTAGGACTCTGAAAAATTTACATGACTACTTACAATGTTTTGTAATTTCAGACCAGACTTGAAACCTTAGAAAAAGGAAAGGGCTTAGCTTTCTACATAATCTTTAGTTTCAAAGGAGAAAGGACCAACTGCATGGTGTCACCTTTAAATGATTATAAAATATATAACATCTGGAGGAAAAGAAAAAGGAGATGAAAATAAAAGAAAGAAGGAGACTTGAATTGCCTTTAACCCTTCAACTCTTTGTTCATCACATTCCAAGTCTTCGTGCAATTTCTAATAAGACAGGATGGAAGATAAAAAATATTTAGTCGCGCTGGACATAAACTATATGTTCAAGTTGCATCATTTTCTTTGAGGGTCTTACTAAAATAAATTACCAAACAAGGGCACAATCTATAGATGAAAGTTGAAGAATTGGGGTGTAAACAAGTAATACTCGAGGGATGAATCTGGAAATGGAAATATTTCAGGGAATCAAGGACTGAATTGCACGATGAATAAAGGGGACTTGATTGTATTTTAAAATGGATCAGTTACCTCTTTTTTTCCTTATGCACACAGAGAACCGATAGAGAAACAAGGAATGTAGTGAAATTTGTTATTGGGCATCTGCAAACAATATTGCAAACATCAATGAAGTTTCCAGAAGTGAACAAGAAATCAGTGGATTTGGAAGATCAAATGGTGGTGGTTGATCTGTAATCAACTGCAATAAGTCATCGACAATATGTTGTTTCTTACGAAGATACACAGCGACAACACAAGGACCGAGACATACTGAAAATGGAGGCGTCAAAGACTTGGACAACAGTTGTTGTCTGCTCATGAGAATCAGCATTGACTGGCAATGGGTGGGATCTACTTAGATGGGTGGTGTCTGTCAATGGTAAGTTTCCAACAACTAATAGACGCCTTTGATAATGAACAGAGTCGCCTTTCTAATAGGGATATGATTTGGCGACTCTGGTGGACGGCGCAAGATTTAAGGTTCGGTGATGTCTCTGACGAGGTCTCCAATGATAATTCAATGATAAACAATAACTTTTTTCTCTACATATGGGCCAATTGGATCTAATAAGGGCTAGTTGGGATAATTTTTATTTTTGTTAAGATGTCTCCGATGAGGGATGATTTTTCTTTTGGTGAAAGTGCTACAAATTATGGAAGACATATAAGATTGTTGCAGTTTGCGGGTTCTAAAAGGATGGTGGGCTGGTAGCGGTGCTGTTTGGATCTTTTTCTGCCAACTGGACTAACTTTTCCCCGAGTTATGTAGGCATGATTCTGTTTTGCAGATTTTGTTGGATACTGATGCTGATTCCAATTTGATGGGGATTAAGTTTAGCTGTAGAGACAGAATATGGTAGTGAAAATAAAACAGTACCAGTTTTAATTCATGTGCCAATTTGAGACAGATAAGGTCTTGAAGGGTTTAAAAGGAGATAAAGGAAAAAGAAAGAAGGGTGAATTAAATCACCAATATATTAAACTTTATCTTTCAACGATGAATTAAATCATTTCATATAGAATATAAAAGACTCTAATTCTCCTACAACTATAACTTTGGTAACTAAATTTTATAAAGAAACACACTCCTAATCGAAAAATAATTTACCTACTGAAAGTAGTCTGAAACTAAAGATATACAACAATTTTATTATATCAATATATAATAATTGACAAATAATCCTTTCATTTTCAAATCGTATTTCGTGTTACTTTTAGAGAAATTAGTAGCTAAACAATAAACATCAGAAACTTTCAAAATTGTGTGAAAAACAAATCTAAATGGTCCAAAAAGTTATAATAAAACCAATGGAGGATGTGGAGTTCAAACCAAAAGCACGAAAAAAGAAGGGGGGAAAAAGGAAGCTACTAGTCCCTAATGAAGGACAGTTCCCCCATCTCTGTGTATGTCAGAATTAGAGACACCCCAAATGCCCCCTGGGTTGAAGCCCAAAGGTGAGCAAGATCTCCCTCTTCCATAGCAAACGACTTGATGAGCAAGATAAGCATCTTTAGATTCTCGCATTACTCCTTCAAATTAATCAGCAAGTTAGATTTTGTAAATTGTTAAAAGGTGGCTATTGTATTGTTTCTAACAACGTAAAACACTTTCTTACTATTCTTAAAGGGAATATCCTATATTCCTCCTAATTAGATAGCAAAGAGAAAACTTGACTGTTCAAATTTTAAAGTCTTTCCATTTGATAGAGTTTACAGTATGAGGCACAATTTTCAACCTTTCATGTGTTATTTTTATGCAAGCTAACTTAAGTACTCGAGCAGACAAGCTCTAAAGTAGTAGCAATATCTTCTACAACCCTTTCCTGTCGAGTGCTGGGATAATTGTGGGTTCATGAACCTTAAGGGTAGATGTCATCATATGTCAAACTAGCAACAGGCAGCATTAAGGTAATGAGTGGAAACGCATCAAAAAAACTTATTACAATGTTAAGGATTTGTACCGGGAAACCGTACGTGAAAAAATTGATACTAAATGTCCGAAAAACTGCACCCCGTATTAAAACATTTGTGTGCCTAACACCAGACCTGCAAAAACACCAAAACAATTTAGCAAATTTCTGAGCAAGTCATTAGATAACACACTGACCAAGAACTAAGATCCCAATGATTGGAGTTGCCAAGTCAAGGTATTTGCTTGTTCTAGCATGACCATTATCATTATTTTCCAATTTACAACTAAAAACCAAGATCCTAGAAAAAGAATGCATAATAAAGAACCATGACATATTCCAGGTAAGTTACCTCGATTCACGAATAAAGAAAGAATGCTTCAAGGGAAGAAGCTGCTCAGTCAAGTTGCCTTCTCTATTGGACATGATGAAATCCATATCCTCCAGATCAGCTTTAACACAAGATAACTGTAAATCCATTTAGTAAGATTAAAATGAAATATTGTACAAAACAGGGGGAATCTTTCTTTTCACTTATATAAAGAAAAAATATATGTAAACCAGCCCCACCCCAATACATGAATGTTGCATCATTCCCGCACTTCACCTTATGCAGCATGTAGCAACAACTAAAGCCCTCATATACCTTTTCCGAAGCTGCACATATTTCCTAGTATCAAGCATAAATGACTTCAAGACCAAAGAACGAATATAATTCAATATTTTGAATTTTCTAGAGACCGTATACCTTTAAAATTGTTAATTTGGTCATCTATTAGCATTATTTATTCCATAATTGCTCTAATAAACTTTTGATCGAACTTGTAATCGCTTCTTTAAACCTTGAAGATACGTCCGTAATTAGAATAGTCAAACAATTGCTCTCAATACACTTAAACTTTCAATCTAATAGGAAGGTTGCTACTAACAAGTCATTGTTGCAAACACGGGAATAGCCTCAAATCCCTGGTTTTCGATTCCAAAGTTTACAGAACAAACCCTGTCTAACCTTCGTGTTTTCCTCCTTCATGACAGCTTCACCTTAACAAATAAAATTTCAACATAAATTGGAACATTCGGATCCCATCAACCACCCTAGTTTAAAATAGAAAAACTAAAGCTGATAGAGAGGGTGTAACTTAGGTAACAATGTCATCAACACACTCCTCCACGTATAATGTGCAGACATATCCTCTCATAAATAGGTCAGGAACATCATGATTAATTATGGTGGCAGCAAGACTCAAAACTAGGATACCCATTAATTGCCAAAATATTTTGTGCTTCATTAGTTTCTCATTATTTCCCACTTGTATTTCTTAGGATTACTCGGCCTCCCTTTTTATACTCTCTTCTATCTAATAAAATTTCTTCTTTTATCTACAAAAAATTGTTCATGGTTCCAAAGGAGAGTTTCATCAACGTGTTAGACAACATGGTCACACATATCCCCATGCCACTTGATCTTAAATAGAAATTTGTTTGATCAGGTTAAACCCCACATAAGCTTAAGAACATATTATCCTACATCCATGAGGACAACCTTGTAATCCTATATAAGACACTATAGAATATTCCATTTGAATCAATTAATTCTACATTAGATGCTTCGGTAAATACCATACATGCCTACTCCTGTAAAACTAATAACTGATAAAAGAGGATATAAATTAGGTATTTTTATTATCAAACACTGAAAACATTATATTACAACGTAGAGGTAAAAAGAGAGACCTCGTATGACAAACAATAACCATTCTCTCAACTTGCATCACAAGTTCGTAGACCTGATAAGCAACTATAATATAAAAAACTTATCCTCCAATCAATCCTTATATATGAAAACACGTCCAAGATGACGTAAGATAACATCATCAAATCAAATTAATTTCAAAAATCGTTGAGTTAACCCTTAATTAATTAAGAGTTAACTCGGTGCTAACTCAAAATTGTTCTATCAATCTTACTCTTGCTCTTCTGTTTCCCTTCAATTAAACCATTGTCCCCTTTACCTTTACCTCACCCTCAACCTCACTCATAAACTATTCGTCTCCTCTTCACTACCTTATGTTTCTCCGTGCATCAGAAACCTAGATTCCTCACCCCTTTTCCACTTCCATATATATGTTGTCCCTCGCTCCTTTCAATTTCCCAATCAAGCAATAAATCCCCCCTTCTCCTTATCTCAACCTACTTAACTCCACATTTTTCTTCTGTCGCACCATCACAATTGTCTGACCCTCGATGATTTTGTCGCTGCCATGGTCAGAGCCTGACGACCACATGCAGTGGAGTAATTGACGGCCTCCGGCGACGACGCCCCCTGTGTCCGCCAAAATTGGGGTCTCAGTCAAGAACTTAGGATGAGGTAAGTCTCTATTGTGCCCAAATTATGTATCCAAAATTGAAAATTTTATTAATTCTGGTAATTATATGCACCCTTCTTTCCCTTTTTCTTTGGATTTTGATAGTGTATGGAGGGGTCTCCAATCCTCTAATCTCTGTTTGTTCATTTATTTTCTTTTATTACCTTAAAAATCAATTTATTTGCTTGAAAGTGTTTGTTTCACAGTGTTTGTTTGAAAGTGTTAATATGAGTGTATGACAGAATTGTTTGTTTTGTTTAATTTTAATATTTCAGATCTCAAGGGCTTAAATGTTCGTATTAATCTCTCCGTCTCTGTTTCTGTTCCCCTCTACAAGTTTCTACAAATTGACTTGCCAAAATGAAAGTTCCCACAAATTGTTGCATACTAGCAATGCAATCCATCGACTTGGCATATACCACCGGGAAACAATACAGTTTTATCGATTTCCGAGCTTGCGAATTCCTAATTGACCCTCTTTACCAGGTATTTTTTTTTGTGATGTTATTGTTGAAAAACAGTCTTATAGATGACCCAAAAATTGATTACTTTTGTCCATTTCACCGACCCTTTTTTGGGCTTTTCAAGAAATTGCTTCCTCATTGCTTGCCTCTCACTGTTTCTTTTGTGGGTTTCTTTTTATTATAGTTTATTAACTCTTACCCCCTTTTGTTATTGCTTCAAGCTATCTATCTTTTTACTTGATTTTATTTTTGAGATTGGTTTTCATTCTATGGTATGGGTTTGATGGTGCAAGTTATTGTATTGATGCTGAAAATATGTGGCTTTCCTACTTTATTGGTACTTCAAGGATCTGCAGGTAATTCTATAATTTTTTTACTGTTTTATTTGATTTGTTCATAGTCCATATATATGATCAACCCATTTTGTTATTTTGTCAAATACTTGGTGGGTTTAATGATTTTTAAGTTTTGGTAAAAATTTTAGAGATATGGAGTTTGATCAATTTTATCTTTTGCCAATATGGTTTCTGCTATGTGCTCTTTCTTTTTTTTGAATTAGTCTTATGTTAAAAAGATTCAAATTTTATGCAGAGGCTTTTGCATTCAAGATTGAGGGATTCTCAATCCTGCATTTTTGTGATGTTAGCATAATTTCATCTGTAAAAATGTCAATCTGGTTGAGTTTACAGTTCTTAATTTTGATTGCCCGGGGTAGAACTCAATTAGCTATCTGCGAAAAACTATTTCACTAATATCACTCAATTGAAAAATTACTGTTTTTAGCCTCTTAGCTTCATGAGCCCATCTGAGAATCTATTTGTTTATTCTTTGCATTAAAACTTAAATTTGAGCTGCTTATAGGCTTCTGCAGCTTGCATGAAATTTGAACAGATTTCTTGACACAAAAAATAAGCCTAGGAAGTAGGAATTCCACCCCAAGGGCAAAGCTTAAAAGCCAAGAACAGATATTAGTCCAACAAGACTAACAATACCAGAAGTATACCACACTGGCTTACATGATTACATGACTATTCAAGACATTAATTCTTACCCATGGTTTTAGCTAATTGGTGTTTGTTCTGATTGCTGCAATTTGGAAAGAATGTTGAGTTTTCAAATATTAAATGTGGCCAGAAGGTTTAAGAAACTTCAAATTCCGGCAACCACTCTCTGCCGCACAATCTCTGAACTTTGGACAGAGAGAGACAGAAAGCTAATCAGCTCTGAGATCCATGGTGAAGGAGACGGAATACTACAATGTTCTCGGGGTTAGTCCCGTCGCCATTGAAGCCGAGATTAAAAAAGCTTATTACATCAAGGTATTTCCCCTTTTTTTTCTTTTCATCATCTCAATTATAAAATCTACTGCTACTATTGTTATCATCATTGGAGGGGGGTTTCGAAGAATTATTATGTTAGGAGCTGAGTAAAGAAGTATAACAGGCTTAAATTGCACAAGCCGTTTTTAGGTTTTTGATTTCGAATTTGAATGGAACCTACCAACAGATATATGTAGCTAATTTTGGAGTATTATAATATTAGATATATGTAGCAAATGAACTATGAGTCAATTTCACTCATCGATTTTTCAAATTGGAAGGACTGATTTTTTAAATTGAAAGGATTGACTTGCGTCATTGATATTTTGTGAAGTGCTAGACTGTTAGTGAATTTAATTGGTTTTTGAATTAGTTGGGTTTCAGTGCAAAACTTATTGCAAGGAGTTTCAACTTGCATCATGGTTAGAAAATGACTCATAATCATTGTTCACTCAACTCATTACTCATCACATGATCATCAATTAAGTGATTTATGACTCAACATATGAGATAGTTTAGTCGGTGCTTCATTTAATTGGATTATTATCAATTTTATATATCCCTTTAAATTTGTTAGCTTTGACGAGGTGTAAATATGTGTAGACGCACACATGGGCCAAGAGTTGACTTATTGGTATTCCAAAATTGGAGGACTCTGAATCTGTAGATAATATTAATTTCTGCTGACTTGATGTATTTTTTTGGGGGTAATATATACAAGTATGCAACTGAAATGATTAAATGCCAAAACACTATAAAATGACATTCTTTTGATATGCACCCTGTATTCGATATGTTGACTTGATGTATTTTTTTTGGGTAATATATTGTTCTGTTTACCTTATTTTAGTTTTTGGAGAGCTAAATCTTGCCTTGGAGAATTGCGTTAAGATGTCCTGGCGATAAACTGTGAATTTGTGAAGTCTTATGTGAGTTACACACGGTATAAGATGCCTGGTGATGACCTGTGAAGTAGTGAAATGACTGAAGTCTTACGAGTTACACATTACTAGATACGGATACTTAACCCCGACCATCAAATTGACATTTGTCTCCATGGCCCTTGGATATTGCTCTTTCAGTTTCCATCTTTGTCATTAGACTGTCGTGTTCATTATGGCCAGGAACATGAATGCTGAATCATTGGTCAACCTTTATGTTCAAATATTTCCTTTACATTTTCAGTTCATTAATGAATTTAGTACTTCAGTTGTTTTACTGTCTTGTATGAAATATCGTATATGCATGTATTCCAGCTCTCACTTTCTATGTTAGCAATTTATGTATTATTGAGTATTGACAGTATGTAGAAAGCTATTTGTTTTATCACCTCTACTAAAAATGAATTCAGGTTGATATAATAAAGGCGATTTGGAGAGAGGACGGGAGTTTTAATTCCTTTCCTCTACAAAAGTTTTGAAAGAATTCAGGGAAATGATTGTATATATGCATGTCAAAATACAAGTGAGATTATATACCTCATAGCTGATTCTTTGTGTGTATTTAGGTAGTAGAAATTAAAGACAATGAAAGGTAAGTGAACTATACTAATCTTCAATTTGATGAGCTTGAATTTCGAAAGGTGCATAGTAGGTTAGTTATCATCCTCCTAATGTGTACTCTTTTGATTTCAATAGACTAGGCTACAAGTGTATTCAGTGGTATCTCCATTTGATGATATGTTAACACGATTACCTCTATGCTATAACTCCATTAGAATTTTGTACATTTAGTAGATGTAGTGATTAGAGAAAACAAATTTTGCTCATCCGACATGATATGAATCATCGAATTTGGATGCAGGAATAGTAATGCTTTGAGAAAGACGTGATTCATTAAGTAAAAGATGTTAACCGATGTAAGCTACACTCAAAATTTCTTTGTTTTACCTCAAAATGGGATTATGATCTTGATGATTAAATTGATGCTTTTCTTTGTTGGTTTTTTGTTTTAATTGATTTGTTAATTAGGATTGTCTCACACCTAATTATATATTAGTATTGGTTTCTTGATTTACTAATGTTTGATTTTTTGTGATGTTTTGTACAGAATTTATTTCATCACCATGACGTTCCTTCTTCGAATGGGGTGATCAGCCGAATAAGGGGTGCATATCGAAAGAAAAGTGAAAATCTTTTAATGTTATGCTACGAAATGAATTGCGTATTTCGAGTTCTTTTTTGACATGAATGTCTAACAAATTATTAAATCCATTATTCAAACTACCTGTGCATTGCACGGGCTACCAACTAGTTAATTTAAAGATAGGACCACCATAAATGCAAATATTTTAATTTAGAAAGTTAGCCATCATTTTCACTCCAAAAGGTAAGCCTTCAACTGACTCAATTTTAAACATAAGTCAAGAACTTAATGAAGGTGCATACCATGAAGTAGAACACCACCAGAGACACAGCAGAACAAACTTCCAGCCGTTCAGAATCGGAAGATATCTTGAACAGCCCAACAAATTCAGCTAGCACACGGAACATATATGGCAACCCTATTGGAAGCTGATACACATAAAGTAGGATGACATTGAAACCTGCATATATCCAAAGAGGCTTCCACGACCTTCAAAACCATGTCCACAAATATAAGCAACTAAGGGCATTAGCAGCTGTAAAAACACAACATTAGTATTATACACAAATAAATAACCACAAATAAAAGGTTTAAAAGAACTTATAAACATTTACCTGAAAAGGCCAAGAAAATTGCTTGTTAAAGACCAATCAACAAGACCAATGCAGCTACAAATAAAAAATGGCAAAGAAACCCAAGAAGGCTTGCTAATTCCCACAGCTAGCTGAATGGCAGGCAGTAACAAGCAGGCAGCAACCCTGGCATGATAACCTTCCAAGTGGCAAACAGTAAAATAAATTACAACTCAGTTTATGATACATAACTCCCGATACTAAATGCTTAATCTAGTTATAGCGAATCACAGCTTCCAACTAATATGCCAAATAACTATAACTTGCATGAAAGAGATGTATAGGACCAAGAGGAACGGATTAAAATTTGAAATTTAAAATTTTCAGAAATATAAATATAAAAAACCTACATAGCACATACCTAGATAGTCAACAACCGATGAGAGGCGTGCCCACCATGAATCGTGCAACAGAACCAAACCATACTTTCTTATGTGGACTTCAGTCAAAGCAGTGAAAGCCACAAATACTTGTACTACCAAGAAATAAATTACTGAAGGATGTCTCCAGGACTGGAGTCTGGAAAAGTATACCACATTAATATGAAAAGAAGAAAAAACAACAACACTTATAAGCTTTAAAGAAATAGAAGAATGAGCCTAGAAACAGGAATCAAAATCATATCTTACTTCATGAACCCAATTGACCTTGCCCACCAAGAATCGGCTACGCTCCATTCATTACCTTTACAGGCACATATAATAAGAAAGGTCGCTTGAGAAATAATAACAAGAAGCGAAAAAATAATAATTGACCACAATAACAGAAGCCCTTTAAAACGGAACCCTACAGAAGGAAAAGAAAATACATTAGCACTGTTAACAAAAAGAAATTGCTAAAGCAGCTATTACAAGTAGGAAAGAATTTAGACATATTGTAATCTATATATGTTCAAATTACAAAAAGAGACCTAGCATTTCATAGACTCAAAAGATAGTCAAGCAAACCTACAAACTTTCACACAGAAAGAACTAAGGTGATGTATATAGGGTGCACACAATTTCCTCGACATGGAATTATCAAAATAATTTAAATAATCTTAACATGGCCATTCAACTATTAAAACTTGGGGAAAGATCTAATCTTAATACCAGAATGTACAACAATGCACACATTTTAGTTTTTCATAGACTATCTTTCTATACCACAACATAATATTGCACGAGACGAATTCAACTGAGAAGTGATGAGGATTCAGAAATTGGACATACGGAGCAGCAGCTCACCTCTTTTTGGAGCACGAAATAGAATGAAAAGAGAAGCTACCAAATCAACAAGAGAGATCAAACTCCAATTCAGGAACGCAGCTGCAAAAGAATAGTATGAAAATTAGTGTAAAAACAGTGATCAATATTTAGTGCCGCCAATAAATCTAGCAATAATGTCAAAACTGTCACTCTAGATGCAAGAGAGATCAACTCCGAATCAACTAATGCAACTGCAAAAAAAAAAAGGCATGTGAAAGCAATGGTCATGTTACTTATAATTATTACTTAAGCAAACACATACATGTTGAAAACTATATAATGAAGTTCGTATATGCAGTGCCACAAATATATCTAGCAATAGTGTCAAAACTCTCACTTTAGATCCATAGGTGACCCCCCTGCACTATTCCGAAAGTTAAATTGGGCTTTGGTACTAACTTGCCAGAAAAGAAATGCCTCAATTACTAGAAGTCTAGAATGGCATCGATGTAGTTAATGTTCCTTTTCTCTTGTACTTTGTGAAGGAAGAAATTTTATAGGAGGGAAAAAGGTGTGGATGAAGCCAAAAAAGTCTGCACGTATTAGGAGCTTCAGCAGTCCAACTTGACCTTTTAAATAGTTTTCGATGATCAACTTAGAGCCCATAGTTCTCAATAACTCACCAGGAGGAGACTGGAGAACACTTGAAAAAGTACTATGGGCAGAACTTACAATGAAAAGTTCTAGATTATGGTTTACATCAATATTAAACTATTGCAAAGGAGTCAGTCAACATGTTTCCCATTCTTCTAAAGTAGTCAGCTCTGCAGCTTCAGCTGTCCGCTATCTTTCCTTTCTTCTTTCTTTTTTACAGCAACGATGGAGCTAAATGATTAACTCTACTTTCTAGACATAAAATACATTCGTTTGTCCTTAACAAACAATAAAAAAAATCGGTCCAATTACAATAACACGGGTAACATTTGATAAAGTGGAGGCACTTTCTATATGCATATATCATATACATTTTTTAAGAAAAAAAGGAAAAGAAGTTTATACTAATTAGAGAAATAAACCTAGGCCAAAAGTTTATCGATAATCAAGCCCCTCTTTTCTTTTATGGATGATCTGTTTTATTTTGATGGATAGGAGGTCTCAATCGATATCAAAAATAAAACAGAACATCCAAAACAAAGAGATTATGGAAAAAGCCTTCTTAGTGCTGGCAATATGCTATAACCAAATAAATCAATCAAATCCCAACACTTAAAACAAAAGTGTGTATAGTGTATGTTGTCTTTTGCTTGCCAACTCCAAGGGATACTGACACAAGCTTATGTTTAGATTTGCCTGGTGCACGGACCGTGTTTGGGAGGGGGAGGGGTTCTTCTTGTAGGATTAGTCGAATGCTCAAACAGGTCCGGACACCCATTATTTCAAAAAACAACATGTTTTCTTTTGAGAACACATCATAGATATAGAGTTTGACAAGAAGCTGAAACTTTTGGCATCATTTCTAGCAATAACTGAAAATCACTAAAGAATGTGAAGCAGCACAACCGAGTTTATGCCAAGAGAGTTCTCAAAGAAAAAGACAATTCCTAACTAGAGCTCGTCTCCTAGGGGTTATGTCATATAAAGGTTTAGCTTTTTTTCACCTACAAAATATAAAGGAACAACAAAATAAAAAAACCATTACCCTATTTATCCCAATAGGGGAGTGTGCTGAGAGGGGAGAATAGGGTACCAACCTAACCTTTTCACATTTTTACACTAAGTGACCTCATAGATTCTTGACCTGTTGTATGTACTGAAATAGATTCTATATAGATCCAATCAATTCATTCTTTTTCTTATATAATACATGTTAATATAAAATACTTAATCTGGCTCCCAAAACCGGCCATGTTTTGAAAGTTGAAATGGGCTCTAGTACTGTACTATCCAAATAGAAATATGTATGTCAATCACTTGAATGGCCTCAATAATAATTTTTTCTTCCATTGCTGATAAATATTAATGAAAAAGGGGAGTAGCAGAAACGAAATGAGTCTAACAACTCTACACAAACAGAGTCCAACAGTACAACTTGACCTTTTAAATAGGTTTCCATGCCTAACTTAGAGCCCATAGTTCTCACCATCTCTCTCGGAGAAAAGCACCCCCAACAAAGTTCAACAAAAGCACAAAAAATAAAACAAGTTCCAGGTCTCCATCATTGAACTATATTAAACTACTAGCTGTGTCCCACATGGACGGTGGGATTTATCAAAAACTTTGGACGGAATGATTTATTAGGGTGAGCAGGAAATTCAAAATCAGTTGTATTTTGTTAGATAGATTCTAAAGAGTCATAAAATGTTTATATTCTTCCCAAGCATATTAGGTCTGCAGCTTCAGCAATCCATTATATTTCCTTTCTTCTTGGAGTTTCTACCCTCCAAAATAACTATAAATGAAACCAATTACAATAATACTCACGCAGACAAAAAATAAAATAAAAATTTACAGATATCAAAATTTATCCATACCTGTTAGAAGCAGCAAAGGCAACACAATCCCGCCAATAAATCTCCCCATGACCTCTTTTGTGAGGGGAGAAATATCAATTCAACCCCATAACGTCTGAACTTGGTCCCAATATTAATCCAGTAATGGGTTTTAGAATTTCATGGAAATGACAAAAACCCAATTGACATAGCGTAAAAAAATGCTTAATTTCCACACTCGACAAAAAATTATGATCGGAATTTGATTTAGAAGAAGAAAAAAAAGCTCTTTTATTGCACCTTCCAGTACCAGTAATGGGCTTATCTAGTTTGGGTAAAATTAAGCAAGAATTATGCGCATGTAACTACTACTACTACCAGTGAGAACTCACGAAACTGTCTTCTTCCTATGCTGGATCTGAAGGTTAATAATAACTTGGAGGCTGCGTAACTAATAAATAAGCCAGGGACTAAATTGCAAATCTAACCTTATTTGTATGTTTTAAGGTGATCTAAGAACTTTTTCTTTTTTTGAAGGTCGAAGGAGAAGGAGGTGATCTATGAACCTTGATTACATATACTATTATAAATTGTATTTTTTATAATAGTACTTTTTTCAGTTTTTAAAAAAAAAAGTAAAATTATTTTTACAAAAATTAGAGAGAAAACAAGGCTGCGGAATAATGGGAGAAGAAACATACAAGTATAACCTCTATTTGGATATGGGAAATCTTAAATTATATTTGAACAAAAGTAATATAAAGTAGAAATATTAAATTATATTTTACTCTGGTACCGAAATATTATAAGATAGACAAACACCACTTAAAAATTAAATATTTTTAATTACTCTTCTCCGTCTCTATTTAAATAAATTTTTTTTTATTTATGCTCTAATTATTTAATTTTTGTTCAAATTTAAGAGAATTAATGATAATTTTTTAAAAATCTCCTCATTTCTCTACCTATTTTTTTTAGTACTTTAAACTCATTAATAATTTAAGGGTATTATAAATAAATGAATACTATATTTAATATTTTTTAATTATTATCTTAATGGGTGTGTTCATCTCTAAAAGATCATTTAAATAGGAGGGAGGGAGGGAGGGAGGGAGTATAATCGTTATTCGTTAGTCTAAGTTTTAGTTAAAACATTCTTTACATCATATGATTATTAAATTTAAGCAAGCGCAAATTACGGTGTGAAGCTGCTCCTTTGACAAGTGTATGCTACTCCAACCGTCCAATTTATGTGTGCCGACTACAAGAGGTATTATACTCGGCTCCATTACTTTGTATTTGTCTTTTTAGATAATAAAATTGTTTCATTTTTATTTATTATTTGGAGATTTTAATAATAATTGAGTTTTTTGTATTATTCCATATATTAAATGCTAAATTGTTTCTCTTTAATATATTTTCAATAATAAATGTGAAAATGTGACATTGAAATTGTATAACCATTTGGTCCAGACAACGTATTAATTATATTTTTAATTTTTATATTTTGTTCTTAAAACATCAATTAAAAAGAAACATTAAAAATATTATGTTTTTCCTAAATTTTGGGGTTGATTTTATGATTTTGCGAGATGTATTGGCTGGTGCCTTGTTTTATCCGGATGTTTCTATTTTTGTTTGAGTCATTCTATTATATATTGCGGTAAATTTATGTTAAATTATTATTGTGAAACTTATAAAAATTATAGGAGAATCATATTTATTATAGATATCTCTAAAAAATTATTATTAATATTTATCTAACAATTAAAAAATCAACATAAATATGCATTATATATATTTTCCTTTATATTTTGTTTGGATGTTTTGTTGCCCGGTTAGAATTGGTAGGGAATTTAGATGGCATTTTCATTACATCTTTTTATTGAATTTGCCTATTAATTGGTCAAAGTATATACTCCTTCCGTCTCAAATTAATTGTTCAATTTTAATTTTTTTAAGTCAAATTAACTATTTTTAAAATTAATAATTAAGCATATATAAATATATTTCTTAATTTATAAAAGTTGGGATTATTAATAAATTGATATATACTTTCTTTTGGATATAATCTCTTCACCTATATTTTAGCAAAAAAAGTAAAAAGATTAATTTTAAAAATGGTCAATTTGACTTTAAAAAATCAAAACTAAACAATTAGTTTGGGACGTAAGGAGTACTTTATGTGTTATTCTCTGTTCATATAAATAATTAAGTATATTTTTTTATTGTGCGATAACTATATATATATATATATATATATATATATATATATACAGTACGGATCAGGTCCGGACTCTCGGACCTGATTAAAAATGGACCCCAATTTTTTTATTTTTTTTTAAAACAACTACAAAAAAATATTTAATATTTTATGCAACTGAAATTTTTCCATAATACAATATTTTGGAGTGATTTGGATACCTATAAAAAAAATGTATGTACAGTCTGCACAGATTGTATATACCTGTGACAACCCAAAAAGGTCCATTCCATCCAACCCATTCTGAGTCGCCAAATACATGGTACAGAAAACAACTACAACTTTATTACAACAATTGTCGTGCAAAATACAACAACATCAATGCTGTGAGTTTTGATACAAATATATACCAACTGTGACTCATGTCCGTGACTCATGTCCCAACCTTGGATAGCACGTCACAATGACACCTTATATAAAGGTACAGTCAAAAACTGTTTTAGAAATTAGAATATTTGGAAAGTGCTCAAAGAAACCTTCGTGCATGGGAGTCCATGCGCTCAGGTTATGATAGATATCATATGGCCACGTAATTATCCTTAGTCAATCTAATAGACCCCAAAGAAAAATGAGAAGATTCTTATCATATTTTTTCCAATGGTGAGTCTTCTCTTGACATATCATTATCTCCATTGTCTCTAATTGAGAATTATACTTCAAAACAAACACCAAGATTATATAGGTAGTGCTCAGATATATACTCAAAGAAGTGGAGTGGATGAGCACAACCACGCTCTTATGATGACTCGAGGTTGTATGTCATTAGACATCTTATACGATAGTGGCAAAACACCCTTCCAAAGTTGAGTTCACCTCATCCTCAACAAACTATAGACCACGATTCTATTCCCTCGTTATCCCCAAATCGACCCAACTACACTTTTATTACACGAAAGGAATTGTGAAGCAAAAGGGTGAGCACAACTAGCTCAATAAAGAATATCATGACTAAAGATAATTAAATTATCAATAGCCTTCATCGATAATAGATCGTAGATTTAGAACATATGGTAGATGATAAAACTTTTTAACCATAGTCATATGTGAACGAAGCAATCCATTAGAAGAGTCAAATAGACCATAAAATCTATTATCTTCTCCATGTTAAAAGTCCACCAACAATGTTTTATTCTGTAACATCAATCAATAAATTCCTCGGCATCCACAATCACATGTATAACTCATAATCGTAATTGCGGTTCTAAATTCCTTTTCTCATCCAGACAAAGATAATTTTCATCACGAAACATCAAAGATCATGGTTATACCAAATCACGCTCATGTTCATAATCATACTAATAAATTTATCCTCGCACTACTGGCCAAAGATATTCATCAACAAGTCATCTTTGCACTACAGCCAAAGATATTCAACAACAGTCATCTTTGCAGACACGATCCAAAGATATTCATCAACAAATCATCTTTTGCACTACAGCCAAAGATATTCAACAACAAGTCATCTTTGCAGACACGAGCCAAAGATATTCATCAATAATTCATCTTGCATTCTGCTCATGTGCTAAAGATATTCATTATCATTTCATCTTCGCACTACACAGCAAAAAGATATTCAACAACAGTGTCATCTTTGCACTACTGAGCCAACAGCCAAAGATATTCAATAACAGGTCATCTTTGCACTACGGCCAAAGATATTCTTTAACAGTTCATATTTGCACTACAGGCCAAATATATTCATCAACAGTTCATATTTGCACTACAGGCCAAATATATTAATATCTCAAAGAAATATATAATCATTTCAGAATTTATATAAACAATAATTATAACCATGTTGATCAATTCACCTTTGCACCTAAGTTAAAGATATTCAATTGTAAATTCAATGGTCATGATCATATCAGTCAGCAATTCAACTTTGCACTACTGGCCAAAGAGAACACATAGTCACGATCATACCAATAATCTACCCATCTTTACACTCAAGTAAAAGATAAATTCAACATCAGGGTTATAAAAATGTTATATATGATAATAAAAACAATATGATCAACAACTGCATTTATTTTCAAGAGCAACAATCATAAATCAACGATAATTTGGTCAGAAAAAAAAAACCAATTTTTTTTCGTGAATAGTACCCGTGAATAGTAACTCATGAATAATAACTCATGAATAATAACTCGTGAATAGTAACTCGTGAATAGTAACTCATGAATAGTAACTCATGAATAGTAACTCGTGAATAGTAACTCATGAATAATAACTCGTGAATAGTAACTCATGAATAGTAACTCGTGAATAGTAAGATTCGTATTAAATACATAGATCAGATATCGTAAATAATGTCATATACGTAAATAGTGCCATATACATGAATAATAAGTGTCGATACGTGAATAAGGTCGATATCGTGAATAGTAACCCCGACTCAAAAAGGTAGAAATTCTACAATAAAATCCATACCAATATTTCAGTATAATGATATTGAAAGAATAACATCATTATGAAGAAATCCCTTAATATCCCTTACAATCCGTTACCTCAAAAGAGCAGCACTTCTGACTAGATATCGGATATGACGCTGAAGGAAACTTGCACTGATAAATAGCAACTCACCAAGTATCTAAATACTCACAAAATACACTCGATAATCTAGAGAGAAAAAGAGAGAAAACTTATGAATTCTGGTGTGATTTTCAATTCTAACTTAGCCCTCTATTTATAAGAAAATGTTAGCACGCCGAAGTTACCTGCTACTATTCCACCCACCAAAAATCAGTCATCTTCCTCAACAACCAAGAGTGGGGCCCACTCAATTCTAGAATTTTCCACCAAAACCTAATTTTCGAATCAGTTACCTCTTAAAATTCATAACAAATTATACGCTCATTTTTAACGGTTCAAAATTTGTGGACATATACTCAACTTATATATGTATAACATATCCAAAAATTACAACGATCCAACGGTCGGATTAAATATTTTAACTCACATAATAAAATTCGTAAGAAGAACCGATTTGATCTTTTAATACCTCCAATCCGGACAAAATACTGATAAAATACCTCAACATTAATTCCTTCATTTATAACCACATAAATAAATCCATCATTTATATCCACATCAAAAAAATATTTCCTTATGATATAAATCAATAATTAATTATTCACAAATAATATTACAGAACCACAATTATGACAACCGGTAGCTCCTCAGAAAAGGGGGCTTTCCAATAAGAATTTCTCCTTACTGGCGCATAATTAGGTTATCAAACCTCTCCTTGACAGAACTTTCTAGACATTACCAATAATGCTATCTAATAATATTATTCAAATAATATGAATTATTGATCTGATAATGAGAAATCTTGTGCGGTGATAATTATTGAAACAACAATAATATAAAATATCAACGCAACAATTATTGATTCAATAAAATAAAATATTGAGCAAGAATTATCGTAATAATTATTGAAAAGGCCTTCTCACGTAAGAATCAATAATTGAAAAAAAATCTTGTGCAATCTGGTGTCTTTCTTTGTGCAACTTCACGCCAGACATCGTATTTTAACCACCGTGTATTCCAACGGTGTTAATTCGGTAATAACTTCTGACGTTATTTATAAAAACTCAAATGTGACGCCCCAAAATAGGTATACATCACCCATTTCGAAGTTGTTAATACATGGTACGTAAACAACTACAACTTTATTATTACAACAAAGTAAAATTATGAGTTTGAATACAAATATTATCTTCAGACAATATCTATACTCAAATAAATTCTCATCACATTTATTGATACATTATTCTACACAAAATGGTGAGGACTACAAAACAACTCTCTAGAACCTTCATTCCATATTCCCAGACTGCACTCGCATTATATTCTCGCCTCACGAGAAGAAAAATGGAACAAAAAAGAAAAGGGTGAGCTCAACTAGCCCAAAGAAGAATATTATGACTAAGATAATATACAACAAATTATCATTAGTCTTCAACAGAGGAAAAATCAAATAGAATACAATAGACAACAAGTTTTAAATCAATATTCGCAATGAAATAATAATTCATTAGAAGAGTTAAGTAGAGAATGCAAACTACTATCTTCTATGTATAAATTTAAAAGTTCACCGTCGATCTTTTATCCTCAGTAACATCAATCAATATATATCCGGAATCAAATATTCATCTTTGCACTACTGTGCCAAAGATATTCATCGATTTGGTCATGCTTCATCTAAACACATGTTCATCTTCAGCACTACGGGCCAAAGATATTCATCGAAATCATTCATCTTTCGCACTACTGAGCCAAAGATATTCAATAATATCATCATTTAAGACCGAGGATGATGAAAATATTTTTAAAAAACGAATCCAAAGTGAAACAAAATGACAAGGATTAAGGATTAAGGATTCGTACTTTGTTTTATCCATGTCCAAAAAATCCTCAAAAAAAATAATTATAGTGGTGTAAAATTCAAGAATGATCAAAACATGGATACAATCAAAGCTAGTATCCACAATAGATATTTTAGGCGAAAAAGGAAAATTTTTATTTTTCGATGAATAGTGTCGATTCGTGAATAAGGTCGATATGTGAATAGTCAGATACGTGAATAGTAACTTCGACACCAAAAGTTCCAAATTTGATAAAAACTTCAGATCAATATTTCAAAGATAATGATATTGAAGAAATAATATCATTCTGAAAAAAATAAAATATCCCTTACCTCACAAAGACAGTCTTTCTAGTAAAAACAGGATATAAAGGCTATGACTTGAACTCAGACCAGTATAGCAATACTCAAAATACTCACAAGAATGCGCCGATAATATAGAGAGAAAACTTCAGATTTCGGTGTGATTTTCAATTCTAACCTAAGCACCCTATTTATAGGAAAATGCTTAGAACACCAAAGCAGAAAATTTAATAAATTAATATATATATATATATCAAATTCATACGCCCACTTTAGAATTCAGCTCCTAGCATTTCCCACATGCCACCTTCTAGAAAAGTAAGAAAAAAAACGTTTTTCATAAAATAAATAATTAAAACTTCCAAAAATTAATTATTTCGGAGCTTCGGAACTTCAATAATTCATAATAAATAGCCCTTTTATCGAAAAAATTGAATCTCTTGCGACTTTTTATAGAAAATTCAATTCTCTACAACTTTTCGGAAGAAAGTTTTCCCAAATTCCAAATAAAATTGACCAAATCCACAAACAGACGATTTTACATGCTATAATCAAATTTCGACAATAAATGGGGTCCACCGACATGTTTAACATGTTTTAAACATTTATTGCAACAAAAATACTCTTCCTCCTCAGATACTCATATATCCCACATTCGTTGTAAAAATATCACCATTATTATATTATTAAAATATAATAATATATTTAAATGAATTATTTTATCGAAAAAGATAAAATTTCAATTTTCAACAATTGTCACATTAAAAATTTTCTCCATCTATATCCACATAAAATCAATATTTTCCTCATCATATGAATCAATAATTAATTATTCACAAATAATATTCTGAGAATCACAATATTGACAACCGCAGCGGGTTCAGAAAGCAGAGGGCTTTCCAATAAGAATTTCTCACTTCTTGGCGCAATGATTAGGTGACCAAACCTCTCCTGATGTAACTTTCTAGACATTGCCAATAATGTTATCTAATAATATTATTCGAGATAATATGAATTATTGCTTTGATAATGAAAAATCTTGTGTAATGACAATTATTGAAACAACAAAGAATATAAAATATCAACGCAAAGAATCAATAAAATAAAATGAGCAATTAATTATCGTAACCATTATTGAGTAGTGGCTTTTACGTAATAATCAATAATTGGTGCAATACTGAGTGTCTTCTCGTGTTTTAACCACCGAGTATTTTAACAAGATATTACTTGGTAATAACTACGCCGTTATTTTTAAACAACTTATATTTGTCGTTTTCTTCATCCAATCGCTTTCAGTTATGGGACCCCAAAAGGCTAGGCTACCGTTGCATCACGAATATTCCCTCGATGGCCAAAAATATTCCACGACCAAACGAATATTCCCCGACAACAATGAATATTTTATAACCACTCGCTTATTTTAAAATATTTACGTATTTTACCCATAACAATCCACATTAATCAAATCAACCCTTACTATTTCAAAATAAAGAAAATTAAATTTCAATAATAATAAGTTGAGGTCTTACAACCTCCCATCCTTATGAAATTTCGTCCTCGAAATTGACGTACGTATCTGGTGTTTCGAAAAGGTGAGGATACCTCGCTTTCATTTCCGTTTCCAATTCCCAGGTCATTTCCTCTATAGCATGATTCCTCCACAAAACTTTAACTTGTGGTATGACCTTTCTTGGCGTAGGACATGCTCCTTCCTATCCAAGATCTTGGACAGTACCTCCTCATACGTTAAGTCTTCTTTATATCTCGTTCGGTTCTAACTCTATAACGTGGTTCGGGTCTTTCACATATTTATGACGTAAGCACGATATGTGAAACACATTATGAACACGAGACATACTCTTTGAGGTAACGCGAGTCTATATGCTACATTTCCTACTCGATCAAGAATTTGAAATGGACCAATAAATCGTGGATTGAGCTTTCCCCTCTTCCCAAATCTTGTAACTCCCTTCCATGGAGCAACTTGCAATAATACATGATCCCATATACTAAATTCCATGTCCTTTCGATGAAGATCCGCATAACTCTTTTGTCGATCTTGTGCCGTTTGTATACGTTGTCGAATCATTTGGATCTTTTCGGTAGTTATATCGCATTTAACTTCGGGTCCCAACAATGTTGTTTCACCCACCTCATCCCAACATATTGGAGAGAAACACTTTCGTCCATATAATGCTTCAAATGGAGCCACACCTATACTTTCTCGATAAGCTGTTGTTGTAGGAGAATTCCACCAATGGTAAATACTTATCCTAAGCGCCTTGAAGTCAGGACACGAGTCTTAATAGATCTTCAAGAGTTTGAATAGTCCTCTCTGATTGTCCGTCCGTTTGAGGATGGTATGCCGAACTAAATCGTAAATCCGTGCCCATAGCTTTTTGCAAGCTAACCCAAAATCTTGAAGTGAATCTTGGGTCACGATCCGAAACTATGGATACATGCATGCCATGCAACCTCACAATCTCATTCACGCATATACTAAGCAAGACGTTTCAAGGAATAAGTCTCCGTGTCGGCAAGAAATGAGCGGAACTTGGTTAATCTATCAACAATAACCCAAATAGCATTGATGCCTTGAGAAACCGTAGGAAGACCAGAATCTAAATCCATGGTAATGTGTTCCCACTTCCATTTCGGAATCTCAAGTGGTTGCAACGGACCCTTAGGTACTAGATGCTCCGCCTTTACACGTTGACAAGTTAAACACATCGAGATAAACTTTGCAATATCTCTCTTCATATTGTTCCACCAAAATGTATGTCGAAGATCACGATACATTTTAGTACTTCCAGGATGGATTGCAAATGGTGTATTGTGTGCCTCCATCATAATCTTGTACTTCAAATCAGAGTCGTTAGGAACACAAAGTCTAGAGTGGACTCGAAGTATTCCTTCTTCATCAATTCTCGCTTAGGAATAGCTCATTCTTGTACTTTCTTCTTCATACGCATCATTTCCCGATTCGGTGGCTCGAAAGAACCTTAACTTTTTCTATTAAAGTTGGTTCTATCGTATACTTGACATCATCGCACTTGTTTCTCGTGATATGATCTTCTACTCAACGCATCGCCTACCACGTTCGCTTTTTCGGGATGGTATTGAATAGTGTGGTGTCGTAGTCTTTCAATAGCTCGAGCCAACGTCGTTCCGCATGTTGAGTTCTTTTGAGTGAAGAAATATTTAAGGCTTTTATGGTGCGAATATATCTCCACTTTCTCCCCATATAGATAGTGCCTCCGGATCTTTAAGCGAAAGCATCTTGCCGCTAACTCTAGATCATGAGTAGGATAATTCCTCTCATATTCTTTAAGTTGTCGCGAGACATAAAGCTATGACTTTCCACGTTGCATGAGAACACATCCTAACCCTTTGCTCAAGCATCATTTGAGATAACAAATCCATCCGAACCGGATGGTATTGTTAGAAACAGTCAAATAAGTCTCCTCTTAAGCTCTTGGAAACTCTTCTCGCATTCTTCGCTCCAAACGAATTTTGTATCCTTCCGAGTTATTTGGGTTAATGGAGTAGCGATTCGAGAAAACCTTCCACGAATCTCCGATAATAACCGCTAAGCCCAAAAAGCTACGTGCTTCACCACCGACTTGGTTGCTCCCAACTTTGTATTGCTTCAATCTTCACGGATCAACAAATACTCCATGTTTCGACACCACGTGCCCAAAGAATGCTACTTCCTCAAGCCGAACTCGCATTTCTTCAATTTGGCATATAGTTTGTTTTCACGAAGCCTTTGGAGTACCTAAATTTCAAATGGTGCTCATGATCTTCACGACTTTTGGAATATATGAGGATGTCATCAATAAAAACAACAACGAACTGATATAAATATTCCTTAAATACTCGGTTCATCATATCCATGAAAGCCACAGGAGCATTAGTTAGTCTGAAAGACATGACTAAGAATTCATAATGCCCATATCGAGTTTCAAGGCGTCTTTGGAATATCCTCGATTCTAATCTTCAAATTGATGATATTCGTAAGCGAAGATCAATTTTGAAAAGAATTGTGCCCTTGCAAATCGGGTCAAACAAGTCATCAATACGAGGTAGAGGATACCTATTCTTAATGGTGACATGGTTCAATTCCGATAGTCAATACAAAGTCGCATACTCCGTCTTTCTTCTTCTACGAATAAAAGCAAGAGCACCCCGAGGAGATGTCTTGGGGCCGAATGAAACCGATGTCCAACAATTCTCGTAGTTGGACCTTTAACTCCACGAAGTTCAATAGGAGCCATTCGATATGGGGTTTTAGAAATGGGCTTTGTACCGAGTTCAAGATCAATAAAGAATTCATCTTCACGTTACGGGGGGTAGATCGGAATTTCTTCAGAAATACGTCGGGAAAGTCAATAATAATAACAGAATATTATTCAAATTTGGCGTGTCTTTATTCAAATCCATAACACAGGCTAAGCAAGCTTGACATCCGTTTTTCAATAAAGCGAATAGGTTTATGATTTGATATGGCGGTGATTGATTTTAATGGTTTAGTTGCTTGAATTGCATGCAACAAGTTGGTTAGAATATGAAAACTAACAACCTTACGAAAACAATCAATTTTGGCATGATGAGTAGTTAACCAATCAATCCCTAAAATCACATCAAAAGCAAGTATCTTTAAAGAGATAAGGTCAACGGGTAAGGTGATGGTGCCAACTTGAATCAAACAAGATTTATAAGCGATTGGATGTGATGAAAGTTTTTTCTAACGGAGTTTCCACAGATAGGTCAAAGTCTAATTTCTCCGAGTCAAGTTTAAAGCGTTGAGCACATGCAGGAGAGATAAATGAATGGGTAGCACCCAGATCAAGTAAGGTATAAACTTCGCAAGAATTTATAAATAGCTTACCCGTGATCACCTCGTTTGGGTTCTCGCATTTTGACGATCACAACAAACGCTTCTTCCGGGAAGATTGACTTTGACTTTTTAAGGACGATCTTTTGAGTCACCGTCCTCATTGAACTAGATTTCGCCACGTGCAATCTCGAAAAGCGATATGTCCTAACTTTCCATAATTATAGCATACCTTGAAGCTGTTGTGGACAGTTTGGACTAATATGTCCCTCTTTTCCGCATTTATAAGATATATAACCGGTGGTCGTTCTCCTCCTTAGAACCGATTGATGCAAGCCTTTGTTGTCTTCACACGGTCGTTGTTAAATCTCCTTTTTTAAAATCTCCTCTGAATCGCTTCTTCTATTTTCATGGTCATGATTACCACCGTAGTGGTTACCATTTTTGTCCGTCATTTCTTTCTCCATTTGGTTATCGTTATTACATTGATCGCTATCTCTTGTATGATCCTGGTTATGGTCCTTGGTTGAACATACTCGTTATCTCGCCTCGACAATTGAGACACGTTAACAACATCTGAATAGAGAGAAAATTTATGAGAAATGAGATATTATCATCGTATCGCCGGGTTTCAAACCTCTCGAAACATCCGCGTATATCGTTCCTCATTCTCCACCAAATGAGGTGCAAACACGATAACTCGCAAACTTTGCCTCATCTTCGAGACACCGTCATGTTGTTTTGTTCTAATCGATGAACTCCACTTCCTTCATACGACGAACACTTTTAGGAAAGTATTTGTCATTAAATAGTTTCAAACGTCTCCCAAGACACGCTTTGAACATGTTGGATGTACGCAGCTCATGAGACTCCACCAAGAGTCGCTTCGCCCACGGAACATAAAGGTGGCGAATGGAACCTTCTGTTCTCCGTGCATCCCAAGACATCGAATATCTTGGTAATTTGCTTGACCCATGTTTTCGCCATGATCGGATCCGGCTTTCCTTAAATTTCGTGGTCCCAACTCTTTGAACCGCTTGTTGTGACAACCCGTGAATTGCTATCATTTCCTCCTCAGATTTTGAACACGAGTTTCCTCAAATCGATTTTGCATGAATCGCAAAAAGCTTCTAAACATCCCCTCGTTCATCATCTCGCTTTCGGTGGTGTTGTTCACGGGAGGAACATTGCCACGGCTGTTACGCGTTCTCCTCGTTGGTGAGTACAAAGGCTTTTCCGCGGTCTCATTTCCATTGTTAATATTCTCGATCGACATTCTCAAATACCGTCATAAAATAAGGGTTAATTAAAGAAATCAATATATCACATAATATCCCTATATCTTGACCAACTAACAAATAAGCTTAAGTAGGACACACTAGCGAAGGATTTACTCGTCTCTCCCTCCTAGTTCTATTCCTCGATCTCTCGCCAGAGATCATATGCGACGCCCCAAAATTAGGTATACATCACCCATCTTGGGTAGTCGGATACATGGTACGTAATTTAAATACAACTTACTAATATAAGCTGTGGTGTACAATACTACATAAAGCGTGAGTTTGAATACAAATATTGTCTCTTAGATATTATACAAACTCAAAAGGAATCCTCATTACAATTATTATCACACTATTTCACGAGAATTAAGTAGTACTACTAATGCTATCCTCTCGGACCATTACTCCGTTCCCCGACTCGTCCCAGCTTATATTCTCATTTTCAAGAGAACGGTGAAAGAAAGGGTGAGCTCAACTAGCTCAAGAAGAAATATTATGACTAAGATAATGCGTAATAAATTATCATTAATTTCACAACAAGTGTTAAACCGATAAAATATAATGAACATCAAGTTTAACTACTGGTGAACAAAGAATCCATTAAAAGAGTCAGTAGAAAATAAAATCTACTATCTTTTATGATTTAAAAGGTTTTCATCATCATTATATAATTGAGACTCACTTTAATAAATATTCACATCATTGAATCACCCCCGCACTACTACGCTAAGGACATTCTTTAGTATCACGACCATAATTATTCATGCACTATGGGCCAAGAATATTTGTGTATTCATTAATGGTCATGATCATGCCAACAACCGTCCATCAATGCACTACGGGCCACTAAGGATTTTTACCACATCATTTGTAACATTACGGTCGTGATTATAATCGAATAGTCTCGGTCATAATCATACCAAGTCCATCTATGCACTACTGAGCCACGAGATGACTTTCAACATAATATAAACATGAGGATGATGACAATGATATTCAATAAAACAAGTTCAAGAATTAATTTATCTAGGAACCAATAACATCCAAATGTCAACATGATAGTGCTTTTGTAGAGTAAAATTCAAGAATCTCGAGAAGAATATTTCCATGAAAGGATTTGGATGAAGCGCAAATATCAAGGATATTCCACTAATTTCATGGAGTATAGAAGTCAAAGTTTTAACCATTTGGGTATAATAAAGAATGGAATAACAAAAGAAATCACCATGCATGTGATAGGCCATCGCATACGGAGTTATTCCAACAGAATAATAAATAACGGAACTCGGTCAAGCCAGAAAACGCATGCATGTGATATTCCAACAGAATAATAAAGAATGGAACTGTGTCCTGTAAAACACACGCATGGGATGTTCCAATAGAATAATAATAAAAAGACGGAACCAGTGGTTGTAAAAACACACAAACAGGATGTTCCAATGAATAATAGAAGAATGTCACCAAGTATAGGGTAAACCACGATATCACAAAAGTTATTCCAATGAATAATAAGCAATGGAATAACAACAGTTCTCTTCATGAATAAGAAAGAATAACACCCCTTACTTTTGGTAGGAGATTGAATCTTGCGCAGAAGAAGTAGTAACAAAATACTCTTCTTCTTTTCTCTTATTCTCTCTATACTTTCTCTGCATCTATAGCTTGAATGAATTCGTGAAAATAATGAAGCACTAAGTGTAAGACCCCAACTTTTATAAATAAAGATGAATTTTTCTATAAATATTATTTTTGAATATTATGGAATAAATTTGATATAATGTTATAGTTGTGGGTAATATTTATAAATTTTGCAAAGTATGCAAGTTGTTATAAAATATTCGTTTGGTCGGGGAATATTCTTTTTAGGGAATATTCGTACAACGGCTCAATCATTGGTGGACCCCACAATGTAATTATTGTCGGATCGAGAAAACGACAAAATATTTTATAAAAATAACTACGGAGGTGTTACCGTTAAAGCTGTTGAACTACAAATTGGTAAAAGTACGATGTCTCGCGTGGTTGCATAGTAAGACACGGTATTGATTATTGATGCTTACGTGAGAAGTCACCAATTTATGCTTCAATTATTACTCTGAGAATTCGCATCATATCTCTTATATTATTGATTCAATTATTGTCACAAAGATCAAATCGTATAATATGTTATAGTATTAAATCAATAATTGAGATGACAAGTTATAAATGATTAATAATTATTGAAAGATTAAATATGTTGATGAAAAATAAAATGATTTGTGGTAAGTTTGATTATTTTATGGGGGCTCATATGTCATCATCTAAGAGTCTCTTCATCAATAGTAATTACCTTCGTCAATATAAGTAATTACCCTTGTGAATAGTATTTACCTTCGTCGATAGTAATTACCTTCGTCGATAGTAATTACCCTTGTGAATAGTATTTACCTTCGTCAATAGTATTTACCTTCGTTAATAGTAATTACCTTTACCAGACGTCGAACCACTTGTCGCTTCACATTACAAAAGCGCCGAACCACGTGTCGTTTCACATTACGGTGGCCAAACCACTTTTCTTTTCACATCATTAGTCGTCAAGCCACTTGCTTTTTTCACACGGCGGTCTAAGCTAGAAATCTTCTATAAATAGAGGCCTAGGGCTTCATTATTTTCACTTAATTCATTCAAGCTATAGAGAGAAAATATAGAGAATAAAGAGAAAGAAGAAGAGTTTTGTTACTTTACCTGCTCAGTAAAGATTCAATCTCCTACCAAAAGTAAAGGGTGTTATTCTTTCTTATTCACGAAGAGAATGTTGTTATTCCATTGCTTATTATTCATTGGAATAACTTTGATAACGTGGTTTACCCTATACTTGGTGACATTTTCTATTATTACATTGGAACATCCACATCGTGTGTTTTACACCGGACTGGTTAAAATCTTTATTATTATTACATTTGGAACATCACATGTCTGTGTGTTTTACGGACACTTCGGTTAAAATCTTTATTATTATTCTGTTGGAACATCACGCTCGTGTGTTTACGTGGGACTGGTTCCATTCTTTATTATTCTGTTGGAATATCACATGCATGCGTTTTTTACGGGACCGGTTTCGTTATTTATTATTCTCATTGGAATAACTCACTTTTGTCTGTGCGATCTATCGCATGCATGGTGATTTCTTTTGTTATTCTATTCTTTATTATACCCGGTTGGTTAAAACTTTGACTTCTATACTCCATGAAATTAGTGGAATATCCTTGATATTTGCGTTTCATCCAAAGATCTTTTCATGGAAATATTCTTACGATCATTCTTGAATTTTACTCTACAAAACAAGATCATGTTGATAATTTGGACGTTAATAATTCTGGATAAAATAATTCTTGAACTTGTTTTATTGAATTCTTATATCATTGTCATCATCCTCATGTTTATATTATGTTGAAAGTCATCGTATTCAGTAGTGCATAGATGGACTTGGTATGATTATGACTGAGAGACTATTGATTGTAATCGTGTTTAATCGTAATGTTACAAATGATGTGATAAAAATCCTCAAAGGGTCAGTAGTGCATTGGTGGAATGACGTTGTTGGCATGATCATGACCATTAATGAATACACAAATATTCTCGCCCGTAGTGCATGAATAATTGTGGTCGTGATACTAAAGAATATCCTCGTCAGAAAAGTGCGTGGGTGATTCGATGATGTGGAATATTTATTAAAGTCGAGTCTCTCGCTATAACAAATGATGAAAAACCTTTTAAAACCTAAAAGATAGCGAGACATTTTATTTTTACTTGACTCTTTTAATGGATTGCTTATTCATTGCAGATTAAACCGGTTTGTCTATTGTATTTTATTAGTTTAACATTGTTGAAGACTATTGATAATTTATTTCGCATTATCTTAGTCATAATATTTCTTCTTGGGCTAGTTGAGCTCACCCCTTCTTTCATTATTCTCTTCAGAAATGAGAATATAAATTGGGACGAGTGGGAAACGCAGTGATGGTCCCGAAGATAGCATTAGTAGTCCTCACTATTCTGCGTGAAATAGTGTGATAATAATTGTAATGAGGATTTTTTTTTGAGTTTGTATAATATCTAGTAGAGGCGATATTTGTATTTAAACTCACGATTTATGTCGTATTGTACACCCGCGCTTATGTTAATAAGTTGTATTTAAATTACGTACCATGTAAGTGGCGACCCAAGATGGGTGATGTATACCTAATTTTGGGGCGTCACAACTAAAGGCCTCTATTTATAGAAGATTTATAGCTAAAGACCGCCACGTGAAAAGGCAAGTGGCTTGGACGATTTGATGATGTGAAAAAAAAGTGGTTTGGCGCCTTTGAATGTGAAACGACAAGTGGTTCGGCGCTGTAATGTGAAATGACAAGTGGTTCGGCGCGCTGGTAAAGGTAATTACTATTGACGAAGGTAATTACTATTCACAAAGGTAATTACTATTAACGAAGGTAATTACTATCGATTGAAGAGACTCTTAGATGATGACATATGGGCCCCCATAAAATAATCAAACTTACCACAAACGTATCATAATGAGACTCTTTATATACATCAAGGATTGAATAAATATTACCACAAATCATTTTATTTTTAATCAACACATATTTAATCTTTCAACAATTATTATTCATTTATAACTTGTCGTCTCAATTATTGATTTAATATTATAACATATTATATAGTAATGATTGTGTGACAATAATTGAATCAATAATATAAGAGATATGATCAAAGAAATATCAGAAGAATAATTGAGCATATTTGAGTGACTTCTCACGTAAAGATCAATAATCAATATCGTGTCTTACTTATACAACTACGGCAGATATTCTTATTACTTTTTACTAGGGTAGTTCAGCGGTTTTAACGGTAACACCTCTGTAGTTATTTTTATAGAAAGATAATTTTGTCGTTTTAACTACGACAATACTTCCGCCAGGGGTCCACTAATGATTGAGACGTCGTATGAATATTCCCAAACAAAAGAATATTCCCCCACCAAACTAATATTTTATAACAACTTGCTTACTTTGCAAAATTTATAAATATTACCCACAACTATAACATTATATCAAATTTATTCCATAATATTCAAAAATAATATTTATAGAAAATTCATCTTTATTTATAAAAGTTGGGGTCTTACATCATATCCCTAAGCTCTGATACCAACTGTGACGCCCCCAAAATAGGTATACATCACCCATTCTCGAGTTGTCAATACATGGTACGAAACAACTACAACTTTATTATTACAACAAGAAATTGTGAGTTTGAATACAAATATTATCTTCTGTATAATATCTATACTCAAATAAATTCTCATCACATTTATTGATACATTATTCTACAAAATGGTGAGGACTACAAAACAACTCTCTCTAGAACCTTCATTCCATACCCGACTGCATCGCTTATATTCTCGCCTCCACGAGAAGAAAAATGGAACAAAAAGGAAAAGGGTGAGCTCAACTAGCCGGAAGAAAGAATATTATGACTAAGATAATATACAACAAATTATCATTAGTCTTCAACAGGAAAAAATCTAATAGAATATAATAATAGCAACAAGTTTTAAATCAATATTCGCAATGAAATAATAATTCATTAGAAGAATTAAGTAGAGAATGCAAACTACTATCTTCTATGTATGAATTTAAAAGTTCATAAATCATCTTTTATCCTCGTAACATCAATCAATATATATCTCGAATCAAATATTCATCTTTGCACTCACAGCCAAAGATATTCATCGATTAAGTCATGCTCATCTAAACACTTGTTCATCTTTGCACTACGGGCCAAATATATTCATCAGAAATCATTCATCTTTGCACTACAGGCCAAAGATATTCAATAATATCATCATTTAAGACTAAGGATGATGAAAAATATTTTTAAAACAACGAATCCAGTGAAACAAAATGACAAAGATTAAGGATTAAGGATTCGTACTTTGTTTTATCCATGTCCAAAAATACCTCAAAAATAATCATAGTGGTATAAAATTCAAGAATGATCAAAACATGGATACAATCAAAGCTAGTATCCACAATAGATATTTTATTTAAAAGGAAAATTTTTATTTTTCGATGAATAGAAGGTTAAGATTCGTGAATAGTGTCGATATCGTGAATAAGAATCAGACACCAAAAGTTCTAAATTTGATAAAAACTTCAGATCAATATTTTCAAAGATAATGATATTGAAGAAATAATATCATTACGAAAAAACAAAAAAATATCCCTTACCTCACAAAGACAGATCTTACTTAGTAAAACACAGGATATAAAGGCTATGACTTGAACTTGCCGAGTATAGCAATACTCAAAATACTCACAAGAATAAACGATAATATAGAGAGAAAACTTGATTTACGGTGTGATTTTCAATTCTAACCTAAGCACTTTATTTATAGAAAACGCTTGTAACACTAAAAGCGAAAATTTAATAAATTAATATATATATATATATATATATCAAATTCATACGCCCCACTTTAGAATTCAGCTCCTAGCATTTCCACATGCCACCTTCTAGAAAAGTAAGAAAAAAAACGTTTTTCATAAAATAAATAATTAAAACTTCCAAAAATCAATTATTTCGGAGCTTCGGAACTTCAATAATTCATAATAAATAGCTCTTTTATCAGAAAATTCGAATCTTGCGACTTTTTATAGGAAATTCAATTCTCTACAACTTTTCAGAAGAAAGTTTTCCCAAATTCCAAATAAAAATTGACCGAAATCCACAAACGGACGATTTTACATGCTATAATCAAATTTCACCAAGAATGGGTCCATGAGAAGCATGTTTAACATGTTTTAAACATTTATTGCAACAAAATACTCTTCCTCCTCAGTATACTCATATATCCCACATTCGTTGTAAAAAATATCACCATTATTATATTATTAAAATATAATAATATATTTAAATGAATTATTTTATCGGGAAAAGATAAAATTTCAATTTTCAACAATTGTCACATTAAAAATTTTCTCCATCTATATCCACATAAAATCAATATTTTCCTCATCATATGAATCAATAATTAATTATTCACAAATAATATTACGAGAATCACAATATCGACAACCGGACGGTTCAGGAAAGAGGGCTTTCCAATAAGAATTTCTCCTTATCTTGGCGCGCAATTAGGTGACCAAACCTCTCCTTAGGCGAACTTTATAGACATTGCCAATAATGTTATCTAATAATATTATTCGGATAATATGAATTATTGCTTCGATAATGAAAAATCTTGTGTAATGACAATTATTGAAACAACATCAATATAAAATATCAACGCAAAGAATCAATAAAATAAAATCTTGAATAAAGTAATTATCGTAACCATTATTGAGTAGTGCCTTTCACGTAAGAATCAATAATTGGTGCAATACAGTATCTTCTAATCGTGTTTTAAACACCGAGTATTTTAACGAAGATTAATTCAGAATAACTACGCCAGTTATTTTTAAATAACTTATATTTATCGTTTTCTTCATCCAATCGCTTTCCGTTATGGGCCCATTAAAGAAAGGCTGCTGTCGTGCATGCGAATATTCCCGAGCAGTGAAGAATATTCCACGACCAAACGAATATTCCCCGACAACAATGAATATTTTATAACCACTCATTTATTTTAAAATATTTACGTATTTTACCCATAACAATCCACATTAATCAAATCAACCCTTACTATTTCAAAATAAAAAAAATTAAATTTCATTAATAATAAGTTGGGGTCTAACATCAAATTTGTCATTTTCTTCATCCGACAGTTATTACATTATGGGGCCCTAAATGATCGCAAGACTCGTAAATATTTAATATTCCCCGATGAAAGAATATTTCACGACCAAACGAATATTCTCCGACAACAATAAGTATTTTATAGCCACTTGCTTATTTTAAAAAAAATTCATATATCACCCTTAACTATAACTTTTTATCAATTTAATCATTTACTAAATAGAAAAATTGAATACTTTTATTTCATAAAATTCGGGGTCTTACAATACCTGTTTTGTTATACGTACCCAAATCACACCCAAAACACTGTATTATGAAAAAATATAGGGGAGATATGAGTAAATCCTTCGCTAGTGTGTCCTACCTAAGCTTATTTGTTGGTCGGTCATAATATAGGGGTATTATGTGATTTGTTAATTTATTAAATTAACCCTTGTTTTATAAGTATTTGAGAATGTCGTGAGAATGTTAACGATTGGAGTAAATGAGACCATGGAGACACCTTTGCTCACCAACGAGGAGAACGTCGCAATGTTTGGCAATGTTCCTCCCTGTGAACAACACACCACCGAGAAGCGGATAATAACGATGGTATGTTTAGGAACTTTCTAGAATTCATGCAAAACCAAATGAGAAAGACTATTGTTCAAAATGCGGTGGAAACACCGCAACTCACGGATGGTGGTTTGTGGCGACCCCAAAATAGGTCCATTCCATCCAACCCATTCTCGAGTCGCCAAATACATGGTACGTAAACAACTACAACTTTATTATTACAACAAGAAAATTGTGAGTTTGAATACAAATATTATGTTCTGAAACAATATCTATACTCAAATAAATCCTCATCACATTTATTGATACATTATTTTACAATAATGGCGAGGACTACTAAACAACTCTCTCTAGTAACCTTCATTCCATACCCCGACTCAAGATTTCGCTACATTCTCGCCTCCCGAGAAGAAAAATGGAACAACAAGGAAAAGGGTGAGCTCAACTAGCCAAAGAAGAATGTTATGACTAAGATAATATACAACAAATTATCGTTAGTCTCCAACAGGAAAAATCGATAGAATACAATGTACAACAAGTTTCGAGATCAATATTCGCGAATGAAATAATAATTCATGTAAGAGTTACGTAGAGAATGAAATCTACTATAATCTATGAATTTAATAAATTCCATCATCAATATTTTATCCTCGTAACATCAATCAATATTCATCTCAAATCAAATATTCATCTTTGCACTACAGCCAAAGATATTCATCAATCGGTCATGTTCATCTCAACACCTATTCATCTTTGCACTAAAGGCCAAAGATATTCATCGATCGGTCGTATGTTCATTTAAACACTGCTCATCTTTGCACTAAAGGCCAAAGATATTCATCATCATCATGTTCATTTAAACACTGCTCATCTTTGCACTACAAAGCCAAAGATATTCATCGATCGCCATCGTATTCATTTAAAACACCGCTCATCTTTTGCACTACAGCCAAAGATATTCAATAATATCATCATTTAAGACCGAGGATGATGAAAAATATTTTTAAAGAAACGAATCCGGTGAAACAAAATGACAAGGATTAAGGATTCAGACTTGGTTTTATCCACGCCCAAAAATACCTCAAAAATAATCATAGTGAAGTAAAATTCAAGAATGATCAAAACATGGATACAATCAAAGTTTAGTATCCAAAATAGATATTTTGGACTAAAAGAAAAATTTTATTTTTCTGGTGAATAAGGCCGATTCGTGAATAGTGTCAGATATCGTGAATAGTCTGCGATATCGTGAATAAGAATCTCACACCAAAAGATAGAAATTCCTGAAAAAAAACATCTTCACGCTTCATTTGAATAGTACTCGTGAATAGTAACTCTCGTGAATAAGTAACTCATGAATAGTAACTCATGAATAGTAACCCCGACATGAAAAAGTTCCAAATTTGATAAAAACTTCAGATCAACATTTCAAAGATAATGATATTGAAGAAATAATATCATTACTGAAAAAATAATATCTCTTACCTCAAAGAATCAAGATTTCTAAGGAAGGAAAGGTCTCAAGTGATCTTTGAATGAAACTTGTTCGAACAAAGAACTCTCAAAGTATCTAAATACTCACAAAATACGCCTAATAAATAGAGAGAAAAGAAAACTTTGTTTCGGTGTGATTTTCAATTCTAACTTAGCCCTATTTATAGGAAAATGTTAGCCCACCGAAGGCAGACTTGACTGCACCGATGGCTTTTTACCGCTACTATTGCCACCCACCACATTTGAAATAAAATTCAGCACATTTTTTCACCAACCACAAGTGGGGCCCACTCAATTCTAGAATTTTCCACCAAAATCAATTATAAACCTAATTTAGAATCCGACACCTCTTAAAATTCACAACCAATCATTCGTGCATTTTTAACGGTTCAAAATTTGTGGACATATACTCAACTTATGTATGTATAACATACCCAAAAATTCCACAATCCAACTGGTCGGATTAAAAATTATAACCCCGCAATATATCTCAAAACCCCCGATTTAATTTTTAATACCTCCAATCCGATAAAATACCGATAAAACACCTCAACATTAATTCCTTCATTAATAACCACATAAATAAATCCATCATTTATATTCATATAAAATAAATATTTCCTTATCATATGAATCAATAATTAATTATTCACAAATAATATTACGTAATCACAATTATGACAACCGTGCCGCTCCTCAGAAGGAAAGGGGCTTTCAATAAGGATCTCTCCTTCTTCGGGCAAGCAATTAGGTGACCAAACCTCTCCTTAGATGTAACTTTCTAGACATTGCCAATAATGTTATCTAATAATATTATTCAAATAATATGAATTATTGATCCGATAATGGGAAATCATGCATGTGACAATTATTGAAACAATGAATAATATAAAATACCAACGCAGCAATTATTGAATCAATAAAATGAACTATTGAGCAAGAATTCTCGTAATAATTATTGAGTAGTGCCTTTCACGTAAGGATCAATAATTCAACAATCTTTATCTGTCACAGGTGTCTTCTCTTATGCAACCACGCAGACATCGTATTTTAACCACGGGTATTCCAATGTCTTAATCTAGTAACAATTACGCCGTTATTTATAACCACCCAAACTTTTGTCGTTTTCCTCATCCAATCGCTTTCAGTTATGGGGCCCCACACGGGGTCGCGATTCGTCGCACGATATTCCCCACAGCATTTAATATTCCACGCACCAAACGAATATTCCCGACAAAAATAAATATTTTATAACCACTTGCTTATTTTGAAATATTTATGTATTTAACCCTTAACTATCCACATTAATCAAATCAACCCTTACTATTTCAAAATAATAAATAAAGGAAATTCCTTTTATTTAAAAAATTGAGGGTCTTACAACCTCCCTCCTTATGAAATTTTCGTCCTCGAAATTGGACGACGCACTGTGTGTTTCAAAAGGTAAAGATACCTCGCTTTCATTTTCGTTTCCAACTCCCGTGTCATTTCCTCAATAGCATGGTTTCTCCACAAAACTTTAACTTATGGTATAACCTCGATACATAGGTCATGTTATTTCCTCTACAAAATCTTGACAGTACCTCCTCGACGTTAAGTCTTCTACTATCTCGTCCGGTTCCAACTCAATGACGTGTTTGGTCGTCCACATATTTACGTAACATCGACACGTGAAAAACGTTATGAACACGCCATACTTGGTGGTGGTAAAACGAGTCTATAGGCCACGATTCTATTCGATCAAGAATTTCAAATGGATTAATAAATCGAAGGTTTGAGCTTTCCTCACCTCACCGATTCTCGCTTTTAAAAATAACAACTTTCGCACCTCCTTCTTCAAATTCATCACCCGATTGTGTAGCTTCAAAATGATTTTAACTTTATCGATTAAAGTCGATTATACTCGTATATCATCACGCATCAGTATATCATCACGTGGGTACCTAGAGTTTTCATCTCCATCTCTATTATTTGTATATTATACGAAATGAGTCTTTGATAATATTGTACTCGTATCAGATAACGATCTTCTACTCAACACGCCATTTTACCACGCTCGCTTTCCGAGGATGGCATGGTCGTAACATATCTTTGAAATGAGTCTCTCTTGAGTTCTTGAAGCTCTTCCCACATTCCTTGCTCCATTTGAATTTTGTATCTCTATGAGTCACCACGTTAATGGAATAGCGATTCGAGAATATCCTTCAACGAATCTCCGATAATAACCAACTAAGCCTAGAAAGCTACGTATTTCGATTCATCGACTTAAAGTTGCTTTCTCAATCGTGACTCATATCCAAATCTTGGATAGACGTCACAATGACACCTATCGCTTTACTTATCGCATGAATATGACGTCCCCTTACAGAGAGTCCGGCCAGGTGAATTCAACAAAGGAAGTCACAAGATAAAGGCTCATGTACCAAATTCTATAGTTGAATTTTTTAACTCCTCAAGTTCAATAGAGCCATTCGATATGAGATTTTAGAAATGAGTTTTGTACGGGTTCAAAGTCGATACAAAATTTAATATCGATCTTTTGGGAAGTTTAATAAATTCTTCAGAAATACGTCGGGAAAAATCAATAACAACAAGAAAATTATTCAAATCGACGTGTCTTTATTCAAATCCATAACATGGACTAAGAAAACTTGACATCCGTAATAAACGAATGACTTTCATGGCTTGATATGAAAATGTTTGACTACAATGGTTTGATCGCTTGAGTTGAATAACAAAGTTGCTTAGGAATATGAAAACTAACAACCTTACAAAAGCAATCAATTTTGGCACGATGAGTAGTTAACCAATCAATCCCCAAAAGCAAGTATCTTTAAAGAGATAAGGTCAATGGGTAAGGTAATGGTGTCAACTTGAATCAAACAAGATTTCTAAACAACAGATGTAATGAAAGTTTCTCTAACGGATTCTCCATAAATAGGTCAAAGTCTAATTTCTCCGTAGTCAAGTTCAAACGTTGAAAGCGCAAAGTTGCAGAGAGATAAAAGAATGGGTAGAACCCCAGATATCAAGAAGGTATAAACTTTGCAAGAATTTATAATTAACTAACGTGCTAACTTCGTTCGGGTTCCTCATATTTAACCCCACAACAAACGCTCTTCCGTGAATCGTTGACTTTTGACTTTTCTCGGGACATCCTTTTGAGTCACCGCCTCCGTAGATTAGGTTTTGATATCGCATAACTCGAAGCGATATGTCCTTCTTTTCCACAATTATAGCATACCTTAAACTGCAAGGCGGCCAATGATATGTCCCTCTTTCCAAGATTTTGTAACATACGACCGATGGTCTTTCTCCTCCTTGGAACCGGTTGCCACGGTAGCCGACGTCTTCACACGGTCGTTGTTGAATCTCCTCTTTTTAAAATCTCCTCCCAACTCGCTTCTTTCTATTTTCATGGCCACGATTACCACCGAAGTGGTTACCGCTTTTGTCCGTATTCTTCTTTCTCCATCGGTTATCGTTATTCGATGACCGCTATCTTTGGTATGATCCTGGTTATGGTCCTCGGTTGAACGTACTCGTTATCTCGCTTTCTAACAATTTGAGAGCCTCAACATAACATCCTGAATAGAGAAAATTTATGAGAAATGAGATCTTTTGACGATGCCAGTTTCAAACCTCTCGTAAACATCCGCGCCATACGTTCCTCATTCTCCACCAAATGAGGTGCAAACGGATAACTCCATGAACTTCGCTCGTCATTGGGACACCGCCATGTTATTCGCTCCAATCTAATAAACTCCACTTCCTTCATATGACGAATACTTTCGTGGAAGTACTTATCATTGAACTGCTTCAAACGCCTCCCATTTATACATCTTGAGTGCCGATGGATACGCCTCACGATTCCCACCAAAGAATCGCCGCCACTTTAACATAAAGGTGGCGAATGGAACCTTCTGTTCTCCGTGCATCCCAAGACATCGAATATCTTGGTAATTTGCTTGACCCATGTTTCCGCCATGATCGGATCTCGCTTTCCCAGTAACTCGTGGTCCCAACTCTTTGAACCGCCTGGTGTGACCACCCGTGAATTGCTATCATCTCCTCCGTATTTTGAACACGAGTCTCCTCGCTCCCGATTTTGCATGAACTGCAAAAGCTTCTAAACATCCCCTCGTTCATCATCTCGCCGGTGGTGTTATTCACGGGAGGTACATTGCCACTGTTGCACGTTCTCCTCGTTGTTAAAGACATGCATCTCCACGGCCTCATTTACTCCATCGTTAATATTCTCAATCGACATTCTCAAATCTTGTCATAAAATAAGTGGTTAATTAAGGAAATCAATATATCACATAATATCCCTATATATCGAATTCAACTAACAAATAAGCTTAGTAGGACACACTAGCTAGCGAAGGATTTACTCGTCTCTCCCTCCTAGTTCTATTCCCGATCTCCGCCAGAGATCATATCCCCAAGCTCTAATACCAGTATGGTGACGCCCCCCAAAATAGGTCCATTCCATCCAACCCATTACGAGTCGCCAAATACATGGTACATGTAAAACAACTACTGACTTTATTATCACAACAATAAAGCTGTGAGTTTAAATACAAATATTATCTTCTAGATAATATTTATACTCAAATAAATCCCCATCACATTTATTGATACATTATTTTACAAAAATGGTGAGGACTACTAAACAATCCTTTCTAAAACCTTCATTCCATATTTTAACTAAGTACTGCTACATTCTCGCCTCCCCGAGAAGAAAAATGGAACAACAAGGAAAAGGGTGAGCTCAACTAGCCCAAGTAAAGAATACTATGACTAAGATAATATACAACAAATTATCGTTAGTCTCCAACAGGAAAAATCTGATAGATCACTGATAGACAACAAGTTTTCGGATCAATATTCATAAGCTGAAATAATAATTCATGTAAGAGTTACGTAGAGAATGAAATCTACTATAATCTATGAATTTAATGATCCATCATCAATATTTTATCCCCGTAACATCAATCAATATTCATCTCAAATCAAATATTCATCTTTGCACTACTGGGCCAAAGATATTCATCAATCGGTCGTATTCATCTCAACACCTATTCATCTTTGCACTAAAGGCCAAAAGATATTCATCGATCTATCATGTTCATTTAAACACTGTTCATCTTTGCACTAAAGGCCAAAGATATTCATCATCGATTCGTATTCATTTAAACACTGTTCATCTTTGCACTACTGAGCCAAAGATATTCATCGATCATGTATTCATTTAAACACCGCTCATCTTTTGCACTACAGGCCAAAGATATTCAATAATATCATCATTTAAGATCGAGGATGATGAAAAATATTTTAAAGAAACGAATCCATTGAAACAAAATGACAAGGATTAAGGATTCAGACTTGGTTTTATCCACGCCCAAAAATACCTCAAAAATAATCATAGTGAAGTAAAATTCAAGAATGATCAAAACATGGATACAATGAAAAGCTAGTATCCAAAATAGATATTTTGGACGAAAAGAAAAATTTTATTTTTTCTTGAATAGTGCCGTATTCGTGAATAAAGTGTCAGATACGTGAATAGTCTTGAGTATCGTGAATAGTAACTCCGACACCAAAAGATAGAAATTCCACAAAAAACATCTTCACGCTTCATGAATAGTACTGCGTGAATAGTAACTTCGTGAATAGTAACTCATGAATAAAGAACTCATGAATAGTAACCCCGAGCATGAAAAAGTTCCAAATTTGATAAAAACTTCGGATCAACATTTCAAAGATAATGATATTGAAGAAATAATATCATTACGAAAAAAATAATATCCCTTACCTCAAAGAATCGATCACTTGGAAGGAAAGGTAGGAAGTGATCTTTGAATGAAACTTGTTACGAAAGAACTCTCAAAGTATCTAAATACTCACAAAATACCAATAATATAGAGAGAAAGAGAAAACTTTGTTTACGGTGTGATTTTCAATTCTAACTTAGCCTCTATTTATAGGAAAATGTTAGCTTAGAAAGCGGACTTGACTTCTTACACCGATGGCTTTACTGCTACTATTGCCACCCACCACATTTGAAATAAAATTCAGCACATTTTTCACCAACCACAAGTGGGGCCCACTCAATTCTAGAATTTTCCACCAAAATCAATTATAAACCTAATTTAGAATCGACACCTCTTAAAATTCACAACCAATCATTCGTGCATTTTAACGGTTCAAAATTTGTGGACATATACTCAACTTATGTATGTATAACATACCCAAAAATTACCACAATCCAGCAGTCGGATTAAAATTATAACCCCATAATATATCTCAAAACCACGATTTAATTTTTAATACCTCGATCAGATAAAATCTCGATAAAACACCTCAACATTAATTCCTTCATTAATAACCACATAAATAAATCCATCATTTATATTCATATAAAATAAATATTTCCTTATCATATGAATCAATAATTAATTATTCACAAATAATATTAC